>CM052705.1:49657922-49781414 GCA_028551405.1 Uromys caudimaculatus
TGGCTTATGCTCTAAGATCAAGAATAGACAAATGGGACCTCATGAAATTGCAAAGCTTCTGTAAGGCAAAGGATACTGTCAATAGGACCAAATGGCAACCAACAGATTGGGTAAAGATCTTAACCAATCCTACGTCCAATAGAGGGCTAATATCCAATATATACAAAGAACTCAAGAAGTTAGACTCCAGAAAACCAAATAACCCTATCAAAAATTGGGGAACAGAGCTCAGAAAAATGGACATAATACTACCTGAGGACCCAGCTATACCACTCCTGGGCATATAACCAGAAGATACTCCAACATATAATAAAGACACATGCTCCACTGTGTTCATAGCAGCCATATTTATAATAGCCAGATGCTGGAAACAACCCAGATGTCCCTCATCAGAGGAATGGATACAGAAAATGTGGTACATTTACACAATGGAATACTACTCAGTTATTAAAAAATAATGACTTAATGAAATTTGCAGGCAAATGGATGGAACTTGAAAATATCATCCTGAGAGAGGTAACTTAGTCACAAATAACGAACATGGTATACACTCACTGATAAGCAGATATTAGCCCAAAAGTTTGGAATATCCAAGATTCACTTCACAGCAACCATTGGACTGAGCGTGAGGTCCCAGATGGAGGAGTTGGAGAAGGGACTGAAGGAGCTGAGGGAGTGTGCAGCCCCATGGAGGGAGCAACAGTGTCAACTGGCCTGACCCCCCCCCCAGTACTCCCAGAGACTGGGCCACCAACCAAAGAATATACATGGAGGGACCCATGTTTCAGGCCACATATGTGGCAGAGGAGGGCTTGTTGACCATCAGTGGGAGGAGAGGCCCCAGTATAGGGGAATGCCAAGGAAGGAAGATGAGAGTGGGTGGGTGGGTGGAGGAATACCCTCATAGAGGCAGAAGGAGGGGAAGGGGATAGGGGGTTTCCAAAGGGGAGACTTGGAAAGGGGGAAACATTTGAAATGTAAATAAAGTATCAAAAAATAAATAAAATAATCAAACATTTATGAAAAAAAAAAAAAAAGAGTTGCCACAGTCACAGTATCTATTCACAGCAATAGAAACCCTAAGACAAATTGTGATGTGGAAGAGTAAAGCAAATAAACACTTTCTTCCTCAAAAAAAAAAATGTATAAAGTTTTTTTTCCCAATAACTCCACTGGTGAACTGACACTGTTTCCATTTTTAACCACATCCCCAACCTCGGAGCAGTTCTGATATTTGTACTGCCTCTGAGACAGAAAACATGAGGGTCCATTGCTGATGTTCTCAGAATTTCTTAATGTACCCAGATATTTCCCCCCTTCTGACAGAGATAGAGAGAAGGTCAATGGTACCTGCTGGATACTGGTAAGTTAAAAGGATCATAAATACAAGAAGAACTCTCATCCTTTAATTTCTCTGAATCACATCTATATTTTCTCTCTAGGAAACCTGCTCCACATTCTAGTGCAGATCTCAGTAGAAGGTTTTTATTAACAGGGAGAAGTGTTTAAATTCACCGGAATCATGTCCATGTAGAAATTGGCAGAATACACATTGGAGTCAAACTACCTTGGTTCAAGTCAAGCACTACCAATATTGACTAGTTTCTGATCTCTATTATATTAAGAAAGTTGAACTTCTTCAGTGTAGTCCCATCTAATTTTTTTGTCCTATGCAGTTTTGTCGAGAGAAATACGAGTCACAGTATTGTGTATTTTATTGCTTGCTTTATGGTAACATAATAATCTATAGAGAGAAATAGAGATACACAATTATATTTCAATGAATATGCTCTGGATTTGCTTGTGTTGTGTACTGAATGCTTAGTCTTCAGTGTGTTGGTGTGGAGACTATGAAAACCTTAAAAGATTTACCTAATGAAGGTAATTAGATCACGATAGTACTGTCCTCAGACAGGGACCATGTTGGCATCAAGTAGCCAATCATCAGAGTGGACTATTAGAAAACAGAGTGAGCTTCGTCTCTCCTCTATCTCTTACTTTCTCTTTCTCCATGTTTCCCCTTTTCTGAAGACCTCTGCCATGAAGCCCTCCATCACAGCTGAGGACATCTGCACCATGCTCTTGAATTTCCAGGGTTATGAAGTACTTAAAATCTTATGCTTATAAATTACCTATTTTAAGCTGGGTGGTGGTAGTGACACATGCCACTTTAATCTCAGCACTCGGGTAGCAGAGGCAGATGGATCTATGAGTTTGAGGCCAGCCTGGTCTACAGGGTGAGTTCCTGGACAGCTAAACAGGACAACTACATGTGCACACTAAGGCTTGTGCTTGATTCAGTGCAGTAGGTCTCTAAATGGCTCTTCAAGACACAGATAAGATGATTTCCATCTGACTAAGCTAAGCATTCTCCATTGGAATCAGGAGAAATGAGGTTGACTCCTTCTGACAGTGAGCGTCTGGGCCTTCCTGCCCTTCCTAAGTAGTTAATATTGCACAGATATGCCAACATATCACTTGGAAAGAATGCCAGTGTATCAGCCTGGGAATACATTACCTTGCTTGAGAAGTCCCATCTTCCTCTCTCTTGGTATTCACTCTAATACCTTTCACTTTAGATTATTACTTGTGTTTGACAGTTTGATGCTTTATGTGTGCGTTTAAACAGAGACTACTCTGCATTGATCAAAACAACCTAAGCATCCTTTAAGAATAGGTTGATAAACCTGAATCTACCCCTTAATGACTCCTAATGCTTTCACATTTTAAAATTTTGGTATTTCACAAACAGACAAAAAGATTATTCTGTTATATGAATTTGATTATGAGTACCTTAGAGAAACTACTATTTCATTATTTGTTTGGTCCTTTATTTATTGTGAATTATATGCAAATTACTAGTTGGAAAAGAACAATGGTAAATACTCAGAGCCATTTGTCAAAATGCTGAAACCATTCTGAGTAAAAATCCACAGTTTCTTCTCTGATCATTGTAAGTTCGTCAATAAATTTGTCTCTGTTACAGAAGAAAAATGCCTTGTCTTTCTACCCTTCTTTCTGTCTTTCTGTTTCCCAGACTTTGCCCTTTGGGAAGTTATTTCCTTCCCATAATGCTCTGGATCACATCTGCATCATGTTGGGAGGCATACATCTCTTCTTCAGTAGATGTGGGAGTGGACCAAGAATCTTGGGTTTTGAGATGAGTACAGCGTGAGTTTCCCAGCTGATACAGAATTTGGATCTCAAAAGGTATTCAATGGTCCAATAATCACAGGCATTTGTGGACCAAGCATTTCAATTTTTGGCAAAATAACTTGCTCAAAAACAGAAGACTTCTGATCTATTTGGTTCCAGAGTTGCATGTGACGGAGGCCACAGCCAAAGGTTTTGTCTGAATAGTATCCTATTATTAGCTCGTCTCTTTTGAGTTAATAGCAGCTACATTCAACATGAAAACACCACCCTTAATCTGATTCTGTATCTGGCTTGGCTCACATTTCTGGAAAGCCCTTGAGCAAAGTCTGAGTGACATCTTTATCTACAGTTATTTTGTTTACAGACACTGGTGGCTTTTCCAAACTACTAATCCCCAATCCATTCCAATTGCATGCCACCTGATGAGAGTAGAGTGGCGGTGGACCACTTTTCATTTATGTTTACCTCCTTAATCCCGTTCTTAACCTGCAGTCCCTGATTTGGAACCTGCTGTTGAAAGCAGGAAAGAGCAGTTCATTCTCATTAGTATCTTAAATTTTTCCTTAATCTTTTCCCAGGAGGAATATAACCTATCTTCTTAATTACTGCTGGTAAAAATTTTACTGAATGTTTTTAAACTAAAAAAGAATTGCTTTACTCTCAGCCTATGACACACGTTTCTTTTTGTTGTTGTTGTTTTTGTTTTTGCTTTTTGTTTTTTGTTTTTTCAAGGGTTTCTCTGTATAGCCCTGACTGTCCTGGAACTCACTCTGTAGACCAGGCTGGCCTTGAACTCAGAAATCCACCTGTCTCTACCTCCCAAGTGCTGGGATTAAAGGCGTGCGCCACCACTGCCCAGCGACACATGTTTCTTACCTCTCCACAGGTCCACCATTAAAAACGGGCCAAACACCATCATAGCAAAAACCCACTTCTGACACCAGTTTTTTTATAACAGTGTAAGATGGCCTGCTTTAGAAAGAGAGGGGCTTCAAAATACTATGGTTCAAATACCATGGGATCTTCTTTCTGTTTGCCTGTCTTAAATGAACAGAAGCTCTGCCATTTGCTACTGGCTTCTATCTCTGACCTCAACAAGGGTATCCAAGGGCTCAGTTCCCAGATGGTGAAGAATGGAACAGAAGAGTGGATGGCTAGAAGCTTTCTTTTGAAGAAAGTGTCAAGAAACAGGTTCTCTTAGCTCAAAAAGCTGCACAACATTTTCCAGAACTGTCAAGTGGTCACAATTTTGACTGGTAGAGGATCAGCAGATGAGATCTACAAAAGTATGCAAGTGAGGTTTCTGTTGTTAAATGGCAAGAAAGAATACAAAACGAAGAATCTAATCACAATATGTTTTGTTGTCCTTTGGATTTACTTTATAGCGCTCTGGGGGGGAAATAGTATGCATATTTAGTGTCTTAATTTGCCTTCTATTGTTCCGATAAAAACCATGGCTAAATGTAACTTGAGGAGAAAAGGGTTTGTTGGTTTATATATCCTGAGTCATGGTCTGTGATGGTTTATATATGCTTGGTCCAGGGAGTGGCACCTTTAGGAGGTGTGGCCTTATTTGAGTAGGTGTGTCACTGTGGGTATGAGCTTAAGACCCTCTCCCTAGCTGCCTGGAAGTGAGTCTTCTACTAGCAGCCTTCAGATGAAGATGTAGAACTCTCAGCTCCTCCTGAACCTTTCCCACCTGGATGCTGCCATGTTCCTGCCTTGATGATACTGGACTGAACCTCTGAACCTGTAAGCCAGTCCCAATTAAATGTTGTCCTTTATAAGATTTGCCTTGGTCATGGGTCTGTTCACAGCAGTAAAACCCTAAGACACGGTCCATTCAGGGAAGCCAAGGCAGGAACTCAAGGGAGGAACTGGAGTCAAGAACTGAAACAGAGATCATGAAGAAGTAATGGCATGCTTCTAATGGGTTAATCAGTCTGCATTCTTTGGCTACCTAGGACTTCCTGCCCAGGGGCGCCCCCATTCATAATGGGCTAGGCCCTCCTACATCAATCATTAACTAAGAAAATGCCCCTACAGACTTGAGTTACAGGTCAATTTGATGGAGCCATTTTCTCAGCTGAGGATTCCTCTTCTCAAATGAGCCTAGCTTGTGTCAAGTCGGCAAAACTAACCTGCAAATTTAGAAACAATGTTTTTAGCTTCTAAGTGACTCACAAACTTATATATTTTAAGCAGAGATATGATTTTAAAAATTTAGACTTAATCAGCCCTAAGTTAGCAATCAGTAGGAACATTATAGCACATTTTGTTTCATTCTCTGTACCATTGACATTACTCTTGGGTGTATTTTCGTGCTGTGGAGAATACTCTAAATTTCTACCTTGCACTTCCTGAAGTGTTCCATAAAAATCTGAATTCCTACTAATGTGTCTGATGGTAGGAACTATTTGTGGCATATATAAAACGTGGGAATGGGGGTGTAGCTAAGGTGGTAGAGAGCTTGCCAAGCATTCTTGAAGCCCTGGGTTTGAGTCTCAGCTCCATGTGTACCAAGTATGGTGGTATAAACACCAAGTGATCTTAGTACTATAGAGATGAAAGCAGGAGGATAAGAAGTTCAAGGTTACCAGGCTACAGAGTGAGTTTAAGACACCTCATAAAATGGGAAAATAGTAAACAAACAAGATAGTTAAATGTTTTTATAAGAAGTGGAGTTTTAGGAGAAAGAAGGGTGGTGTTTGGAATAGGAATGGCTCCCACAGGTTCACTTGAATACTTAGTCATCAGGGAATGGTACTAAGGATTAGAAAGTATGGCCTTGTTGGAGGAATTATGTCACTGGGAATGGGCTTTGGGGTTTCAGAAGCCTAAGCCAGGCCCAAGTGGCCCTCTCACTTCCTGCTGAAATTTGGATCCAGATATAGATCTCTCAGGTACCATGTTTGCCTGCATGCCATTGAGCTCCCCACCATGAAGATAAAGGACTAAACCTCTGAAGCTATAAGCAAGCCCCAATTAAATGTTTTCTTTTACAAGAATTGCTGTGGTCATGGTGTGTCTTCACAGTAATAGAACACTTGCTAAGACAAGGAGTTTTTCTGAACATCTGCACGGGTGTTTTTCCCCTTAGTCTTTACTTCTCACCTCTGTGAATATATATAACAAATATCGCTGACCACAGCTTAGTTGAAACTATAATATCAATAGTTTCTGGCTTCAGCATTTCCCCACCCTGACCACCACTCTCTCATTCACTCCATTACTGAGCTCTTCCTAAGTTCACTTTTTTTTTTTTCTAAAAGCTTCTGAATAGTGAAACACATGTATACCCAGGAGGGTGTGTGTGTGTGTGTGTGTGTGTGTGTGTGTGTGTGTGTGTGTGTGTGTGTGTGTGTGTGTGTGTGTGTGTGTGTGTGTGTGTGTGTGTGTGAGTGTGTGTGTGTGTGTGTGTGTGTGTGTGTGTGTGTGTGTGTCTAAGGATGAAATGTGGAATACTGCACATGCTACATAAGTGCTCTACCACTGAATTACTTGGTCTTGTTCACTGAAGACCTCCTATTTATTCCTTCTTCTTTCCAATTGCCTTCCACCCAAGTTCTGCTCCCTCACTTGTAGCAGATGCCAATGTTTTCCCAATTTATACTCACCAGTGAAAGTCTGTAAGGTAAATACGTAGGTATAAAATGTGCTTCACTATAGATAAGCTGAACCTGAAAATCAATGTCATGATTTACCACATGTACTCAGCCCAGCTAAGGATAGTGCCAAGGTTTCCCTGCGGTCTTTTAAAGGACCAATCAAGATATCAAGTACTGTTCCATGGCGTTGCATCCACACTGGAATCAACCACAGTTTTCAGACCAACCAAAAGAAGCTGAGAAGCAGCAATCCTTAGTTAATTATATGTTAGAAGTGTATAATTTGCTTCCTTATTTTACAGAGGCTTCAAAGAAATTGAGTTACAGAAGATAATTTGGACTTTTAAACAGTGTTGACACTTTAAAAGACTATGGGGACTTCTGAATTTGGACTGTTTGTGTTTTGCACATAACATGATTTGCTACACGCCTTTGTGGAGCAGGGAGTGAAATATGGTGGTTTGAGTGAGAATATCCCCCAAAGGCTTACATATTTGCATGCTTGGTCCTAATTGTTGGATTATTTACGAAGGATGAGAAGGTAGGTCACCAGGGTTAGGTGTTAAGGTTTCAAAAGCCCACATCAGTCCCAGTCTGGCCTTCTCTGCCTCCTGCTTGTGGATCAGATGTAATCCCAGGGTTTCCCTGGGGTCTCTTGAAGGACCTATCAAGACCCTATTCTCTGGCTACTATTTGGCACCATGTTCACCTGCCTGATGACACACTACCTACCATGGTGGAAATGGACTAACCCTCTAAAACTGTAAACAATCCCCTAATTAAATGCTTTTATAAGTTATCTTGGTCATTGTGTCTCTTCACAGCAACAGAATAGTAACTAAGATGGGTATTACAAGAGAACTTGGTTAACCAAGACTTAACTAGAATTGCTATTTTATTTGGTAGGAAAAGCAATTCTTAGATAATCATGGAAAATTATACTCATGCTACATAGCATTATGACATCTTGATATAATTAAAAGTAATGTGAAAGGAGGGAACCTCAATTTCGAAAATGCTCCATAAGACTGGGCTATACACAAGCCTGTAGGGCATCTTCTTAATTACTGATTGATGGAGGAGGGTCCAGTCCATTGTGGGTGGTATCACCTTGGGCTGGTGGTCCTGGGCTTTATAAGAAAGCAGGCTGAGCAAGCCATGCGGAGCAAGCCACTAAGCAACACTCCTCCATGGTTTCTGCATCAGCTCCTGCCTCCAGGTTCCTGCCATGTTTGAGTTCCTGTCATGATTCTCTTCAGAGATGAACAGTGATGTGGAAGTGTAAGACAAATAAACCCCTTTCTCCCCAAGTTTCTTTGGTCATGCTATTTCATGTGTTGCAATAGCAACCCTAACTAATTAAACCCTATTAAAGTACCTTTAATTCTTATTAGGAAATTGAACATAATCCTGTTTCTGTTATCAGCTTTTTCATTAAACACTGAGGAATTGTTATTTTGTGGCCATCACTACCTATATTCTTTCTGAGCTTAGAGTAATTTGGGCTCTGGAATACAACATGGTGTCCCTGGGTCATTTATGCAGCTCATAAATGAATAGTACTTGACTGCTGTGCTTGGCAGGAACTGCTCATCCTAGGGAATATTGTCATGGATTTAAGAGGTGATGTGGACTCCCAAGAGCTGTGCCCAGGTCAGCAATTTACATTCACTAATGAATTCATCCTTCCCCTCTCATATGTGCACATGTATGTGCATGGGTTTGGGTGTATGTTTCATCTGGTGTTCATGTAAGTTCATATAAAAATAACATTTGCCCTTATAAAGCATACTTGACCTTTTGTAAGCACTATTATATTTGGAAGTCAGAATCTCAACACAATGCTTTTTCTTGTTTGAACCTGTACCATTAGAGGCCCATTGTCTCCCTGAGAAACTGCTGATAACATCATTCTAGTAAGATCCTTACTGGATGTCCAAATTCAGAAAATCCTGTGGTCAAGAATAAGAAAATGCCACTCCAAAGCAAAGAGGAAATTGTGGCGGGTAGGGGGTGGCGAGTGTTTCAGCATTTTCTTATTAAATTAGATCATGAGTTTAAAATATTTCTGGCTTGGTTAAACACAGCTGAAATCTCCCAACTCTCTAGTGTCCACAGATGCTCTCTTATGCTCCTGTTTTTCCTACAGTTGTTCCCAGAGTTCTTCAATCAGCAGCAGATGTCCGTGAACCCAGCATGAGATGTTTCTTTTTACCTGGGTTTGTGAATTTCCAACTTGGAACAAGAACAGTAGTTTCACGAGAATTGGGACAGAGAAGAAACACTATCCACATTCTCTTGTCCCCTAGTCACCATCTGTTTTTTTCTATTTTAGAAATAAAGCTGTAGGCCGAAGGTATATTTAACTGAATATAGAAAAGTCTATCAGTTTTTCACTGAGTCTGCTTTTAACCAATACTCCAACTACTTAGAACACTAGCTTTACTGCAAACCTTTCTATCAAGGCTGACTAATTAACAGCCCCATGTCCCAAAGCTATCCATCAACCAGAGCAAAGATGTGTGGATTTTGTATGTTACCTCACACAATGAAGGAGACTTTGCAGTGTGATTAAGAACACTGGGATAATACTCTCTTGGCTCATTCTAGGACAGAATAATCCACTAGACCTAAACTAAACAAAAGGGTTCTTTATCAATGAAGGAGAGAGACAGGAGCTGGATAAAGAAAACAGAATGGAGGGAAATCATGTAATTATAATAACAAAATAAAGACATGACCAACGGAGGAAGAAGGCTAGACAGGGACACAGGTGTTTGAAAATACTATTATGGTAGTTAGTAAGATAAGAAAATAGTCACAAACCAATGACTGTAGATAGCCACTAGAATCAGGAAAATGAAGAAAATGGATTCTTCTCTAGAATTCCAGAATGCATCTCTGTTCACCTATTTCAGAATTCCTAACATCAAAAGTATACCACAGTCGATGGGTATTATTTTAGGTCCCTGAGGCTGTAGTGGTTTTTATATGGCATTAGAAAAGAGATTCAATATGGGCATCACTAATTGGACTGATGGGGTTATTGATAACAATAACAAAAAGAATAACAAAAAAGAAAACATGAAGTTGAGGGAAGTTGGAGAGATGTCATAAATACATATGATCAATATACATTTAATCTATGAAATGCCCAAAGAATAAGTAAAAATAGTATTTAATTTAAAAACTAAGAGATCCTATTAGAAATTTGAATAGTTAATAATATTCTATATATAGAAGCATCAAATTTATAATGTTCGAAAGCATTTAAAAGATAACCTAATGTGTATACCTCTATCCATACATATAGGTCTTGGATGGAATGTCTATTTAATGAAGCTGGAATATGATACTATGTTTCTTTTTTATTGGATATTTTATTAATTTACATTTCAAATGTTATCCCCTTTCCCCTCCGGAAACCCCCTATCCCATCCCTCCTCCCCCTGCTTCTATGAGGGTGCTCCCCCACCCACCCACCCACCTGCTCTATTTCTTATTTGGTCCTTTTAATGAAACACTATATTTTTAAACAAGAAAACTACTGACACTTTATTTTAGCTTGTTTTCTTAAAAATCCACTATAGTAACAGATTATGTTTCTACTTAAAGTCTAGAATTGTGGTTTTCAACCCTCCTAATGCTGCAACCCTTTAATACAGTTCCTCATGTTATAGTGACCCCAACCATAAAATTATTTCATTGTTACTTCATAACTACAATTTTGCTACTGTAATGACTTATAATTTAAATATCTGATGTGCAGGATATCTGATATGAGAACCCCCAAATGGGTTAAACCCACAGGTTGAGAACTACTGGTCTAGAGTAGAGTTTACAGATTCTTAGCTCTGGCACTGTTGACATAATTCTTTGTTGTGATGGGTGACAGTTATCCTGGGCATCATAAGATGTTTAGAGCATCATCAGGCTCTGCTTATATGCCAGCAGCATTAGATGTTCACAGTTGTGAAAAACAAAAATAGCACTAGGTCCTTACGGTTGTCCCCTGGAAAACAAACTTGGTCCTGTGGTTACCAGAATTTGGTGGTAACTCTTTTAGCATCTACAGGGATATTGAGATGTTTTGGGTAGGCAAATTACCAAAACAGCATAGATGGGTGTTTCCACAAAATTCATTTTTATGTGTAAATAAAGTTAACAACTGTGGGCTGGAGAGATGGCTTAGCAGTAAAGAGCACTGACTGCTCTTCCAGAGGTCCTGAGTTCAAATCCCAGCAACCACATAGTGACTCACAACCATCTGTAATGGGATCTGATGCCTTCTTCTGGTGTGTCTGAAGACAGCAACAGTGTACTTATATACATAAAATTAAGTAAATAAATCTTTAAAAAAACAAGATTTAAAGAAAGTTAACAATCACATGAAAGCATTCTCTAGGATAACTTTGTTCTTCCTGCTGCTTCTTTGAGATCACCATCTAGTTGATGGAACATTCCAGGGCTCAGCCCTTGATTTACCATCTTTGTCTACATTAATTTCCCACTTATGGATTGTTGTTGTTTGCAAGGCTTTCTTATTTGTTTGATATGTTTCCTCTTCAAGAACTTTGTGTTTGCTACTCCTGCCTGAATCTAACCACCTGGCTTTGATTTTCTCTCTAGCCTCTATTGATAAAATATCATCCAACCAGCCAGACCTATCAAACTACCCTATTACAGCTACACCAAACACTTCTCTGCCAAGATCTGTCTAGTGTCTATGTTACTGGAGTTCTAGATTATTCCCCAAATTCTGGCCTCCGGAGCCTGTGTCTTTTATATACTCAGTGATATTTGAAATATGTTATAATAATCTAACCATAGAAAAGTCATTTGACTACTAAATAAGATTTAAGAAAAATAAATTCATACCTAATTATACATCAAAGTATCAAACTATAAAATTAATAGTCATTAACCCATCAAATTTGACTAAAATGTCACAATACAAAACATTTTCCAAAAAGATGTATTTTATTGATGAAAAACAGCATTCAATGCATATTTTTTTACGATATTGGGCATGTGCTATGAAATATATAAAGTTAAACTTATAGAAATAAAATTTGCTTTATCACAAATTGCCTGTTTTAGTTTTCTAAAAACCCTAAAGAAATCCATCTTATATAAGGACACTTGGGAGTGAATGGCATCCAAGTCACATGGACTTGAGATGGAAAACAGCAAGGCATCATTAAAGCCATACATAAAGTAAACCTTACTGCAAACAGAGACTAACCAGAGGGGAATGCTTAGGAGCACTGTGGCTTTCTTCTCTGGTATATAAAGACAAGTTTGGCCAGCAGTTGCTGAATTATAAAGCTCCTTCCTCAAAAATTCTCCTAGATTGCAAAATTGATCCAAAACAAATGTTTTCTTGAAGTTATTTCAATATAGTAACATACAACAATTCCTTTAAAAAGAGAAGGAGAAGTGCATATTAGTCATGAATATATATATATCCATTTGGCAGGAGGAGTTTATCTTCAAAAGCCAATAAAAAAAATAAACAAATCCCCAACAACAAAGTGGGGAAGCTTCCCTGATGCAGCCAGAATATTTGCTGGCTTTTTGAAACTCAGTTTACCACCTGCTAGAGTCCCATCCCAGAAACCAGCCTGTGAATGTGGGGGGCTCATGGCCTTGTTTTATGATGACAATTGGTGTCCTCTTGTCTCTTCCAGAAGGGTCTGTCTCAAGATACATTTTGGCTAAAAAGAATTGAAAAGACAGAACAAGTTCAGTCAGTTTCAGTTAAAGTGAAATAAATATACAATGAAAAATTCTTTCATACAAGTAAAAAACAAAATTCTTTTTGCCCCAAGTAGCCAAATATGAACAGTCTCCAGGTATTTCTCTCACCTGCCATGGAAAGTACCATTAAAAAGTGTCATTGTTGCCTGAAAGAATGCCAAACTGTATGGAATTATTCTCATGATATAGTTATTGTGACACTTCAGTAAATAGAAAACCGTGCTTAAAAGGACAAAATGACCAAACATTTAAAAAAAATAAGCATATTGTGAATTTCATAAAGACTCATATTCTAAGTTAGGCAACAGAACAATTTTCTTGTATCATGAAACTCTTTCACTTTAAAATATATCATTATTCAAGTTCTGATGGACAGCTGGACATCTAAGATTTGATGTGTATTTTTGTAAGACAGGCTAAGAAAGGATAGCCAGGCTGGCCGGGATAACACGGCTGAGGTACTGCTACAGTCATCCCAGGACAACTTACCAGACTTCACTGATTCCTTTTTCTCAACTTCATTGGCATCTTTGCCAATCCAAATAAAGATCTGAAAAGAAAAAAAACTGCAATGAGAGCAAGCACTGTATAGGGTGTGCTGGCCTGGCGCTCTGCCCACATACCCACCTTCACCCCACACAGGAAGGAGGTGAAGGTGAGGTCTGTGGAAACCCTGTGACTTTCTGAGGGCTCCCTCTCACAAGGAGACCCTTATATTTACATCCAGCCTCACTGACTACAGTCTACACTTGAACATGTTTGCAAGGGGTATTCTTGTTACAAAGTGAGCTTGCTTGCTTTCTCTCACAAGATCAATAGCTTCTCGACTGCCTTTCTGTCCATCTGCTGAGCCTCCATGGCAGTCATCTCCATCCCAAGCTGTAGGTCTAAGCAGCAAAGGACTGCATGTGGGCGCAGGGCTTGTTTGTGGATGTCTTCTCAAATCTCTGGCTTCTAATGATTTCTTTGATTTCTTATAGTACAGTGTGTTGGGTTAAAGCGGTGCTGGGTGAGTGTCCCGTGTCCGCCCCCCCCCCCCACCGCCTGGGGGTGGGGTAGCATGGCCTGGGGGGTCCCCAGGACTGCACGGAGCCGGCTCCATCTGGTTCTCAGACTCTTGGGCATCCCAGGCACCACTAGATGCCACAGAAGAGCTGAGAACGGAGTGGGGGCCTGCAGGCTGGATCTAGCCAGGGGCTGCAGGGGTTGGGAGGAAGCAGGGAGGAGCCCATCTGGGTCCCGCTGGGGACCACGTCTTTGGCTTGTCACCGTCTAGCTGACTTGGTTTGGTAGAGGCTGGGAGCGCTGAGAGGCCTTCTATGGGAGACTAGATGCTGTTCTTTAGACAAAGGCCTGTTCCATCGTTCCCCATGGCGGATCCCAATGAAGAGAGACAGTCCATGGTTTTAGGGCATTTATTGTCATGGTAGAGAGTGGTGATGAGTGAAACCGTACCCCCACAAGCTCAGGGTGGGCCTGAGATTAAAATACCTTTTGCAGGGAGGAGTGGCTGGGAAGGGGAAGGGGACTTTATTGGCTAAGCCTCTAGGTGCCTCATTAAAATGGGAGTGTCTTGAGGCTACATGATCACGCCTCTACCTGTGGAAGAGTTTGGGCTACGTGACTGATGGTCACATACCCAATGGAGAGCTGCGGCCTCGTGTCAGGAGCCTGGGGCCCAGAAGCATGGCAAAATGCCTACTGTCCCTTGTACAGTTGCCCCCTGCTGGGGACCCCCTACTGGGGGTTTGGGAGGGGGGAGGTTAAACCTTAGCTCAATCAGAAACCAGGCTGCCTTTCACAGTTCCACAACAATGGCCTATAAGACTTTGATAAAATACTATAATATTCAGTATTTAAATATCAAGAGTTTGAAATTTTATTTAAAATGTTACACATATAATCTTTATAAAATAAATATGTGAACCCATAATGCTGAAGCACTGTCCTGAATTACTTTACAGTTAAGTCACCCTACAGTCACTTGGCAGAGCAACTTTGATCAAATTAAATTTCCATTGTGTTCTGACACACAATGTGTGGAAGCACAGAAGACACCACAACAGCATAGTATCTTGGACAAAAGATATTACATAAAGAAATCAAATTATGTTCTTGGAGGATATAGAGTTGAATCCCCAACTCAAACATTCTCCTTAAAGACCCAAGGCCAGGGTATTGTTTACCAAATGCCTTAGCTGCTAGAAATCAATATAAAGGCGCCTGGATTAAGAGCAGCTGTTCATGCAGAGGATCCAAGTTTGATTTCCAGCACCCACATGGTGGCTCACGACCATTCATTAATTCAGTTCCAAAGGATCCGATGTCCTGTTATGACCTCTGCAGGCAAAACACTCATGCACATAAAATATATACTTCTTTTAAAATATTTTTTATGTTTACTTTTATTATTGTTTATGTGTATGAGCGTTTTCCCTCTGTGCATATCTCTATATCACATGGCATGGTTGATGCCCAAGGAGGTGGTGAGTCTCCACTGAGTGGTGGGAATCAAACCCTAGTCTTTTAAAACAAGTTCCTTTAACCACTGAGCCAATTCTCCAGCCGAAAATAATTCTTTAAAAAAAAAAAAGAAGGAAGGAAGGAAGAAAGGAAGAAAGGAATAAAGAAAGGAAAGGAGAGAGAGATTTGAAAATAAGTTTGTGGCTGACTCTAAAAGTAGGCTTAATCCAGTGTTTCATGTATTGTTCTATATAATTTGATTCTTAACATATATGTTTGTCCTTTTCATGATTGTTAATTTACATAAAGACTTTAAAAGACCACCATGTATGTATGTGTGTATAGACATATACATTATATATATATACACATATCTATGTATGTATATACATATATACATATAACACCTATCAAGTCACCAGCGATTTTCTCCTAAGTTAAGATTTGTAAAACAGTAACGTATTTTGCTGTCTAGTTTCAAACCTATTCTGTGCCTAATTTTTTCCTGGTACATTTTGTTGGAATTCTCAATATTTTGGTCTTTCCCACAGCACTGCACACATTCATGCACTTATTAATGTAATGAATGCACCAATAAATTAACGAGTGTAGTTTACAAGCAAATGAAAAGTTGAGAGTTTTGCCTAAAGCTATAAAATGTGAGAGCTATAGAATGATCTTCATAGTAAGAAATCAACTTACCCTATATATCAGTTTTATTGCTAAACTCTGTAAAATTTCTCTTGAGTACAGCCGAGTACACCCCAGGCCTATTTATTATTCGAATTGCCATTTCTCAAAGCAAGTACTGTCAGTTCCCAACAGTCTCCTGTTATGGACAAAATATAGCTGTACCTGTTCCCATGCATCAAGTAGCATAACATCATCTTCTGCCAAGTCATCCTGGGTGAACTCTCCTGGAACTTCTTCAATCTGAAACAGTTGAAGAACTTTATGACCAAACAATACAGCAAGGGAGTTTATGGAACACAGGAGACAAGTGCTGTCTAGTACTTTGGATGGCAGCGAACAGCTTGATTCATTATTTTTTTTTCTTAGTTTAGGGTAAACAGATTTATCTATGTAATCAAATATTACAAAATGGTGGTACAGTCTGGCCAGGATAGTATTTAATATAAACATAGAATTTGAACACATTTGGGACAGACATGTACAGTCAGTGTGAACACAGTTCCTCTCTACTTGTAGTTTCCCACGACAAAAACTTCACAAGTTTTCTTGCCTGCCTACTCTCAAGGCATTTGATAGAATGGTCTGGGCATGAAGTTATCTTTCTTTTATAAGTCAAGACTATTTTAGTTAAGAGTCAGCTGATCCGGTTATTCTAATAAATCAGCAAATTTAATAAGGCAGCAAGCATAATATAATATATATGCAAGTTTTCATTGTTTTTACTTCTAATGGAGTAAATTTTGCTTTCTGCCATTAGATGGTAATTGAGTTACTGCATTAACAATACAAGTAGACTATATTAACCTGAAGCTCAAAGTTTTAGAAATTTCTGCAATTCTTCCTGATTCTTAGAGAGGTTTGACAGTTTAGATTTTGGTTCCCAATTCCTTGTACCTTCCCTCTAAGCAGTCACATGGATCGCATAGACCTTGGCTTCTATATTAGCAAATGTGACTTATCAGGGATTTCCTGTGCCCCTGACTCTGTCACGGGAAAATAGGCAGAAGCTCCAGACTAGAACAAGCATCCTCAGTCTCAGCATCATACAGGTTTGCTGTGCCCTGAGGAGATTCTGAAATTCTTAAGAAAACAACAAAAAAGCAAAAGCAAAGCAAACCAGAAAGCAACCTAACATGCTCAGAGAGGAATAAATTGCTTTATGTCATCATGTTGTTTTAAAGATTTGTCAGAAGCAATCTAGGAAGGCAAGCAAGTGAGTTTTCTGGAGATGGCCCACCATTTGCATGGCTGGCAATGGATGAGCTCTAAGAATGTAGGGTTCTTACAGATGTCATCCCAGGATTGCTTCTTGCTACTGATAAGCCTTTACTTTGTTATATAGCCTAATGATTCCTGGATATCAGCCCACCTTATTGGACAAATTCCCTGTAGATCAACATGAAGATGAGCTTTTATGAATTAATGCTGTTGAGATGAATTAACAACTTTATAGAATTCCTAACTTAATTCAAATACTTTAAAGAAAAAGTTTAAGGAGAGGGTTTTAGTTGTTTCAGAAAGACATAATAAAGTTAGAATCAAGAATAGAATGTGCCCCCTTCTCATAGTAGTAAAGGCTGCATAATAAGTAATACAATGAGCTTTCACAATTACACTATGAAGAGAAATAGACTTATGACAAATTTGTAATCAAGAAAAAAACATTCATTCTAGGTCAGGTTCAAGGATGAAGCCACAGGTGTGCACTATGATAAAACAAGGCCATGGGAAACTGTTGCTTTGAACTTATACTTATAGAATGAAACACTGTTTGAACTTACTATCATCATCCTTCTGTAACTCCCCTTTTGTAACATTTTATCCATGTGGTAATTTTCTAAAAAACTTTTGTCTAAGAAGGTATAAAAAGGCCAGAGAGAAGAAATAAAGTGTTATTTGGGAAGGGGGTGTCTTAGTCAGGGTTGCTATTCCTGCACAAACATCATGACCAAGATGCAAGTTGGGGAGGAAAGGGTTTATTGAGCTTACACTTCCATGCTGCTGTTCATCACGAAAGGAAGTCAGGACTTGAACTCAAGCAGGTCAAGAAGGAGGAACTGATGCAGAGGCCATGGAGGAAGGCTGCTTACTGGCTTGCTTGCTCCTCGTGGCTTGCTCAGCCTGCTTTCGTATAGACCCCAAGACTACCAGCCCACAGAGGTACCACCCACAAGGGGCCCTCCCCCCTTGATCACTAATTGAGAAAATGCCTTACGGCTGGATCTCATGGAGGCATTTTCTCAACTGAAACTCCTTTCTCTGTGATAACTTCAGCTTGTGTCAAGTTGACACACAAAACTAGCCAGTACAGGGGGCTCTGCCCAGTCCACCAAATATATATAAGTACATGTCTGTTTATCTATATGTATATGCATATGTATGTAGGTATATGTATGTAAGTATGAATGAACACTGGTGGAGTTGATAAGACAGGTGGTCAGGCCCAACTGGAATATGTATGTGTGATTAAGCCTTTTTTCTTCTTAACCCCCTGATGCTACTAGCAGGAATTAATTACCAAAAGCCTACATTTGGCCTTAGAAATAAAAATAGTTATAAACAGAATTGCCAAAGGTAAAAACGTTTTGGCCACAATCATTAACTCCATACCTCATCGCTGCCTTCCTCAGAGATCTGGTGTCCGGCTGGTCACCAGCAAAGATTAGCTTTAAACATGTATATATGTGTCAGGGGTGTGTGTACTTGATGCATAAGATCCTAGAAAGTCAAAAGAGAGTGTCTTGGATTCTTTGCACCTGGAGTTACAAGTGGTTGTGAGCTGACCTACAGGAGTGCTGGGAACTGAACTTGGGTCCTTTATAAGCTCAGCATGTGTTTTTAACCACTGAGCCCTTTCCAAATCCTGTACTGCCATCTTACAGAATATTTACCAATCATCTGATCATTTAAAAGACAAAACTTTAAATATCACTTCTCTACTATGTATTGTTTTAAAATTTTACACAAATCATTAACACAACAACCATATGAAGTAAATACTGATCCTTTCCACATTTAAAAAATGGGAGCATGCGCACGAGAGAGCATAGAAACTGCCTAAGGTCACCCATCCAGCGTGTAACATCATCAAGTGGGTGATGTCACATAGGAAGATTGTTTCTAAAACCTGTGTTTTCAACAGTGGGCTCTGCTGCCATGTACTAGTGTGTATGCTTAAATCTATTTCCTAATGGTTATCGTAACATCAAACACATATTGGTAATAATTCTTTTTCTTAAACTGTGAAAGGAACAAGAAAGTTTCCAAATATCATATAAGACAAATAATAAATACAGAAGAGATGCATATTTCTGATAATGGATAATATGAGCATGAGCAGGCAAAAAAAATTAAAGACTAATAGAGACTAACAGACAGATGGTTTTAAAATATGACTGAAGATGAAATCAGAATACCTATTTTTATGAAATATATCTTCCTGAGACTATGGGGGTACCCTACAATGCAACCTCTAAACTCAAGGCTCAGAGAACAACACAAAAGAGAAGGCAGAAATATTGTAAAAAGTCAGATGACCAGGACCCCTGTGGAACCCTATAGGGTACTACAGTCTAGGGGAAAATACCCTGCCCCACGCCTATCCCTAAACTTAAAACTCCCAGCCCCATGGCTCAGGGTTAACAGCCAAACCGTTGTTCTGGCCAAGCTGTACTTCTCCACTAGCTGACTGCACATGCTCCAAAGATCCTATAAAAGCCCACCTGCTACCCAGTCTGCTGCTGTCTCTGTCTGCTGCATGGTATGCGTTTGTAGTATTCCTCGACTCCCAATTGCCAAGATAACCTTGCATTGGAAAATACTTTCAACTCCAACTTCTAGGTAATGTCTTCTAGATACAACAGGGAAGCTGTACCCATAAAATCTCAACAATATGGTTTCCTGAATAAGACTTAAATAAGGACAATACCATTCAACATGCCAACATGGATAGGGACATTTCAGAAGGCCTTACCCCTTTATTAAAGAGAGACAGGAAACCAATGGCTGCTGAGAGATGGAAAATTGGTTTTCCCCAAGGATGAGCCCCTTCATATCCAATCGCAAGCAGTCATACTATAATACATGCATATACATCTAAATGTAAAACACTAGATGAACTGACTAGGGGATGCATGTGAGTGTGCATATACCAAGAAGTGGTCATGAATTTGAGCTCATGCAGGGAGAACATGCATGGCATTGAACGGGGGGGGGGGGATAGATAGAAATGATATAGTACTTATGTATGGAAATTATAAAATAAAATGCTTAATTAAGAATCTAATTTATAGCAATATTAGCAAATAAAACAAATTATATAAGCATGTATGAACTATATGCAAATAAGAAGCTGTTTTGGTATGCTATAACATTAATAATCAATAAAATAGACTTTTCATATAGTAAACATAAAATACAGCAAGTTCAAGGATTTTCTACAACTGTGGTCCTAACAATTAATATTTATCACTACCCATCACTACATCTTGAAATTTCAGGTCAAATCATTTGTAAGCTCCAAGTATGTTTTTATAAATGGTCAGTTCCTTTATCACTTATTTCAAGTAATGAATCTGGTGAGCACTTGGGAAGTTTTGTGTGATGAAAATTAAGTTTTTATTAGCCAGGATGAGACGAATCTCTCCTTTAAGTTCACACAAAAGTCTAACATGTCCGAGATGGTCAAACTTTTCTGATTAAGTTGAGGTAAATGGCTATAACCCAGGATGAAATTTCAGAATCCAATATAAAATCATGTACTGTTATGGACCGCATGTTTGTGTTCAGTATCAGCAGGTGGAGGCTCATGCTCACAATTAGGCTTGGTTGAGGTCACAAGGATAAGGCCCAGTGACAACAGCAGTGTACTCGGAAGAGGCAGATCAGCTCACTGGGCTATGTGACAATGCTAGAAGGGCCCTCTGCAGACAACAGATAGCTGATGCCTTGGACCTCCCAGGTTCCAGGATATGAGAACATCATGCTTACTGTCTAAACACCCCAGTCTACCACATTTGTGTTACAACAGCTTAGACTAAGACTTTGTTGGGCAGCAATTTCCTCTGGATGAAACATTCCATCTCATTATGGGATGCTCACTATGACTCGGGATGTTGTAAAGGGCAGGGAAACAATCCCTCCTGCATTAAATCCATGAAGGAAACAACTGAAAAGCTTCAGGAAGTCCTGAAACTGATTAGATACGTTAGGCCCCTCCCTCTCAAAGCATATCTGAGTAGTAAGGCCTGCTGAGGGACACTCTCAGACCTAGACAAGAGGCTTGGAAGAGACACCCTCTGACCACTAAGCCACCTGCAAGTTGTGCAGTGACTTCCGGTTTCCAGTTTTTATGAGACGTCGCCATGTAGAAGATGGCTTTTGATGATGCAGCTGCCTTTGAGTCATTTCTGCTCCTGTAAGTAACACTAATAAAACTCATTGGTTCACCAAGTTGGACTTTGGTGGTTTCCGTTCTTTGGCCTGTCATTGGTTCCCAATCTGGAGCTAGTAGACGGTTATTCACATCTCCCTAGGAATGGTGTCACACAATAGATATTCACAGTCTCCTACGGTTACTTTTAATTGCCTGAATTATAAGGACTAGAAAACAAAACATTACTCTTGATGTTAGGTCATTTTCAGGGGAGCACAAAGTTCTCTTCGGCCTTGTTCAATGACCTTAATAATCCCATACTCATTTTTTCATTTGTTTGTTTGTTTTGTTTTGTTTTCATTCAGTCAGCCTGGAAAAAAAAAATCTATATTCCTCTGTTTACACGCAGATGAGAAATGATGGCTCAGCTCACCCAAGAATGTACCTAAGTACTGAAGGAGCAGAACTAGCCATCCGCATTTCACAGAGAGATACTAAATGCTGATACAGATGTGAAGCAGATATGTTTAAGGGCATTTTGATTTATATACTACTTTAGAGTTTTCTAGATGTTTCTGCATCTGTCACATCATTGAGCCTTAAACTACCTGTACAGAGTAAAGATTATCACCCACAGTATACAGAGAAGCCAAACCCAGGACTTACATTTGTCCCACATTTGAAAGTTCTCTGAGCCAGGACAGAATGCCTCCCCTAACATTAGGCTCTGTCTAGTTAAGACACTTACAATGAATCTTCCAGTTTTGTTGGAGCAGCCGTAAAGCCGAGGTGGATGATCTTCAGCTTGAGTTTCTAGCAATGGTGAAGTCTGGTAGTCTCCTCTCCCTCCAAGAGAGTTCCAGAATTCCTCTGTGGAATGCACAATGAGTTAGTCAGTACATATTCAGGAGTATATACTTCATAGGATTTCACATTAATGGCAATATTATCTCACCCTAGCTAAATTATACCAGATGCCAGCAACACTTGCAATTAAAAGAAGCACCCTTACACAACTCTAGTTAATAAGAAAATGATTGAATGAAGTCATTAAGACTATGAAAGTGGTGACCTTGGGCCCACAGACACACCTGGTTCCTTGCCTTCTTGAATTCTTGTGGTTTTGCACTTGAGGACATCAGCCACATACTCTGCTCCTTTCTCCTCCTCCTGGCTAGCACCTTTTCCTATCCAGATGAAGCCATTGTTTCGCGGCAGTTTTAGGACAAAAGTGTCATTAGAATTCAATGAATTTGCATCAACATCAACCTAGGGCATAAGGGAAAACAATACAATGATTCACATTTACTACTGAGGCTGCAGGGAGCCATCCAGAGCCCTCTGCCTGACCCCAGGAAATTCATTCAAGGCACAGGAGCCTGAAAGACTTGAGTAAGCACACGTTGGCCCATGACACATGATGCTCAGCTGCCCTCAGACAATAAAACACAGCTTTAAAATGTAACCTGTTTGGTAGAGTGTGGTATCCCAAGCCTTTAATCCCAAGGACTCAAGAGGCAGAAGCAGCCAGATCTCTATGAACTTAAGGCCAGCCTGGTCTACATAGAAGTTTCAGGGCAGCAAAGACTACATAGAGAGACTGTCTCAAAATTAATTAATTAAAATAGCCAAGCTGTCAGTCAAGAATTGAGAGTTTTGGCCAGGAGACCAGGAGGTAGTTCACTCCTATAACCTCATCACTCCGTGCTGAAGCAGGAGGATAATAAAAGTCTAGCCTAAGTTATACAGAAGACTCCATCTCAAAAACAAGGCAAGAGGGCTAAAGTGACAGCTCAGTGGTTAAGAGCACACACAGCTCTTCTGGAGGACTAGAGTTGGGTCACAGCACCTGCATCAGGCAGCTGTCAATTGCTCCAGGAGATCCAACACCCTCTTGTAGTTCCCAAACATGGCAGACCAACATGGCAGATTCTCACATGGACATACACTCACAAAAATGAAAAAAACAAAACAACCCGATTGATGACATGACAAAGTGACAAAAATAATATTCCGAGATATTACAGAGGGTCAAGACAAGTCACATCTGATGCCTGAAGAAAGGGTGCAATATCAAATAGCAAACATAAAGATGGTACCTTTTCTCCCCACTAAAGAGAATGTTTGTGGTATTAATTAGAAGGAGCCCTGAAATTCATAAAACAGAGAGGGCAAAGAGATGACTTCAGGCTTACTACCAGTGTTGTCTAACCCAGATAAATGCCAGCTTAAATTATAAATCTGTGTAGAGGATGAGAAGCAGCTCTGGCACACATCTTCCTTGTAATCAGAAGCTGGATACACTGCCTGGGGTCTGCCAAGTACAATTTGGGTTCCTGTGTCCACGGAGGAAAGAGCCCAGATGGGTTAGACACTGGTGTGAGTGTGGTCTATGGCGACATCAGGCAAGGACAGGCCCTCTGAAGTCTCTGGTCTGGTCATGATCATGAGTGTCCTAGGATGGGCTTGGCCTAGGACTCTGTGGTTTGGTGACATCATGCCCACATCTGTGAGAATTGGTCTGAACATACAGTCACGTAGCGGTGCATGATTTTCTGAGTACTTGTGGAGCTGAGTGTGATATGACTCCCAGGGAGACCAGGAACGACCAGTAAGTCAGACCAAGACAGAGCAACCAAGAGAGTGAGAAAAACAGGAGTGTGGCCAACCAGAGACTATAGGGAAAAAGCATGTTTTAAAGGCTGCATGATACACTTTTCCAAGTGATGCTGCTTAGCCCATCTCACCGGACCACCTAGATCAAGGCATCTGCTGCAGGAGAGATGGATCTTGCCAATGTGCAAGGGCCTGACTCTAGAGAGAAAAATTAGAGGAAAAAGGAATGGCTGTTAGAGTTTAAAAGACAGGTTCTGTGGATCGGTAGTATTCAGGAAAGTTATAATTGTCTTCTTTCACCAGGAATGAGGCCTCTTGGACCAAGTCCAAGGAAATCAGCGTTTGATATGGTGAAGAACGCCAGTAACCAGGTCTGATTTCAAGACTTCTGATTTCCTGTCTATATCTTTTTTATTGCAGAAGCAGCATCCGGAAATATGAGGAAAGGTGACAAGAGGCCAGTTAGGGTGAGACTGGGAAAGGAGAACTGTCTGTTAAGGAAGACCAGCTTGTCAGGAAACAAGACAGAAGGCCATGTAGAGTCATCATAACCGATGATGATGAAACGTCAGAGAAAGTAAAGAGATAAAGGCCGATTCGGGATGCTGCAAGGAATCGGGGTGATGCACTGAATTCAACTGATGACATCCCCAAAGAAACATCAACTATGGAAGAAGTCAGGAATTCAACAGCGGAGCATTGTGATTGACTCTTCCACATAAAATCAAATGAGTGTCCACAGGTAGAACTCCACTGTCAATTTAATGGATTTTTTTAAAAAAAAATTAGTTACAATTGAACACATAAGAATCTGTGCTTAGAGTGTTGTAGGTAAGATCAATATGGAGGCTGAATTTAAATGATATGACCACACCTTGACCTGAAACACTCAAGTGCTTAGAGGCCAAGCAGAATAAACCCCAATTAAACCTCTCTGGGAATGTGGTGACATCTACCTCATTAGAAAGATATGCTCAATAAACAGTACAAGTCGACTGTGGCAAATGCCTGTCTGTGGCTGGTGAAGAACAGCAAGTTCAGAGAAGTGGCCTTTGAAAGCGCTATTCTTTTTTTTTTTTTTTTTTTGGTTTTTTGAGACAGGGTTTCTCTATGTAGCCCTGGCTGTCCTGAAACTCACTCTGTAGACCAGGCTGGCCTCGAACTCAGAAATCCACCTGTCTCTGCCTCCCAAGTGCTGGGATTAAAGGCGTGCGCCACCACTGCCCGGAGAAAGCACTATTCTTATTTACCCGGTTTACCATATTTAGGCTCTCAAGAATGTGTACTCTCAGAGGGACAGAAAAGAAAACCCAGGAGAAGGCAAGAGACAGTTTCTACAGAATGTGTTTTCAAGCACATCTTCTAGTTTCATATCTCCTGGTAAATAATCTAGGATATAAGAATAAATCTGTCATGTATATGAGGAAAAGGGAGATTACAGCCTGTAGTCAAAACGAACGGCAAATATTGGAAGAACTACGAGTCTATATAAGGGAATCTGAAACCAAAGAAAGTCTAAACAAAACCAGAGAGGGGTCATGGGCAGAGGGTAGACTGGGGGCTGGAGCAATTCAGCTTTAGATAAGAGCCATACCTTTTTATTCTATGTAATCATATTTATTAACCAATTTAGCAAATTACTATAAAATATATAATTTATGGGTGGCATTGATATTAACTGATAAAACACCTCATCACTTTAGTGTAAGTTACTAATATATGAATTATTCTTAAAAATACAAATCACTTGTTTTTAAATTATTTCATAAGCCAGAAGAGTATGTACAGTTATAACTAGTGAAATTGCAGGAGTGCAGATGTGGTGATCTGTGTGTGATTGCATTTATGTTCTCTCTGAGAGAAGGAGGAGGTTGTTGAAAGGAACAGGGCAGAATAGAAGTGCCAGAGATCATGGCTGCAGCTGTCACAATGACAGGACAGACGACAGCAGAAGAGGGCCGTGGGTGGAGGGATTGCAGGAGGAGGGGGCTGCATTGGTGAGGAAGAGGCACGGATAAACTAAATAAAAGGAGAAGTCAGAGAGGCTTGGGTGAGCAAGAGCATCCCCAGCCAGGGGTCCCAGGGAAAGGAAGTCAGAGAGGCCTGGGTGAGCAAGGGCATCCTCAGCCAGGGGTCCCAGGGAAAGGAAACTGAGAAGAATTACAGCCTCCACGGATCTGGGCTGAGTGTCTTTTTAAAAATAAACAGGTTTGGAAGCAGCTCCAGATCTGGAGAAACACGGGGCAATGGAGCGGTGGGAGAGGCCTGGATTTTGATGGTGGCTAGAACCCAAGGTGGGACAGATTACTCCAGCGTGGGCAGACGTTCTTATACAAAGGCTCTCCTTCTTAGATAGCCCCTGGTTTCACGGTCATCTGATCACACCTCACAATCTTTCTAGCCCAGACTCTTCAAGGTAGGGCTGTAGCTGTTTCCTGCCTCTTGCCAGTTTCAAAACTCATTTGTTTGGGTTCAGTGCAGTTGAAAAACCTGAGCTGTCCTCTCATCCAGTGTCCCTTCTTCTAGTGTTTTACATTGTTGAAGTAAAGGGCATTTACCTGTCGTGTGTAGAGGCTAACATTGCTGATGGCCCAGCGTATCGGGAAGCATACCCAGAGCATGTTCACAGAGTGCATAGCTTTACCTCCACGATTCTGGTGATGGATGCCAGGTTCCTCCGGACTTGAAAGAGGCGTGTAGGGGGAGCCGGTGCCTGCCCTTCTTTCTTGGATGTTCCGTTCTTATAAATAATGAGGGGTTTGTCTTTGAACAAACTCAGCAGGTGAGCAGGCTCTTTGCCTTGAGAGACACGGACCTGAGTGCACAGGGCAGGGAGACAGAAGGATGAACAAGAGCTTCCAGAGGCCAGGCAGATAGGAATTCAGAGGCATTCTCAATTATAAGGGTTTGAGGAATACTGAAAATAACTGACTTCATAGGCATGGCTCAACTATTACACATCCAAATGGGTGAGCAGCTACCTGAGAAGTATCTGGCGTGGTCACACAGTTTGGAAAGTGTAGGAGGGAGGACTAAAAACAAGCAATATGCTACATAACCTTCACAACAGGGCAATTGCTGGCATGAGGTGAAGGGGCACTCATTAAGGTTGGTACTTTATTCCACAGGAGAGTAGAGTGGAAAACGGGTAGATTGAATTGTTTAATAATTTGTTTAAGTACTTCCAAGTTACCTCACCAAAAGCAACGCAGAACTTCAGCTATTTAAAAATAATTATTGTGAACCACTGCCATCTAGTAATTCAATAAGAAACTAGTATTTCGTCAGCTGTAGGATTCAACTGGCTAATTCCTAGAAATTCATTAATTGTGCATCATCTACCATATTGTGAGATTTTGAAACATAATGTGTAACTGTCAAAGATTTTGAATTGTTTGTGAGGAACGGCTTTAAGCTCAACTACATGGCCTTGGTGATATCTCTTCTTAGCTAGTAAATATTCTATCCCAACAAATAAAATATTTGATTAGGAATGGAGCTGTGTGTACCTAAAGAAAGCAACCATTTTATGAATCGAGTTTGTTTATAAACATTGATGTGCCCCTTTACACGAAGGACCAGCTTGCTTTATGTATCTGTTAATTCATACCAAAATGGAAAAAAACCAGTTAGAGACCAAGTTCAGCCTCCACGTCGCCAATCATATGTTCTAAAGTATCTGACTTACTTTTCTGCTTAATTACTTCACTTGAAAATCAAACTTCACACTTATAAAGGTTTGAAACCAAACATCTTTTATGCTGTATAGAACCTGAGCTCACTTGACTTCAGACATGAGGTAGCTAAGATGACACACCCTTGTGAAGACAACACTTCACACTTTGGGATGCTGAATCAGAACTGTCATAAACAGGCCAAGGGAGCTGATGGAGAAGGTATGTCGGAAGGGGTCTTTGAGCTTTAAGAGCCCCATGTCAGGTCCAGTCTCACTCTCTCTGCCTACTAGCAGTGGATTGGATATAAACTCTAAGTTCCTGCTCCAGCACCATGCCTGCCTGCCTGCTACCATCATGGGAACATCATGATGGCCATGGTCTCACCCTTGGATCCTGTAAGCAAACCTCTAGTTAAATGCTTCCTTAGATAAGTCACCTTAGTCATGGTGTCTCTTCAAGCAATAGAACAGTAATTAAGATGTGCAGGGACTCTAGGATGATGTGTTCTTTCCCTGGTTCTTTTCAGCTCCTCAAGGTGGCTTATATTCTTTTTTGGGGGGTCTCTTCTTCCCCTAAAGCCGGCAGTGGTCCATAGAGTCTTCATCACGCTGTATCACTCTCACTCTGCCCCGTCCCTAGTTGACTCCGAAGGATATTATTGAGTGTTTTGCATCACCCAGTAATTCCAGATCATCTCCCTACCTTGAGACCAGCTGATGAGCAACTATGGTTCTGTCTTCAATTTTAAATTCTCTTTTGCTTTGTAACATAACATTTTTCACAGAGTGTCAGGGTTAGGATGTGCTCATATCAACACATAAGTCTGTCTATTATAACCGTTCACAGCTGGAAATGTCTAGTAACTGTGGCATATGATGGATTCTAAAGAGAAGAGACTCTCTTTGCTTTCTTCTTGGACTCTTAAATTATTAGTTTGTTGATGTTTTTGTTCTACTTTCAGTGGCTTCCTCTTCTCCAGAATCTGAGATGACTAGTGTGTTATGAAATATTTGAAATTATTTCAAATAAATATTGAAATTATTGTTATGAAATATTTTGAAATTATTTCAAAATAAAAAGAAATCAACGTAAAAATTCCAAGATCCCTTCTGAATGTAGGAAGTGAGCTTTCTTCAGGAAGAGGGCTAGGAAAATGGGGAATTGCATGAGTTGAGAAGGTAAAGCATACCAACCTGCACAGCCTGCCCTCCAAGGGACCGATCCAACTGAACAGTCATGAACGCAGACATGGTCAGCTCATCTCTGGTAGCATTTGCTCCTTGCCTAGAGGAATGTAAGCAAATTACACTGGCCTGTAGTTAAGTTTTAATACCCTCCCATGCAGCCATTTCAAGAGACTTGATACTGTAAAATATCAAAAGGAAGCCAACAGTTCAACGTGACCAGAGCAATCAAAGCTACTGTTGTTTTATAAGTACTGATCCTGGATTGCCCTATGTATTTCTAGAAATGTATACATTGGACAGGGCATTTTCATCTCCATTTCATCTCCATTTGATTCCTTATATGACTTTGCTAAGTAGTCCATGTCTGTCTGATGCCTGCTATTTTGGGAAATTCATCCCCACAGTGCAGAGAATCTGAGTACTATCTGCATGCTTTACAGATAATCAAAGGATGGCTCCACCTCATGCTGCACAGAGTACAGTCATTTGTATGTGCATGGCCCGTGGCACTTGTGCTTTGGAAAGACTCACCATGTGTAGATGATCTGTCCTCTGGGGTAAGTATAGAGGATAATATAGCAGTCACCGCCATAGAACTCGCCATAGGAGCTTGGGTCAATCTGGACCCTACCACTGTTCTCTACGCGCCAGATCTGAAAGAGATAAAGTAGACATAACCTGTTAAAAGTTCACTGACCTAAAATATATTCACAAACTATAATAAGTCGTTTCCACTTTAGATTCATTATCAAGCAACGTTTTAGTTATTTTTCTAAACAGTTTTTAATCATGCAAAAGCAAGAAGGTTAACACATTTCTTGACTTTTCAAATCTTGTCTCTCTTTTGTTTCCTCCACAATGTTTTATCAGTTCTGAGAATTTGTTGTTGATGGTTTTGTTCTTAAGTTTTGTTGTTATTCTGTTTTGAGACAGGATTTCCTTATGTATTCTGGCTGATCTAGAACGCATGATCCTTCTGCCGTAGTCTGCTAACTGCTAAGAAGATGGACATGTGCCATCTTGCCAGTAGTTTTGATACTATTAATGTGTGTGTGTTTGAGTGTGTGTGTGTGTGTGTGTGTGTGTGTGTGTGTGTGTGTTTGTGAGCATGCATGGGTTTAGATTAATGAAAATAATATAGTACTACTACAATAAAACTTCAACAAATCAGCTCGGAAATAGCTTCAAGTTTTTAGTAAAAACTTTTCATCATTTGTGAAGTGACTAGTGAGCAAGAGGCCACCAGGCACTGCATTGTGCCCCTGGACGTGGTACAATTCCTCCCATGTGGGTGCTGGGGAAAAGTGGGTCAGTATATGGCTTTTGGAATATGGAGTAAGCAATCTAGAGTACAGTGCAGGGGTCTCTGGAGAAGCATCCCTGCACCACACCTTCTAGAAAGCAGAGGGCTCAGCAACAGAGCCTCACCGACCTCAAGAGCCTAAACGCAGACACCAGGTATTAGCAGTGCCAGTGTGCCACAGGATGCCTTCTCAGAGAAGCTGTGGCCAGAGCCTACACCCATCACAGGCACGGCTGGTGATGAGGAGCTCAGTCCGCTCAGAGCGCATGCTACGAAGCTGTGTATGCTGAGCTGCAGTGAGGATACCCGGGCAGGAGAGGGATGCAGACCAGGAAGGAGGTTGATCCCCAACTGATGGTGGCATCTGAATGCTGACAATCTTGTTCCCACCTGCCAACACCTATGCAGCTTAGCATCATACTTCAGTTCTTTAAAAAGAGGAAAAATTATTCCCCAAATTTATCAATTATACTTTGTTCAAGAGTTGTGATAAGACCTAGGAATGTAGATAGAAAGGATTTAACTCTTGTCCTCAAAGAACTGATGAAAGATCTAGGAGAAATCCATGAATAAATAACAGATTGTGATACATTCAGTCACAATGATGTGATACATTTGATAACAATTGTGTGATACATTTGGGTAACAGTTGTGTGATACATTTGATAACAGTTGTGTGATACATTTGGGTAACAGTTGTGTGATACATTTGGGGAAACCATCACCTACATTCACCCAGAAGGCCCTTCTCAGTGCTGAGGGACAGCTCCTCAGAAGAGGGCCTACCTGCTACTGGACTGAGTTACTAAGAATGAAAACTGTTGGACAGTGGTGCGTGGAGGAGTGAGGATACTTCAGATGTCAAGAGGAGACCAAGGGTCAAATCCTGAAGGTTCCAGCAGGAGAGAAACTTCAGGAAGACCGGAGAGCCATGCAGATATTTTAGAGGAGAGATGTTATTAACCAATCCTCACTAAATCAGATGACTGGAGAGTGAACTGGATCTGAAGAGATTTGAGTTTAAGACAATTAGGAGAGTTTTAGCAATTTTGATCTAACCTGGAATAATAAATACACTCAAGGTGAATGTTCAGGAAACATCTGCTTTTAGCTCATTTTGCGTCGTGAATGCTTCAGACATGTGTTAGGGAGGCAGTGGATGGTAGCTGGCATGTTCTGAGTACAACCCTATACAACCCCACACACAGTCTTTCTGACAGAAAAAGTGGCTGTGCCCATCACCACCTTAAAGAGAATCAACACACACATAGACAAATGGACCTGAAGCCCAGCAGCAGCTCTTGGCTGTAACTCCCATGACTCAGGATATAGTTTTAGGCCTCTTTCCTTACTAAGTAAAACTCACCTTTTTGAAAGGTTTAAAGTTTGCCAAGGTGGTATTTCCCCCTCTCAGATACTACAGAGAGGCCTGATAAAAACACAAGCAGAAAAAAGAGATATAAAAGTACCTCAACCTCGCCAGAGCCATCGTCCACCATGTTGTGCTGGGCTGCCATCTGTGGAGAACTGTGTAATTTTGATGCATCAAATGGAATCTGCTTTATTTGAGCCACTTTCTCTGTGATGTACACCTTCCCAAAGCCATCAGTCTGGTCTTTATCCTTCCAGTCCTTAAAGAACTGTTTGAAAATTGGTGTTTCACCACCTTCTGGAAGAACCTGAATCTGTAATTTAAAAAAAAAATTATCAATAGGAAAGTAAGAGACCAAGAAGAATAGCTGCAGTAGAAGAAAGAATGAAGTAATGAAATACTGTCCTCGTTTCTATGACTACACTTGAAACTATACGTCTGTGCAGCTACAGCAATTCAACCCAGGTTTTTTGCATAGCTGAAGTCATTGCTGCTGAATCTGAATGATAATGATGAGAAAAAGGATTCATGTGTTACCACTGCATAAATGTTTCTCTATGTCAGGTTCACAAGAGACCAAGAAGACATGATCCCACTGTGTTGTTTGTGCCAGGATATATGTGTGTGGCTGTGTGTATGCGTACATACACACACATGTATTTGGAGAGCATCAATGAAATAAATTCACAGAGAAAAATAGTAGCTAGTCAATGTCTGATTTGATCTGGAAAAAGGCTGTTACTTGGGTCTTCATAATAGTCTAACGAGTGGCTGATGGACTTGATGGAAGTTCTAATTTTTTTGAGACAGGGTTTCATGCAATGCAGGCCAGCTTCAAACTCTCTAGGTTGCTGAGAATGGCCTTGCACCCATCCCCCTGCTTGCACCTACCAAGTGCTGGGATTACATGTGTGCACCACCACAGATCCAGTTTTATGCACTCTTTGAGATGGAGTCCAGGGCTTTATGCATGCTAGACAAGCATTCTACCAAGGACATGCTCAGCTCTGTGTAGTCCTATAGTCTGACCTCCACTTTCTACAAAACTTTGCTCACAAAAAAAAACTATTATGGACACTTGCGCGCACACACACACACACACACACACACACACTACACACAGCTTGAAGCAAACTTTTCGTGAGCTTTGTGGAGACTTCCTGACTCTCAAGTTTTAATAATTCTTCTAGTGATTTCTTTTCACACATACTTGAGTATTAGTAGAATAATTCATTTTCTGTAGAAACTCCTCAGCTGTCTTCATTGCAGTCTTTCTCTCCTGTGGGTTAGCATTTTTACCTAAAGAAAGATAAAGATATATATAATTACAGAAGGGGATATACTGCATTGTATATGGCCACACCACGCTGCGTGTGCCTAAACCTCATCTAGTCTCAGAATCTAAGCAAGGCCCAGTTGGTTAGTCCCTGGATGGGAACAGATGACATGATCAAGAAATACTTGCATACCTGAATAATTTAATTTGAACATAGCAGTGGGAGAATGGCAAAATTCTCTGACACATTAAATGCATTTACTATCACAGCAATTGACAGTATATTTAACAATGTATATCTCTGATACTCAACTGCCTTCCTTAGCTCCCTAACCCTTGCTGAATGGCTCCAAACATTTGACTACCAGCTGCACCAGCTGAGAGACTGACAGACCGTTTCTCGAGAGAGATACTTTCCTTTAAAAGAGGGATGTCTTCTTTCACCTCCTAGGAAAAGAGCATCAAATCTAAAATATAGCTACCACATAAATGGCATCTCTTACCTTTCCATACAAAAATTTGTTTTGCAGCACCATGGTCCAAGATGAAGCATTCTTCAGAAAGCAACATGGCCATGGAGAACGGGTTTTCTTCAGCCACCAGAGTCACTTTCATGGACCCACTTGCATCTGAAACCTAACAGAAAAGACTTGAACTCTGTGATCTCATCTCAGGAAGAATCATTCTAAAATGGCGCTGTGGGGATAGTTAAGTTATGGTGCAGATGTAGTAAGAATATGCTCCCTGCTTTGAAAACACGAGCTTTACAGGGCTTATAGCAGAGCTGATTCAAGACAGAGACAAAGCATCCCTGAGCCCAACTGTACCCCAAACACTTTTGTAGAGAGATCTTTAAAGGCAGAAAAACTGCTAATGGAAAGTTAAACTTTGACACCATCTCTAAAATGTCAGAATACCATGGTTATAATCGTAATGTGTAAGGACTATCACAATGCTAGTGTTTACTACGTTGTGTGAATCTTTATTTTAAAATTTATTTTAAAATTTAGAGCAAACTTTTCAAGTAGGTGACAATCCTACACTGATCATATGCACACAAAAATCTGAGTATAAATTTAACTTTAGTCACCGGGTCCTTATCAAACGGCAGTCAGTACCCTGGAGAAAGCGTCTGTTCAGTGTAATTTATGGTTGTAGGTACTTTTCAATCTAAGTCCAGAAATTTAACTATTTGTTGATAAAACTATCAAGGTAAATTGTTTTCTGTCACAGTGGGGATGAAGCTTTTAAGGAAATTTTGTAGGTGGTTGAACAAAGTTGAAGGTGATGCAATGGGACCAACTCCTTATTTGTTAAATATGAAGGCTCCAGATCCAATCAGTAGCCAAGTTTTGCATCAACAAGGGGAGTTTGCACTCTACATATTCAGAAAGTGCCCACAGTGATTTGGCTTTCCAATCTTATTTGGCCCCAAATTGTACACTATACTACATTCCCACTAGAGGGAGCTATGGTTTAAGATTAAAATTTTCCTGCGTTAAACTATTTCTTTCATACATAATGCTGTCCAAAAGGGAAAAGAGTTTGATCGAAAGTGAGGAATAAATGACATTTGTTAGACTGTAAAAAGTGTAATGAAGCCACAAACTATTTAGTTAACAATCTCTGTATGGATCATGTTAAAAATATCAGCATTTAGCAGATATGATAATTAGATCACCTTTATCACCTAAGAAGAAGCCACTTCCCCATTATAAAAAGGAAGTTATGTTACACAAATTAACAATCCATCTTCATTAAGAACTATGAACTTGGTTCTTGAAAGGGACCAGGTGTGGTGGTGCATGCTTTTAATCCTAGCACTCAGGAGGCAATCAGGCGACTCTCTCTTTGTAAGTTCAAAATCAGTATTGTCTACATAGTGAATGTCAGGATACCCAGGACTACATAGACCATAGAGAGACCCTGTCTCAAAAGAAGAAGAAGAAGGAGAAGGAGGACGAGGAGGACGAGGAGGACGAGGAGGACGAGGAGGACGAGGAGGACGAGGAGGAGGACGAGGAGGACGAGGAGGAGGACGAGGAGGACGAGGAGGAGGACGAGGAGGTGGTTCCTTTAAAGCCACCAAATACAGTTTCTTCCTGTTGAAAAGAAGAAAGTCATTAAGTTGTGCAGGGAGATACCATCTGCTCCTAATGACTTCCTTAGAAAATTGTAAGAAAGAGACACTTGGAGACTCTTGTCTTCAGCCTCCTTCTCTGCTGTGTTTTGTGGCTTTTGTTGCTTTCACAAGAGTAGATTCAAACTTCTGTCTTTGGAAGAAACTTGAATAATTGCCTAATATAACCACTTTCTCCCTTGTCTTTCCACACCTCCTTCCCTCCCTTTCAGAATACAGAGCCTCAGAAGAATGCGCCCTGCCCAGTCATTCACCACAAAAGCCACTGGGCACTAGGTCAACCAGTGCCTGACCAAAGCTGGTTCCACCCTGTTTCCTTCAAGCTGACTGATTTGAGAGTTCACCTTCCTGGAACAAAGAAAGCCCTTTTTGTACTAAAAGGATCTAAAGAAGATGAAGATTTTACAATCTTACCAAGAATTTATAAGAAAAAGCTCACAAAATGTTTTATTTTACAAAGGAAACATTTTTATCAGGTATACTATATCAAAATATAACAAACTAACAACTATACAATACTATGTAAAGTCACAGCAGTAACCTTGTTATTATTAATGAAAAAATGAAAAGCTATAGATGTGATCATTTTAATACATATATGTGAAAAATCGCCTGCACATTTCTCTACAAGGACGAGGAGAGCCCCCTACTATCGTAGAGACAGTCTCTCCCATGCCAAACTCAGTATTCCACCCCAGGACCTCACCATGTAGAGCTTCGCCATCTTCCTGTTACTTATGTCTGCTATGACGTCATCATCATTGTCCCCATCAGGAAGTTCAGGCTTTCTTCCTAAAACCTGGGAAAAGATGAGGAAGAGGGGAAAAAAAGTTGTGCAGAATTTTAAAAACGATGAACCATCTTACACTTACAAAGATATCAATTATAAACCCATGCAATTAAAAGAGGAGAGTCATGAATTTCTCATCAATTTCTATAACACAGGCCTCTTCCCATGGGCCAAAGCGGCTGGCGGCATGAAGTAAACAAATCCTGTGCCTGCTGCTGACATACACTTCCAAGAAAGCTCATGTGAAAACTCAGGACACCCCACACACACACACTTTTTTTTTTTAGGCTAATAGGGATTAAGTAAAATGAGTTCTTCAGCTCAACTCCTTAGCAGACAAGATTTCTTCTGAGGCCTTTTGCTTACAGAAATCCTCTAGTTTCTACTAATTCAGTCCTTAAGTTATTGTTTTGAGGTAAAATATGATGATGGTTAATTAATCTAAACCATCAACTTGATAGAATCTAGAGCATCCTGGGTAATAGGGCCCTGGGCACATCCGTGAGGCATTATACTGGTTAGGTTGAGATAGGAAGATCTACCCTAGATATGAGTAGCATCATTCCCTAGGCTGGAGTTCCAAAAGTATGTGAAAAGAAGGCTAGCTGAGTACCAGTATTCATCACTCCACACCTCAAGCTTCTGCCATGATTGAATGGAACTCAAGGTGTGAGCTGAAATAAACCATCTCTTTTATAAGAGGGTTTTGTCATAGGGCTCATACCTAGCATTGTAGGTATGCATACCATACCCAAAGCACAAACACTGTGGATGATACGGAGGTCAACCTTGTGAAGGAACAAGTGGGATGGAGAAGGAGGCACCACAGGCTCTTGCAACTCCAGGAAGAGTCCTGATCTGCCGTACACGGCATTAGATCTAAGATGGCTCCCCGAACCCCAGTGAGACAGCAAAAAGGAACCTTGGTCAGGGCAGTGGCTGCTTCCTTCCTCTTCACAGAAGTCCTACCAGGTGATGATGCCAAACCCTCCCTCACCCCCTCTTTCTGAGTAGCCTCATCAGGAGGGCTTTCACTGGGGCATGGTGACAGTGTGTCGAGATATGATTGGCAGAGGGTTTAGGAGCTTAGGATTGGCTCAAACACTGTATGTAAGCTTAAGTGTTGCCAATAGACTCAGATTTGCACCCTGATGCTGGCATCGTAGTCAGATTTCCCTGGATTCGTCACATGACTCTGTTGCTCCTCATTCCCCATCCTCTGTCCAGTTCCCACAAAATACAGTTTGTATCATGGACACAATCAAACTTTGTTGTGCTTCCAGTTTTGGAATAAAGCCTGAGATAGAGTTGATGTCCCACAGGTATTTATCAGCTGAATAGATAAATACATTTATCAATGTTTTGTATGTGTGATGCAACCCAAAAGTGTGGGCCTGCATGGTGGGAGCTTTCCTCAGGGATCTCTGGCCCGGCAAAGTGCAAGCGTTCAGGCAAAGGGGAGAGCACAAGCAGTGACGGGAGTCTCCTCCACCTCAGTCTCCGCAGTTGCCACCTTGGTTGTTCCAAGAGTCAGGTCCGGGCTGAGCCCACGAGAGGCCGACAGGCGAGGAGTGCGGGAAACTTCTGGTGGCGTTGGGGAGAGCAGACCTCTCCTCAAGCAGCAGTGTTACAGCTCTTAGGATAGAAGCTCTCAGACGATGGAGTTGTTCTCACACCTTTATTCCTTCTGGATAGGGGACCCCTCTATACAGTTTGGGATGGGTCAGGGGTCTGACAACAGGTACTTCCCATTGGCTTGGTCTGAGAGTAAGGGCACCTTATCTGCATGTGGGAGGGCTTGGTGTTGCTCCTACGTGACAGACCTCACATGACAGACCTCTCTGCAAGGGGCGGTGGGGGTTGTAGCTGTTCGACAGAAGACATGGGCCTCCCAGGAGCATTGGCAAAACGTTTTCTGGTCCCTTGCGGGTTGCCCCACTGAGTCGCCCAGAGTTTAAGCCTGTGCTTGATCGGGTGCCAGACTGCCTGCCACAGACCACTACCCCACACAAAAGTTCAGGTATGTTATTTGGGAAAATATTCATTTGAATCTGCTTTGCATTTGTTTATACTAAAGTCACAAAATATAAGTTTAACTCACCTAATCCTCAGTGAGAGAAGATGTGCCTAATCCTTGAGAGACTTGAGACCCCAGGGAAGGGGGAGGCCTGGTGACGGGGAGCACCCTCCTGGAGGCAAGGGGGAGGAGGAATGGGATGAGGAACTGTGGGAGGGGGACATGGGGGGGCAATGGCTGGAGTGTAAACAAATAAAATAATTTTTTGAAAAAGAAGTTTGATTAACTTAGTTGACTTAAATAGTTGACTTAGTTGACTTGTTAACTTAGTTGGCATAAATAACATAGGACAGCCATAAAATATAAACTTCTTCTAAATAATGTGATTCATACTATCAATTTAAATTTAAATTCAAAAGAGGGACAGAAGCTATTCATATAGATTCAATAAATGGTTAATGGCAGGATGTGAGCCTTCAGTTGTTCCTCTCACCATGCCTTTACTCCACCATCACAAACTCTAATCTTCTGAAGCCATAAACTCAATGTAAATACATTCTCCTATAAGCTTCCTTGGTCATGGTGGTTTTGTTGCAGCAAAAGAAAAGTAGCTATGACATTGGTGTTGCGTGAAAATATCCATTACTGAATGTCAAATAATACAAGTGTACATAAACCTTTTGTGAGCCTGTGTACAACCTCAAGTTTGGAAGTTCACCTGGGGACTAAATCTCTGGGAAGTTGACATCTTATATTTACACGGTGAGCAATAAAACATTTTAATTATTATAAAACCTAAAAGATTGCAATGGAGGATTTTTGTTTTTGTTTTTGTTTTTTGCTAAAAGTTAAATCATATCCCAAATTAAAATACCTGATACCAAAACCTCATTTAAAAGCAAGTTTGATAAAAAGCAAGTGTGACAGGGAAGAATCACCCAGCCTCCTCCTGAAGCCTCGGCAACTCTACCCCAACCAACATACAGTTGGGAATAAACAGTTCTGATTAAGGGTATAACTAATCCTGGCAAGTATCCCATTGGGCCAATTGAATCTAAGAACTGGGGTTTACTTTAAGTTTTAATTTCCAGACAGCAGTTCCCATGTTAGCCAGGTGTCTTAATCAGCCTCTCAAAAGATGCTAGCGCAGTTGGGAATTGAACCAATGCAACTTGCTAAAAACAGGCTAACTCCAGGATAGAGGTGGCGTATGCTCACATCTCTCTAAGGATCACCTTAAACCTCAGTTCAACAACTAAGCATTCACCAAGCACCTCCCTGGGGAATGTAAGTGAGTTTCCAAACACCTTAGCTGTCCTTTAAGGATTTTATACCCTGCCTAGATAGAACAAAATAATTAAGTTACATCACCTTGTAACTACCCTATACATTTTGATCTTTGAAACTTCTCATGCACCTTTTCTATAGTTCCAGGCAAGGTTGAACATAAGTGTAAAGCGTCTTCATTTTCAGTTCTGTGTGGTTGGCATCTGGCCCATGAGGCTTCTGTGTGTAGAATGATGTGTTCTGACAGCCATAAAACTCTCCTTGTTCCAGCGCAGACCTGTCACTCAGGCTTAGACCCTGCTTGTCTTTCCTTTCCTGAAAGCATCTGTCTAAAATATCTTCATCTAGCAAATTCCTGACTGGCCATTCTCATTTCCTTGTCTGTATCAGGATTTCTCCAACACCCTCTTCGTGAACTTTAAAGCCTGCTCTCCACTCTTCACTCTCTGCTGAGTCACTAAAAGCTCCCTCGTATGATCATGGTAAAGGGTTCTTCATGTGGACTCTAAAGGCCCCATCCTTCCTGCCATTGGTCATGGTTGTGCTGCCACCTCCCTCCTGCTTTCTGCCTTACCTCATTTTCTCATCATAAGTTGCCTAGCACATTAACTGCTGATCCTTATTTTAGATTGTTCCTGTGTTTTAAAAACATAACTTAACCAGGGAAATCCTGCCATTTGAAACATTTATAAACCTGGAAAGCATTCTGCTAAGTGAAATAAGCCAGACATAGGAGGAAAGATATGGCATGCCTTCACTCATATGCAGAACCTGAAGTATTTGAACTCATAGAAGTAGGAGTAGATAGTGGATTCCTGAGAGCAGGGCATGGCAGAAATAACACTTTGGTTTTGGGGTCCAAATTTCAGTGATAAGATGAAAAAGTTCTAGAAACCTAATGAACAGTACAGTAACTAGTGAAAGGGATGCATACTTACATTTTTCCAGGAGTGGATCCTAATTTTACACACACACACACACACACACACACACACACACACACGGGGGGGGGGGGGAGGAGCAGTGATATTCTATTCTAATCAGTTTGGTTGTGATAGTTATTTCACAAATATACATGGATACCAAAACTAAATGTCACTTTGTCTACCTTCAATATGTATAATTACTATCAATCATACCTCCAACTTGATAGAAAATCTAAAACAGGGCTGGAGAGATGGCTCAGCAGTTAAGAGCACTGACTGCTCTTCCGAAGGTCCTGAGTTCAATTCCCAGCAACCACATGGTGGCTCACAACCATCTGTAATGGGATTTGATGCCTTCTTCTGGTGTGTCTGAAGACAGCACCATAATGTACTCACATATATAAAATAAATAAATCTTAAAAAAAAAAAAAAAAAAAAGAAAAGAAAATTTAAAACAACAGGATTTTTACTTATTCTGTAGCAATCATTTTTAAACTTTGCGGTATTCAACCAGCATCTGGTGAGTTGACAAATAAGGGCTGTCAACTGCCAGCAGCTAAGTCAACAGGTTCAGGCTAAAGCCTCTGGATCTGCACTTTAGCCCATTCAGACTTGGGTACTTATTCTATCGAGACAAACCTCCTCAGTGGGGACCTCTGACCTACTGCAGATGCTATGCATTACCAGCCTGGTGCTGCTTCTCAGTGCTCTCTCTCTCCTTAGCTCCTTTCTCTAATCCGGATGACATCCTCCATGTCCCCTGTGGGAGTCATGCCCCATCCTTCCCCTGGGCTTTTCCTCTTGCTGGATGTAGCTTCTACCTAGGGTAATGGGTGTGACACAAGCAAAAACTGAGCAATTACTCCTTACGTGGCTCAGTTAGTTATAATTAAGTTCGTAATAGTCCCTGTTCGTTGAATGGCTGTGAGCCACATCAGGAACTTTAGTCCTGTCATTTCATCTTTATTAGAGCTCTATGAACCAGACACTGTTATCCTAATCCCACAGAAAAGGGCTGATACTCAAAGAGCTGACACAGTTTCATAAAACTAACTGATAAGTATTGAGGCTAAGATTCCCACTCATGTTCTCTTAATGCCTTCTTAGTTAATTTGAAATAGTTGGTTACACGCTTCCATAAATCAGGGGAAACTCTTCAAGTTGTTAAATGAGACAAGAATTATTTCACAGATAATGTTCAGGGATACCTCGAGCAATCTGATGCTCCAGGTGTCTGCATCTTTCCTTTGATTTATGATCTAGTGCTGTAGAAAATAGATGACATCAAGAGATTTTTGTTCACAGAGAAGCACAGGATTTTTATCTGATAGAAATAAAAATCACCTCTATACTGCACAAGAGGCCAGCATTGCACCTATTCAGAAGTTCGCTTCCACACACATGCACATGCCTGTCCTTTGGAGGTTTCTTTGTTATAATGTTTTTGCTTCTCTAATTAAGAAATGAGTTAAACACAATCTTTGACCTCAGTCTGTGGTGGTCTGAATGAGAATGGCACATACATTTGAATAGTTGGTCGCCAGTTGGTGAAACTGTTTAGGAAGGATTAGGAGGTGTGGCTTTGTGGGGGGTGTGGCTTTGTTGAGGGAGGTGTGGCTTTGTTGGGGGAGGTGTGGCTTTGTTAGGGGAGGTGTGGCTTTGTTAGGGGAGGTGTGGCTTTGTTGGGGGAGGTGTGTCATAGCAGGTAGATGTTCAGGTTTCTTTTTTTTTTTTTTTTTTTTTTTTTTGGTTTTTCGAGACAGGGTTTCTCTGTGTAGCCCTGGCTGTCCTGGAACTCACTCTGTAGACCAGGCTGGCCTCAAACTCAGAAATCCACCTGCCTCTGCCTCCCAAGTGCTGGGATTAAAGGCGTGCGCCACCACTGCCTGGCTGATGTTCAGGTTTCAAAAGCCATGCCATTCCAGTTGGCTTTTTCTCTTTCTCATGGTTGTTTTCTCAGCATTTCAGCTACTGATCCAGCACCATGCCTGTTGCTATACTCCCTGCCATAATGGTCTTAGACTCTAAGCTTCTAAACACAGAGGTTCTCAAACTGTGGCTTGTAACCCATATAGGGGCTGCATATCAGATACTTACATTACAATTTGTAATAGTAGAAAAATTATAGTAATGAAGTAGCAATGAAATAATTTTATGGTTGAGGTCACCACAACATGAGGAACTGAAAGCATCAGAACATTAGAAAGGTTGAGAATCACTATTCTAGAACCATGACCCTCCAGTTAAAAGCTTTCTTTTATAAGTTGCCTTTATTATGGTGTTTTGTCACAGCCATAGAAAGTAATTGAGATGTCGTTGAATATTGCTATAAGACTTCATTCATTTGATTTTACTTCTTTGAAAATTACTCTTAAACATCAGCACTCAGCTTGTCTAAATCACATGTATTAGACAGAATCTGTGGATGTATTTTTTCCCCTTACTAGTCATTATGTGTCTCAGCCAGTATTTCTGAGTGCCATTATATGCAATGCCAGGTACTTTTAAAGCCTGGTTTAACAGATGCACCAGACACCTCTCTAAGCTCTCTATTAAGCTATTTCATGTCACAACAACCCTGGGAGCTAGCCCTGTTATTTATCCCATTTTACACATGCATATTTTAAAAATGAGAAGATGACAAAGCTGAGTACCTTGTTCAAGGTTACATTGCTTTAAGTGACAAATCAGTTTGAACTCTGGTGTCAGACTAAATATCCTTAACTAATATACCATGCCTGTTTTGCAGGTACTTTCAAAGTTTTATCTCTGCATGGACGGCACGGGAACTTTTGGTTCTCCCATTGGGATTTTCCCAGGGTGGTGGAGAGACTGCAGCATACTCTCTATTCATAGGGGTTAGACTGTGTAACTCCCCACCCTACAGACCTTGTTTCCACCTTTCTCCAATACCTGTCTCTTTTCTTTCTTCTTCTTGGGTCTGCCTATGCTGTGGCCATTAAATTCTGAAACAGAGAAATTCTTTCATCATATCAGAGTGTTGTATGGGTAAACAGACCTTAAGAGAAGTAGTAGTGGGAAGGAATGGAGCTCAGTTGGTAGAGTGCTTTCCCAGTATGCATGAAACCCCAATTTATATCCTACATAAAGTTTTGGCATGCTGGCCAAAACTGTAATCCTAGCACTCAGGAGGTAGAGACAGGAGGATCATAAGATCAAGGCCATCCTTGAGTTTGGGGGCAGTCTGGGATACCAGAGACCATGTCCCAAAATAAAAATAAATAAAAACACTAAATAGCAAGGATCAACAATCTATGATGTGAAAGAAATGTGACCAGCAATCACTCTCTGACGTGAAGGAAAATTCTAGAAAGTGATTTACCTGTGTATAACAGGAAACACACCAATTACTTAACTCAGTTGTTTTATTGTAGCAGTTTACTCTAAAGAAAAAATTAAGCCTGGCAATGGTGGCACACTCCTTTAATGCTTCGGAGGCAGAAGCAGGCAGATCTCTGTGAGTTTGAGGCCAGTCTGGTCTACAGAGCAAGTTCCAGGAGAGCCAGGGCTACACAGAGAAACCCTATCTCAGAAAGAGAAAGATAAATAAAATATACATAAAAATAACTTGAATTTTTATGACAATGTTTTATATTAAAAAGAGCAAACTATTGAATGCCTGATATTCATGGGATTGATTACATTAAAGTGACTTTAGTCAAATGGAGGAAAACTATACAGACCCTAAAATTTACAAAATTATTTATGGGAAGGAAAATGTTGATATTTCAAGTAAAAATTTAAGCTATATTTATTTATTTAACAAAACAGTAAAAAAAATTATACTATACATGCAAAAAAAAAAATCCTTCTTGCTTTGTTCTGTGTTTTTTCTTCTTTCCAGAACAGAATATCTATGTCATTACTTCACATAGAGTAATTATCATTTCCTGTTCATTGACGTCTCCCAGATTCATCCCGGGCCACTCAAGACATCAAAGCATAGGAAGTGTTCTTAATGGATTCCTAACTCTCCTAAAGCATTGTATCAAAGAAGCAATAACTCAAAGATCTAGACGTGACCATGAGGAGCCTCAAGTCTTCAGGAAGAATTAAGTAGCACCTAAAATGTAGGATTTGAGCAGGAAGTGGGAATAACTTGCATTCTTCTCAGCTGTGTCAATAAAAGTGCTGGAAACAATCTACAACCTGAGGTTCCTTTCTACATTCAAGAGCTTGAAAATCTACGTAAATTTAGGGTTTTTTGTTTTGTTTTGTTTTGATTTGATTTGGTTTGGTTTGGGTTTTTGTCCTCTATCAAAATTAACCATCCTTTCTGCTGCTTTTCTATCTTCATCAAGAGCTCGATTGTAAATAAGTCAGAAGATTTTTGACATTAAACGATGGAGCAAATAAACCATCTCTGCTTCAGATGCCCAGTCTCCTGCCTCAGAACTTCCTGGTTGTCATTACCAGCACCGTGACGACTACTGAAGGTCCATGCATCGAAAATGAGGCAGCCCACTCATGTCTTCGTCACTTTAACATGCGTGGCTATCCTTCTGTTTCTGTAATAAGCAGAGAAAGCTCCAAGGTTTCAAAAGGGAACATTTTAATCCTCAGTAATTTTTGCATCCATGTTCCTTTCCCTAAATGAAAATTAAGCATATAGAGCATAGAAATCCATAATAAAAAGGAGAGCAGGTTCTCTGCTGTATTTACTTGCTGCAGAGCATTTTGTGCCTTTAGGTAAGACAAATATTTGATAATAGGGAAGATGCTGATAGAAATAAACACAGGGACTTCTGAGGAAGGGCTGTGACCTCCCGTAGCAGCTGCCCCTCCCTGGACATGAGAACCCAACACTTGCTCTCTGCTACAAGCTTTCCCACTTTGTAAATACATGTGTTCCTCTACTGCCTTATCAGATGCAGGGGAATTTGCTGTATTGGGCTGTAAGTAGAGGTGCTTTAGGGTGAGGAAAGCATGGGACACGTATTGAGGAAAGGCTGGGTCAGTGAAGCACCTGTGAGATGATCTAGTACACGCTATCCACTAGCACTCACTACAGTGATGAAATGCCCCACTGAAGTGTTGCTGAACACAGGAGTCACCAGCCATTTGTCGCTACTGGTCCCATGGAGTGTGGTTACTGTGACTAACTGAATAAAAATATTATTTCATTTCAATGTATTTAAATTAAATGGAAATGATGCTATAGATCTTGAAAAAGCCATACAGATATTAAGGCCTAGGTATTATTAAGGCCTAGGTAACTGTTACCTGGCTAGCCTACCATTTTGTGCTGTTCCTAATGGTATAAGAAAAATTTCTCATGGGCTATTACTAGGGAACTTTCTCATGCTCTAGTTGATTGCAGATTCTGTTATGTTCTTTGCTTTGGTGTTCTTAGAAACCAGTCACAAGAGAAGTTAGTTAGAAGTGCTTTGTATAGTTATATACAATAAGCTTGGACCTGAACCAACCACTAGGCAGTACTTCCTACACCTATGTATAAGCTTTTATGGTTTCTTGCCTTTATAAGCTGCCCCTTGGATGGATCCCAACATAAGATAGACACTTGCACCAATATAAGAAGCTATTTGGAATAAGACTTCCATTCTGAGGAGGGATCAAATAAAGTTTAAGTGCCCAAGACCTCCCTGGGAACCGACATCCTGCTCGGCAAAAAGAGACACGTACATAGGTAACTGACATCCTGGTTGGCAAGATAAGACAGGAATGTTAGGCAAGGCAAGTCTCCCGCCATACTTGAATACTCCAACCAATGAGGACAAGATAAGTGCACAACAAAGACATGTTCCTAGGAAATCCCCTATCCCCAATCCTGATTGATGAAATAAATTGACACAGATGTTTATGGATTCCAAGACTTAAAAGACCTAAAGAATCCTGACTTGGAGTTACAGCCAGCTCCCAAGTTTGGTCTGCAGCCTGATCAATCAGTCCTGGGTGAATGTCTGATAAACTATCCCTGTCTGGCCGAGATTTGTGTTCATGTGGTGCTTTTATAATGAACTTCTATCTTCTTGTGAACTTATACTTTCTTATTGTTTTTTTCATATCTTAGCCTAATGATTTTGCCAAAAAGACTGTATGTCAAGACAGTATATCTTGTTGTTTTTTAAATTAATTAGAGACAAGGTCTCTTTCATATAACCCAGACTGTTCTCAAATTTACTGTTTAGCAGAAAATGAGCCTTGGACTTCTGATCTTTCTCCTACCTCCTATGTGCTGGAATTACAAGTGTGCACCACTATGTTCAGTCTATGTGCTGTTGGGGGATCAAACTCTGGGCTTTGAGAATGCTAGGAAAGACTACCAACTTAGCTACATATGCTATATATATGTATATGTATATATGTATATAGTCCTGGTCAAATTTTATATTTTAGACTTAAAATCACAAAGTGAAGATGGATCTGTTTATCTCTGTCTGAGCAAAGCAGAAAATCTGCGTGATCAGCATGGCAGTGGTTGGCAATGCCCTAGAGAAGGAATAGAACAGTCACTTCTTCCATTTGAGTTATCTCTGTATTTATGGTCTGTATAAATGCCACTAGACGGGCTGGAGAGATGGCTCAACAGTTAGGAGCACTGACTGCTCTTCCCAGAGGTCCTGAGTTCAATTCCCAGCAACCACATGGTGGCTCACAACCATCTGCAATGGGATCCAATGCCCTCTTCTGGTGTGTCTGAAGACGGTGACAGTGTATTCACATACATTAAATAAATAAATAAATAAATAAATAAATAAATAAGCCACTAGACTTGGTTATAAAATAAATTTCCTCCCATTGTTTAAATCTTACCCTCTCCAACACCTTGCACATAGGACTTTATTTTAGTGAGGTGCGAGATATGAGTTAGGCAAGATTTACTCTAGGAGTATCTGAGGTGTGCCAATACCAAAGAAGACAGCAGGGGCTATAACCCTTAACAAGTTAGCTGTTGGCCTATGTTCAGTTAGCTTTCAATGCAGAGATGTATGTGGGTTTCCCTGGTCCTTGACAAGTACTGTGTGGGCAGGGACCACTAGATGAGTCTGTAGAAGACATTGACATAGTCAAGCAGTTATGTCACATCTGAGTAGGAGAAAGGAATGAACACACATCTACGTATTGTCAGTGCTCTAAGTTACAGGGATAGATGGAAGAGACTCTGCAGGATGTGTTAAGGCTTCCTAGCAACAGGGCGGCCCAGTCTCTGATGGACTGAACTCTGGACCGCCTCGCTGGAGCACTTTAATTATTGCTGCACAAAAGGCCTTTTAGCAAGTCAATTACAGTGTACTCAGACCTCTCCTGACCTAGGTTCTTAGGGTACCATTACCTAGGCAAGCATAGCCATTATAAGAATTCTTGGTTTGCCAGGAATGTCTTAATGACGGGGATCATGCTAAGGTTCCGAAATTCCCAAAGAAAAGCAACTCCATACCTTCAGAAAACAATTACCAAATATTTACAAGATATTACTTCAAGGCTAAGTGACCATCGCTCCAGAGTAAATGCCAGGTACAATGGCTCGTCTAAAAATCTGCTACAAGTTATTTTTACATCCAAGTATATTTAAAGAGACTGTGAGGGTTCTGAGACTCAGATTTTGTTGTTGTTGTTGGTAGTGGTGGTATTTGAGACAGGATTTCTTCTGTATAGCCCTGGCTGTCCTGGAGCTCACTGTAGACCAGGTTAACATTGAACCCACAGAGATCTACTGCCCCTGCTTAAAGGTGTGTGCCACCATCACCCAGCTACACAATTTTTTAAAAAGCATCTGGTCTTCAAAAGACCAGTGTGGCCCGTCTCCAAAGCTGAGCTTGTTCCATAACATCTCTGAGGCTCTTTCCTCAGTAACTAACCTCTTTCTTATTGTCACCAACTTTGGAGAAGGTTTCCAGAGGAGAAACGTCAAGCTTGATGAGAGGAGGGGTTTAGAACAGACTGCCTTTCCCCCTTTCCCCCAGTTTCTTTCTATGAGGCAGAGAAAATCTATACAAGTGTCTCTCAGGAGAAATATCATCTAAGCCTCCATGGTCATTTCATTTCATGTAGGCAAGTAGTTTTATCATCCATCCCCCTTCAAAAGAAGGAAAAGAACCCCGGCTTACTAGTAACATTTAGCTACATTAGGCCAGCTTCAGTTTTAATGACAAAACCTCTTTTATTGACATAATCCAGAAAAATTCTAAGCACCAAAATTTAATTTAGCACACTTGACATAGCTTCCATATACTTGGATAGGTTGGAAAGTATCTCTACACTTTTTGCATTAGACTAAAAAGAATGTATTTTTTTTAAGACAATGCCTACCCCAATGATCCTAAATCTATGCCTCAAAGAAGAAGGAACAGCTGAACACTGATGAAGGATCCAGCTGCTCCACCAAGGCAAACATCCTACTATTGAGACTACAGATGATGATAGAGAAGATACAAAATATGGTCAACTTATACAAGCTGTCTGGCAAAGTATTTTCAGGTTATAGAACACCCTAGGAGGTCTGAGGTTCTGGACATGCCCTAAGCCTGGCATGGAGGTCTCAGGTCATTAGTCTCAGCATTTAAGAGGCTAGGGCAAGAGGTTTGCTGTAAGTTTGAGGCCAGTCTGAGTACCATGTCAGCCTGAAGTTTTACCAGAAATGAATAAGTCAATTAATAAAACAGAGAGGAATGTTTGCTAAGGAAGAATCCCCCGATGACTTTACTCTCATTCTCATACAGGCTAGTCCCAAAGCCTCTTGAGGACTCATTTTTCTCATCTACAAAGAGATGACATGGCAGGAGGTCCCGTGGCTCTGCCCAGACCATGCTTGTCCTGCCCCAGAAGTCATCAGGAGATTGTGTCTGAAATGTGAAAGAAAGCCTCTCTTCCAGAGAGTTGTAGCAACTACAAAGCTATACATGTTCACATACAAGCTTGCTGGTGGTTCTGAGCAATGAACCTCCTCAGAGAAACCTAAATTGCTGAGAGGTAGGCTTGCAGGTTGAACCTTGTAGTCACCTCAGCCTTCCATGGGTCAGCTCCCAAACATGTTCCACAACATCTCTGGAACTGAGGCCCAGCAGCTGCTCCATAAATCACTACCATGTGGCTGTCCCATTTGACCTTTACCTGTTCTGTCAGGAGCATCTTCCAAATCACAACAGTCCTGTCTCTGAGTCAGGTTTCAGGGGAACACAGTCCAAAGGAGAGGGTAATAAATGTATCCACGTCACAGAACTGCTGTTACTGAAGCAGCGCCTTCTGAAAGCCCACGGAAGGTGCTACTTACAGCTAAAGAGCTGCCATGGTGGCAGTTATTACCTCCTTCAGAGCAAATAACATCTATTTAATTTTTATGTAATTTCTAAATTAATAAAAAGTTATGCTATCAAGATTATTGCAGTGAAGATGAATGAGGACTAAGAAGAAAATTCATCCTATGATGAGCAGGCTCTGTCCTTACAGGCCATTATCCACAGAGCTCCAAAGCTGACAGTGAGTATCACAAGTCAACTGTAGTGCACTTGCTACTCACGTTCAGACAGTTCTTAAATATTCCGTTTGTCTCATGTATGTGCATGCTATTATTAAAATGTTATTTTTGATAGTAGTAAATGTTTTAGTTTATTCATTGTAACAAACACTAATATTTCATTTCTAGAGTGTCCACAGCCTAGAACTTCATTTAACAGTGTATTTACAGAGTTTATCGTCTACAGATATGAGCACATTTTCATTTTATCTTTTTCATGATTAATAGAAAATATGGGCTCTCTAAAACCTGAGTTATCCTAATGGTATCCCCTCCCTTTATAGATGGCATAACATTCTATTTACATGAACAATGATTTCCTTATAAGATCATTTAAAATTTTATTTTTGTAAATATTTTTTTTCAAACAACATAACTCCAAATTTGTGGTGCATTAGATAGCCATGTGATCATCGCTGCAATAACATCGATTTGTACAAATGCTGCTAACATAATCCAGCTATGACACATTAGGACACTTGGCTCTGGGTGAAGTGTTAACACCATGGTTCAAACATCTTCCACTTCACGGGTATCTTTATGCTACAGAAGCAGATTTCTTCATGGCATTAAACAAATGCTAATCATAAAATAAATGCTACAGGAATATGAGTTGATGAATCATGAAACTTTTTTAATATCCGGGCTCAGAACATTTTTAGCACAAGATATAACAGGAAGCGGAATATATAAACCTACTGCTACTATTTATTGTTTTATACATCAAAATTATGTCATTTATAAAACAAATGCAAAGGAGTGTAAACAATCAAATAAGAAATTTGGCCATTAATATCTGGGGTTGGTTAATCTTTAATAACAAGAGACTAAAGAGGAATTGGCTTCCTATTCATTCCTTATAATATTGATAACATATAATCACTATTATGATAACATAAGGAACACTACTTCAGTATTTATAGTAGTCTATCTAGTTTACTATTTACATTAGCTTATTGGTTCAAATGTATCCTTTGGAGACCACGCTTCACTGCTCCCCCAAGCTACTCACTAAGTCTACCTGTCTTGGAATTGTATCATCTCATTGACAGCTCTACTGCTAGTCTCTCACTTCCATGGCAAAATAAAGAAAAGAGTTAATCATTCAGGAGTGCTTACTATGTGGTTTCAACTCACGATGACCCTATAAAGGTGGCATCTTATCAGCAAGGTCACAAGTCTTCATATTGAACTTTGATGAGACAACAATTATCTAAGATATTGTCACTTTATTGCAGCATATGGTTGACTATGCTATTACCTACACACCGCTTATCTTGGTTCAGATAATTAAATTCCTCCCATCAGAAGAATTTGATAAGGAGCAAAATGTATATGGAAGTTAAATAAATAGCAGAAATTCAGATAATAGATTCACTGAGTTGAACGACTGAGTCAAGCTGGTGGTGCAGGCCTATAATCCCAGATACTCTGAAGACTAAAACAGGAGGATTTAATGTTGAAAGCTTGACTGGGTTACAGAGTGATGCCAAGGTCAGCCTGGGCAACTTCATGAGGCCCAGTGACAAAGTCAATGGGAAAAAAGAGGAAAGGGATATATAACACAGTGGGAGATCACTGGCCTAACATGGTTAAGGCCCTGGATTCAATCCTCAATACTGACAAAAATAAAACAATTAAGTTAATGTTGCTTTGAATAGTGCTTGACCATAAAGTAACTATGAATAGCTACAGCAACTATAATGTAATGTTTGCCACTATGCTTGCTTGGCTATCAATTACTTGGAGTATCATTGCTTTAAAGGAAAATGGAAGAAAATATCTCCTCACAATGGGACAGTGAGGAGAAAGGGGAAAGTACCTGCTTTCTGGCACCTCTGGAAATCCATCTATTCTGTACAGGTAATGCAACCTCAGGAGCAATCTAGACAGAGTGGCAAATATTTGATCCCTTTAACAGTAAACTGTAAATGAGACACTTCTCTCTCACCCAGCTCTCATACTGGTGACCATCTCCTATGGACCAGGCACCATGCTATAGAAATGGGAGATTCCAAAAATATTTAAGACACTTTCCAGTTTCTCAAAGGCTTACCAAAAGGTCCCAGAGAGCAGAAGAATCAATGTAGAGCACAGCTCTACTGCAAAAGCACACAAAGGCAAACACAGTTGTGCCTGTTGACCAAATAAACTTCTCAGGCAACTCACATTTCCATTCCTACAAAGCGTGGTTTTAACTAACAATGAAATAAATGAGATGGCTATAGAAAACAGTTTAAGGAGTGGGGTGTTTATTCTTTGCTTATACAATGCATTTTTACTGCATCTCCCCCTCCCCTCCGCTCCACTTCCCCTCCCCCGTCTTGTGATTTTTCTCACACGTGTATTATAGACACAGAACAATCTGGGGTCTTTCTTACATTTATGAAACTCAAAATGTCTATGTTTGTTCTCTGATGAGAAGAATCAGGGTGATTTTTATTTCTATTAATAGTATTTACCTATGAAGCTTTAGAGAGTTAAAAAAAAAAAAACTGTATACATTATTGCAAAATACTTTCACACCAGCACCCTGGTTTTATTATTACACTTCTTTGGTTGACTTCATTCCAACTCTACAAAGAAAAATGGAGAATGGTTCATCTAGTTGAAAGCATTCCCTAGGAAATAACACCCCATCTCTATAGAGGATATTTAAGAAACTATCAGTTTGAGTTAAATGAATAGTTATGTTTTAGTTAAAAGATTAAAACACAAATCCTGGGGCTGGAAGGATGGTACGTGGTTAGGAGCACATACTGCTCTTGCAGAGAACTGGAGCTTGGTTGCCAGCACCTAGGTCAGGTTTGACCAAATCCTCCATCTCCATATTCCAGTCTGATCTTTCCTAGTACCTTTCATCCTGAAATGTGCGGTATGGATGGATGATATATATGACTGCCCCAGAACTGAAATCATCAAGTTCAGATCATCCCAATTTCCATAAACTGGAGCCGCCTGAGACCTTCAGAAACACCAGAAATGTGCATAGACCTTTCCTGTTTCACTGGGGGAAGGAAAAAGACAAACTAGATGATTGATAAAAACAAACTGAAGCTCTAGAGCTGCGCAGTTCTGTGGGGTTCGGCTTAAGTCAGAGTAGTAGGCAGTGTGCTAACAAATCTTGGACGAGCGAGCAATACTAGAGCAATAGCCAGGCCAATTGGCCAAGGCAAGTGGGCAGCAGTTTTGTAGCTTACAGGGAGAGGTGGATCAGACTTTTATGGCCGCTGAACAATACATAGGAAGCTGACCTGACCTGACCTGGCAGGAAGGACATTTTTACAGAAGGGGATCTTTGCCTTGTTATCAAAGGAACAGACGGCTGTAGGCAGCAGCTGCATATACATTCGAGCACTCGGGACCTCATCTGGGACACATGCTGTCTGCTGGGAATGTGGACTGCTGTTTCAGTCACTACGATTACTTTCTGTAACCATCTACCAAAACAAAGACTAGCCAAGTATGTGAACTATTCTCATCGAAATGCCAGTTACTCCTATATAAATGTGGTTGATCTTACAATGTATTTCCTTCAAGAATATGGCGTTGTTCATACATTTGCCAACACTGTCATCTCGACCTTTAGAGAAGAGAAAGCTGACTCGGTCTCTGGTATATGTGCCCCATACTATCGCAGCACTAATAAGAAGCAATGCATTAGAACTTCGAGAGCTACTCACATATGACAGCAATGCCTGACCTCAAGGAATGCGAAGTGGCACACATACGGTACAGATTTAATTTGACAGTATACTTTGGGGAAACGCCACTAAAATTTTGCTCTTTGCCTAGATAGGAAAGTTGGGAACGATGATTTTTTTTTTTTTTTTTTTTTGGTTTTTCGAGATAGGGTTTCTCTGTGTAGCCCTGGCTGTCCTGGAACTCACTCTGTAAACCAGGCTGGCCTCGAACTCAGAAATCTGTCTGCCTCTGCCTCCCAAGTGCTGGGATTAAAGGTATGTGCCACCATTGCCCGGCCGGGAACGATGATTTTTAAACCATCTAAACAATTCAACTCCTGTCTTTACTTTACCAGATTCCCAGATCTGTACATATTAAATATCCAATCAACTTACAAAGAGACTGGATAAATTATTTTATTAGTATTATTTGTGACTAATAAAAGCAATAACACCCCAGTTCATTGACTTGGAGAGGCTTTAGAGGTTAATCTCTTCGTGACTATCAAAGAGCCTGAAATACGAAATTCATAAGACTTCCAACAGACATGACACCCTGCTCTGGGAAGTGTGTGGTCCTTAGCACCCATCCTCACCCCTCCCTTTTCTAGTGCTTAGCTCCTCTGCTAGACAGTAAAATAAGCTGAGACTTCAATCTTTAGCAGAAACAAACTTTTGGTGGTTTGAATGAGAATGGCCCCATGGGCTCAAATATTTGAATGTTTAGTTCCCAGTGGGTTGACTTTTTTGGAAAGGTTAGGAGGTGTGGCCTTGTTGGAGGAGGTGTGTCACTGGGGGTAGCCTTTGAGGTTTTAAAAGCCCAAGCCAGCCCCAGTCTCCTCCTCTTGCTGCCTCCAATTTGAGGATCAGGTGTAATATCTCAGCTATTTCCCTAGTACCATCTGCCTGCCTGCCTGCCTGCATGCTTTCCACTGTGACGATCATGGACTAACCCTCTGAAACTATAAGCAGGCCCCTGATTAAATGCTTCCTTTATAAGTTGCCTTGGTCATGATGGCTTGTCATAGGAATAGAACAGTAACTAGGATAAAACCCGAACGCTCAATTAACACAGTGAGACACATATGATTTTCCTTCCAATTTTCTTTCTCTATAGAGAATCCAAAACAATGTTTGAGCAAATAACTTTGCAAAGAGCCTTCCAGTTAATTTTATAAAAAACAAGAGAGGAGCCCAGCTCAGTCTCTCAGCAGCTACCTGCATCTCCTGTACTGTTTGTTTTTACAGTTAGTAGTAGCCACAAGCATTTGTAATGATTATATAGTCAAGTTCATTACATTATATTTAAAAAGAATCTTTCTGAATTAGAAAACAACTTGCCCCACCTTTAGTCTCTCATCTGACCAGATGCTGCCTTTAGAAAAAAAAAGTACACAATCAGCAATTACAATTCTCCTTGAGCCATCTTTCAGCTTCCTGATGTTTAAAGAATACAGGTAAGGAATAAGCTTCTGGGTCTTAGGGATAGTTAATTTCCCTTCACGGGCAGGGGATATTTTAAATATGAAAGGAAGAAAGCTTTCCTAATACTACCTGAGGACCCAGCTATACCTCTCCAGGGCATATACCCAGAAGATGTTCCAACATGTAATAAAGACACATGCTCCACTATGTTCATAGCAGCCATATTTATAATAGCCAGAAGCTGGAAACAACCCAAATGTCCCTCATCAGAGGAATGGATACAGAAAATGTGGTACATTTACACAATGGAGTACTACTCAGCTATTAAAAACAATGATTTAATGAAATTTGCAGGCAAATGGATGGAACTTGAAAATATCATCCTGAGCGAGGTGACTCAGTCACAAAAGAACAAACATGGTATGTACTCACTGATAAGCGGATATTAGCCCAAACGTTCAGAATGTCCAAGTTTCACTTAACAGTAACTGCTAGACTGAGAGTGAGGTCCCAGATGGAGGGGTTGGAGAAAGGTCTGAAGGAGCTGAGGGAGTTTGCAGCCCCAAGGATGGAGCAACAGCATCAATGGGCCTGACCCCACACACACCCGGTCATCCTGGAGTTAGGACCACCAACCAAAGAATACACATCTGTGGACCCATGGTTCGGACCACAAATGTGGAAGAGGATGGCCTTGTTGGCCATCAGGGAGAGAGGAGAGGCCCTTGGGCCTGAGGTTGTCAGAGGCCCCAGTAAAGGGGAATGTCATGGTGGGAATATGGGAATGGGTGAGCGGGTGGGTGGGAAGTGTAATTCCCTCATAGAGGCGGGGAGAGGGAAGGGATACGGGGTTTCCAAAAAGGAGACACTGGAAATGTAAATAAAGTATCAAAAATAAAATTTAAAAAAAATAAAGAAAGAAAAAAGAAAAAAAAAGAAAAGAAAAGAAGAAAAACCAGGAGGAACCTTTACATAATTTATGTGCAGCCTTTCATGATAAATAGTGGGGGTGGGAGGTGCACAGAGCAAAATGGGAGTAGCTGGAGTTTCAGTGGCTTCCTCACCTTGGATTGCTCTCACAGTTAGGCAAATGGGATGGTATATGTGCTAAACACAGCAGAGAAGAGAACAACCACACATCCTGTGTCCCCAGACAGTCATATGTCTTTATCATGCCCTGCCTGCTCCGTTTTTGCTCTACAGAGTGCTTTGGTCTGAGATAAGGCATGTTTAAATTGTGTGAAATAATGGATCAACAGACAAACAACCCAATTGCTATGGCCGTGTCCCACACATGCCGAAGCCCCGAGCTTTAAATGCATAGTCATGGGCAGTCATAGACACTGGATCTTCGGTGACTGGAAAAGCCTGATGTTGAGGCTTTCTCATGGAGACATTTAAAGTTTCCAGAATGAGGGTGAAACGTGAAGGGTGTTTTGACAGATGTTTAGATTTTCAGACCCCCTCTAACAAGATCACTACTGCATTAGAGTCTCAGAAGAAGAAAATGAGATTTCACTGTCTTACACAAGAAGACTAGGATGCAAACTATGGACCATTTCTGGGTTGCATGCTATAGAGAACTTTGGCTCCCTCCAAGAAAATTTATTTTAATGCATAAAATAAAATACAAAAAAATACAATAAAAAACAATTGTATTGGAATATAACTACCAACCAATCTATTATCTACCTACTTGTCATGTTGTTTTGTTTTAAGACAGGGTCTAATGTAACCCAGAATGGACTTGAACTTGCCATGTGGCCAAGAACAGCCTTGAGTTCTGGATCTCTTCTCTTCATCTCCCAGGAGTGAAGATTCAATTTGCTGTCCTATTCCCAGGTCTTAAATATATTTTTAAGAAGCCAGTTAATATTTGAGCTTCTTCCAAGTGTAGTGGAGCACACCCTTAATCCCAGCACTTGGGAGGCAGAGGCTGGATGAGCTAGCTGTGTGTTAGAGGCTAGCCTGATCTACATGGTGAGTACCAAGACAGCCAGGCTAGGTAGAGAGAGCCTGTTGCAAAAGAAAAAAACAACACAACAACAACAAAAACACCATCTTCTCTATCAGCTCATTAAACAACATTACTGAATAACAGATATCAAAAATAACCACCAAGTTGTGACGAAGCTAACTGCTATTTTGAGGTTATCCACAATAACTGAATTGTGGTCTGAATAGTCACAGGAACAGTCAGGCTACTCTGGTTTGCTGCACTCACAATTCGAGGAAATGCCGCATGAAAATAAAGTTGTAATTTTTCCAACCAAGTTGAGGCCTTGGATTCGATTGTCACAGTTACCAACTCTAAAAATACTAGGAGTTAAACTCATTTCACGTAGGTGCATAGTCAGTTCATCAAAGGAGCCCTGCTGCAATCAGGCTGCAAAGCAGCCATGACAGAAAGCCCACTGTCTGCTTCCTTTTACTTAAGGAAGGCCCTCACTGAAGGTTCACTTTCAGTTCACTGTGCCCTTAAGAGCTATGAGAGAGGATGCAGCACAGTAGAGACACTGAGTAGAGTATTTTAGCAATTAAAAAAGACTCTGAAATGCAAACAGAATCTTGGGAGTTGGAACTCTTTTCTATTCTCTAGATTTCAAAGTTCAATTTGTATTCTTAGGTTTTATTTGCCTTCCATTAGCATTTTCATATTTTAACAGTACAAAGCGATGTATTGAAAGTTCAAACTTTCTTCTTCAGTTTTTTGAAAGAAACACAATAAGCAAGGACGCCAAGTGTGAGCATGCCCAGCCATGCCACTGTGACACAAGTAATTGTCAGAAATTATTGTGATAGTAAAGTACAGTGTCTCAGTTAGGGGTTTCTATTGTTTTGGTAAAGCACCATGACTAAAAGCAACTTGGGGAGGAAAGGGTTTCTCGTTTAGCCTACCTGTTCTAATCACAATCCATCATGAAAGGGAGTCAGGGCAGAAACTCAAGGCAGGAACCTAGAGGCAGGAACCGAAGCTGTGGAGAACCACTGCTTGTGAGCTTGCTCCCCATGGCCTGCTTTTTAATACCATCCAGGACCACCTACCAGATGTGTCACCACCCCCCGTGGGATGAGTCGACCCACATCAATTATCAATTAAGAATATGCATCACAGACTTGCCCGTAGGCTACACTGATGGAAACATTTTTTCAATTGAGGCTTCCTTTTCCCAAATTATTCTTGCTTGTGTCATTTTGGCATAAAAACTGATCAGCACATAAAGGGTTAGTTCTGTAGAGCTATGGATATTTAACTTCCATATTCACTTAAAAACTACAGTAAAATCATAAATATCCTATTTATAAGACAAAATTTTTAGCTTGGTTAAAATATATAAAATATTAAGATATTTAACACTTTGGTACAAGAGTTACCATCCTTTTTAAAACTTATTTTTGAGGGCTGGAGAGATGGCTCAGTGGTGAAGAGCCCTGACTGCTCTTCCAGAGGTCCTGAGTTCAATTTCTGGCAACCATATGGTGGCTCACAATCACCTGTAATGGGATCCATCACCCTCTTCTGGTGTGTCTGAAGACGGCTACATTGTACTCATATTAATTAATTTATATGTACTCATTTAATTAATTAATTAAAATAAATAAAGTTGTCCTCCTGTGTCTCCCACACAAATAATAAATATTTTTTTAAAAGAACTTTTTATTTTATTATTTTTGTGTGTATCAGTGTTTTGCCTGCCTGTATATCTGTGTATCATATGCATGCCTGGCCTGCAGAGGCTACAGAGCACATTGGATCCCCTGGAACTAGAATTACAGATGGTTGCGAACTGCCATTCCCAACCATGTTTGTTAGGAATCAAATCTGAGTGTCCTAGAAGAGCAGCCAGTGCTCTTATCTGGTGAGCTATTTGTCCAGCCCCAGATTTTTCATTCTTTAATGAAGTAGTTGAACATTTTACGTTAAAGAAAATCAGCACAATTAAAAAGGATTAGATCTAGATGATTAAACTTTAGATACTTCAAAATATATGATGATGAGCTGTTCCGTGGTAGACGACTGACTTGCCTAACACACTCAAGGCACCAATATTGAAAAAGAGGAGACAGAAAGGTAAGTACGATCAACAGAACCTTGAGAGGAAGGAGGCATGGATGGATTCCCATGGCACCATGACTTGTATAACACTGGTGCTTTGAAAAAACTAATTATAACCCAAGCTGCCCATTTGATAATATGTTTGATCCCACCCCCTTCCCCTAGCCCCTCTCTGTCTCTCTCTCTCTCTCTCTCTCTGTATCTCTCTAAGGTAGTCTCTCTCTCTCTCTCTCTCTCTCTCTCTCTCTCTCTCTCTCTCTCTCTCTCTCTCTCTGTGTGTGTGTGTGTGTTAGTGCCTCTCATACACACACCTCACACATATACACTTTGTGTGTATGACTCAGACTTTTTAACAGACGAATCTCACAATACCTTCATGAGCTCTGATGGTTCACTTCCTTCTTCCACCACAATGAGTTGAGATCTTCCCTTCCTCTCATTGTCCCGGATGCCAATGGCCACCTGGCTTGCTTTCAGACGCTCATATTTGTTGCAGGAGGAACCACACCACTGGTAAATGTCCTAAAAGAAAACAGGCAGATCGTTTGATATGAAATATACACAGAGGACTTTCAGCCTTAGTACGAACCTTCTGGTGATTAATAAAGATAGTTGAATAAAGATACAGAGGCTTAATAATAACATAAAATATATGATAAAATAAACAGAAGGTGGTAGTTAGTAGAAACTCAGAACTGTCAACGTACAAAGAATAAGTGTCTTCAGAATGCTCAACCATGAATCAAACACTGATATCACACACCCTTTGCCACAGCTCAGAGAACATCGAGGAAGAAGAGAGTGGAAAGATTTTGAAAGCCAGAGGTCAGGGAGAGCTCGGGTGAAACTGTCTCATGAACTCACAGCAGCTGTGGCTATTTACACAAGGTCTGCACAAGATAACACAGTCAAAACTCCAGCATGGACTCAGGAGGGGTACACAGCCCCACACCTAGTTGAGGAATCACTGACAGTTGGTAGCTGGGAGGACAGAAAATCAGTTTTCTTTAGGGGTGTGCCCAGTGGGTGGCCCCACACCCATGTGTATAAGGGCAGCACTAATTAGATTCAGTGGATTGTGTTTAAAAACAAACAAACACGAAATTGGGAGGGGACCATGGGAGTGGTCCGGGAGGAGCTGAGGGAGGACAATGAGAATGATCAAAGTGCTTTAGGTAATGTATAAAACTCTCAAAGAATAAATATAAAGATTATATCTTTTAAAAATAAAAATAGAATCAGCTACATTTAAGGTATGTAAATTTTATATACTTATCTGCATCTTATTGATTTGATAGCATTATAAAGAAAGCATTTAAATGAAAAAATATGTCATCACTATGTATATATCTATTAACTATAGCTCATAAAAGTAAATTTATATAGATTACTTAGATTAAAATTTATGAGTATCTTATTCAGAAGCATAGTCAAAATCTGGTAAAGTATTAAACTTTGATGTAATACTTTCATAAAATAATTTATTCATTTGCATACTTTTTTAAAATTAACCAATACAATTTATATAGAAAATACAGTTAAGTAGAGTCAAAATATGCATACAACATGGAACCTTAATATATATATGCACATATATACATATATACATACATATTATTGAATAACTAAATCTAAGAAACTAAGATACCTAAATCACTCAACAATTCTTATCAAGAGCCATAAAAAGAGTTAATGACCTTTGACCCAGTAGTGATTAATTTTAATAATTATTCACAAAAAGAAGAAAAACCTACAAGAATTATAATTACTATGTGATCTTAGTGAGGCATAACAAAGCTATTAAATATTCCATAAGTGGAAAAGCTGTTAAGATGCATAGAAAAAACTGGATGCTGGGCTACTAAAATTACTCTTAACAGAGAAATAGGAAAAGTCATTTGTAATAACACAGAGATTATATTATGTGTCGTTTGGGTTGAAACATTACAGATTGAACTTTGGTAACAGCAATCATAATATATACAGCTACAACTATAAAATAAAGATTTTTGAAAATTATTTTTTGTGACTGTAATAAAATTACTTCAGTTTCTCCTTCCCTTTCCTCCCTCCAAATCCTCCCATACGTCCTTGCTCCCTAAGAAGAAGATATTTTATCAAAAAGAATGTGGTTTAACAAATGAAAGAAGTTAGCTGTTTCCCAGTCACCCAGCCTAGCACAGGGGTCCAAGTTATCACACTATCTGGGTGATAGAGACCTACAGGACTTCCTGTGTGGGCAGTCTAGCAGCTGACCAAATCATTAAGCATGCTCCCAATATCAGGAGGCCCCATGGTTCTGTACTACAGAAAGGTTGGGACATGAGCTACAATAGGGAAAAACAGAATGTCAATAGCAGGATTACTATGCACCTGGCATACAGGGTGCTCTGAGAAGAAAACCGAGGTACGTGTTCTAATAGAGTGTGGAAACCATTCAGGTAAACTATGAAGAATAAAACAAAGCCACAGAACAACACAGTTAAGTAGGGCTAAAAATATGTATTGGCTACAAGGAAAGGCATCTAAGGAGGCATAGCTAAGTGTGGGACATGGCTAGCTAGAGAGAGCCCCACCACTGTCCCATTCACTTATGTAGCGCTTTGTGTGAGGGCAATTCTGGAGAAAGGGAATTAAATATGGCAAAGCCCCTAGGAGAGTCTATGCAGAGAGCCCCCTGCCCTATTGCCCCACGGTTGCGTTTTCCACTTCTGTGAGTCTCACCTGGTGAACTGTGGAGACTAGGTGGCATGGCAGCTAAATGTGAGAGGGGAAAGTGTGAGCGAGGAGGGCCAGGGCAGCCACCCCTTGGTATGGCAGTATGTCCGCAGGTTTTGAATGTATTGTATATTACATGTAATAGATACTAAATTCAAAATGAAAGCACACTCACACTGTAAGATATCTTCACTCCAGAGTCAGTTTGTCTCTCAAAGGCAGTACACTAAAATGGGGCAAACTTTCTTGGGGGTACTGGGGCACAGCTTTGAACAGCATGGGCTTGCAACTGTCCTTCAAACCCCTCCTGTCTTTCTCATGTTCCCACCTTACTTAATCCTTAGTCCTCTTTAAGAACAAAGCATTTTATTCTCTAATATGATTTCATTCCTCAGGATCATCAAGGCTCAGCTCTTTCCTGTTTCTAACAGAGTATATTCCCATTATTTCCTTTCTAGCCCCATTTCTGGACCTGCACATTGGAATTCGAGGCATACATGCAGAGCGACTTGAATTCCACACCAAGGCCAGCAATTACAATGCGTGAAACACATGGTTTCCAGTGACTATTAGTCACTAAGACTTAAGATCAATGTAGCAGAAAGGGCATTTTAAAAAAAAATACAGAGATATATACAGAGATAGAAGTTTCTGCTGCTATCACACTTCGTGTTCAAACCATTCTGTAGTATAAAAACACAGAAATTCCTGATGGTAGAAGCATGTTTGATTATTTGGCCTGCCACCAGACTGCCTTCACAGAAAGCCCTACCCTGAGAGACTTTCTGAGAAACTGTATTGGAAGTTCTCTGGAGATTCCAGCGCTCATTAGCATCAAAACCATTGCCAGTCACCTTGGTCACACAGGACATACATGGAGTCCAGTTCACCATTCTGGCAACCATATCCCAGGTCTTAGCTCAGAGTCCTTTCCCTACACCAGTTGATGACAGTTTGCAAATAATTCCTTTCATAGTAGATGCAAAAAAGTAATCTTGAGTGTTGATATTTTATATTACAGTAAATAGGGAAAGTGAATCAGAATTAACTCTCTAGGTTCCTCAGATTAATTAGCAACTTTCATAACAGATTTTCTCCAGTTATATAATTATCTAACTTTTGTTTATATTGCATATCAAATTACTTATATTAAACAGGCTAAGCTTTAATCAAGGTGACTCTATAAACTCTTCTGACTTTTGACTTTTTACCATAGAAAACCAAGTCTATTAAGAAAATACATTACTTGTCTATAAATAACATATGATGAAAAGAATACATATATATCTCATTATATTTCCCCTTTGTATAATGACTTCTCATCTATTTCAGAGAGTTATATAAAATCAGAATTGTATTACCATCTCTAAAGCCTTATGGAAACTTAGTAAAATGTATGTAAGTTGTCTGATAGATAACGATAATTTCACAAACATTATTTATAATAAAATTGTAATGGTCTACAGATTCCAAAATGTTAACTATATTTTTGGATGAAGCTTTTAACGTGCTTATCCATTCACAAATAAAATCAGTTATCAGTTGTATAAAATATTCCTCACTATTGCTTAAAAAGAGAGACCAGTTTCTATGTTCCAATTAGAAAAAAAAGGTAAGAATTATTCATGTTTAAAACAGTAAAAGTTTTAAGTGAAGTTTTCCTTTGAACTTCAAAATGACTAAACAACTAAAGTTGTAAAAAATAACAGCCTTATTTTGTCATGGAAGGGTATGATTTGTGTTTTGCTTTACTATGTATTCTTTTCATACATAGACTTGGTTTTCAATGGTAAAAAGTCAAAAGTCAGAAGTTTGAAGAATCACCTTAATTAAAGTTCAGTCTGTTTAGTCTAATTAATTTGATATGCAAATAGCTGACTGACTCTGGCAGTAATGTGTAAACGTTTGCTTTAGTAGTATAAACAGAATTGTAGCAATCCCTTCCATTTACATAGCTTATACTATATGACGCCGTGTCTGGGGTGTTTTCATTTCAACAGAGCTCTGCTCTGTCGAAACAGTGTAGAGGGTACTATTAATAAACTCCCTGCCCAACACTCATTCTATTCAGAGGTAGATGGTAAGACTGCTTAGCCTTTCCACACAAGGACACTTTGTATTCGATTGGCACCATGCTTCAGTAAACTCTCCTAAAACTCAACTTGGTCTGTTTTCTAGATTTGCTTTAAAAGGCCATTCTGTGTAGAACTATAATAAGAAACAAGAGGTCTGGATTGACATGATAGTTTAATATGTACCACTATAGAAAAAGTTCTGTTATAACCTAAGTTACTTTATTTATAATACTACCATAGAATTTAACTGAAAAAACCTCCATCAGTCTGAGTGTATGAGGCACTGAAAATTATAAAGTAAACATGGTCTCAGAGGCAACTGTTTTACTTTCTAAGCTACTAAGGCATGTAGCAAATACTAGATGTGGTATTTCTTTGGGCACAGAATATTAAAAAAAACAAAAAAACTATAAATCTGGACACATCCACGCAGTTTGGAATGAAGTTTGCTTATCTCTTTGGCTGTTGATAGACATATTACCCATGCATACTGTGATCGTTTGAAAGAAAACACCCCTCATAGGCCCTATAGGGAGTGGCATTATTAGGAGGTATGGCCTTCTTGGAGTAAGTGTGGCCTTATTAGATAGAGTGTGTCACGAGGGGAGGTCCTTGAGGTCTCAGAAGCTCAAGCCATGCCACTGTGACTCAGTCTCTCCCTGCTGCCTGCCGATCTAGATGTAGAACTCTCAGCTACCTCTCCAGCACCACGTCTGCCTGTGTGATGCCTGCTGCCATGCTGATAATTGACTAAACCTCTGAACACTAAGCCAACCTCAGTTAAATGTTGTCCTTCATAAGTCGCTGTGGTCATGATGTCTCTTCACAGAAATGAAGACCCTAACTGAGACACATACTCTTCAGTAGAAGTCCACAAAACCATCAGTAACATTTACCATTCAAACTGTTAAAGGACAACAGAATTACTCTACATAATTGGGAATGGAAGAAATAAGAACAGAAAGACAGCCTGCTATTAGCAAGTAGCCTGATCCATGAGTAACCAGAAATAGAAGCAAGCAAATGACGACTTTAGAAACAGGTACATTTGAGAAGGGGGTACCTATTACTTATCTACAGAAGCAGCAGTTTCAACTACGTGGTCAAAGTTAATATGTAAGACATCAAAGCACAGGCCAACATCCCTTACAGACAGGAAATAGAAGCAAAAATAAACCAGTGCTCAATGATGCTTTTGGAAGTTAATTGAAAGGGGCACAAGGCAGCTCACGTCATGTTGACTCACGGCACGGCAAAGCTGGCAGAACAACCTCACAGCAGACTCTAGTTACCAGGCTCAGCAGCACATGCCTTTAAAGGCTGCTCCCTCTCACCAGTCCGCACGTCTTTAAATGAAGGAAAGAAGATAAGTAACTGACATGCTAGACTACTGAACACTTGATGACCAGAAGCAACTACATCTTAACTTAGGCAGAGCAGCAGTAATGGAGAAGAATTGGGGATATTTAGAAGGATTAAACCTACAGGACAGTGCCACTGGGTAGTGCCCAAGAGCAGTGGTTCTTAACCTGTGGGTCACGACCCCTGTGGCGGAGCATTGGGTGACTCTTTTGCAGGGGTCACATAAGACCATAGACAGATATATTTGCATTACAATTCATTACAGTAGCAAAATTACTGTTATGAAGTAGCAACAAAAATAATTTTATTGTTGGGAGTTACCATAACATGAGGAAATGTACTAAACGGTCACAGCATTGGGAAGGTTGAGAACCGCTACACTAGAGACTCAAAGGAAGGGGAGAGAACTTGGACAATTCTAGCTTGTCTGCTAATGGTAATGCCACCCACTGATACCAGCTGAACAGCGTCAGGAGGTTTCTTGTCCCATCAGAGAGAATAGGTGAGTTGTTTATCTGTTCTAAGAAAGTGTTTGACAAATCAAAGAAGATTTATAGACACACTTTATCAAAAACCTCTTCCAGTAACCATATACATGGCAACTCAGCCATTCAAATGACTTGCACAGTCTTCATGCCTATGACCCTGAACTGTCCAGCACTATTAGATAGTTCCTATCCTGAAGTGGTTGCCAACATGCACAGTACCTTAGAATAAACAACCCAGGGAGAAGGAGCTTTAAAAATGATCCGCACCAAAGTGTCACCCTAAGCTTTAAATTCAAAATCCTTTGGGATCTAGTGATAAGTTCAGCATTTAAAAAAAAAATTTCTGAAATATTTAAACAGAAAGGCACAAGTAAGACTTAATTAGAAATTCTAACATCATCAGTCTTAGGGCCCTTACCATTCATCAACTCTAGTGAGACTGTACCTTGTCCAGCATGCTCGCCTTCCACCCCTTCACACTCACACGTCATAGCTAGAGGTCAAAAGTTGCCTGCTCTTTACCCCTCCCCCAACTCACTACACGCATATGCAATGCCACTGGTGCCTGCTCTCACTGCAGGGCATTGCGTAAGGGTTTAGAAGGAGTTAATGTTTCTTCTTATCTTTTCTTCTTACCACAAGGCTCTCCTCTTAGGAAACTTAGTCTTATGCATTACAGTAGAGAAAGGACAAATCTATTCAGAACAAAGAACACTTGTTTGTCCTGTCTATTTTATTTTTAAACTAAGATTTTTTTTTTTTTTTATGTAGAGGAAAGATAGAATTCTGAAAACTCACAGTTTTAATTTTTAAAATAAGTGATTTTGCCAGAAAAAAAAAAAAAAAACTCCTTTTTTGTTAACAGAAAGGTTGAATGTAGGGCATCATGTGTAAGAGGCAAGTACTCTCCTGCCAAGCCACAGCCTTGACTGAAGGAGTCCTTCTTCAGAGAAGAGAATGATGGTTAGAAAGATGGTTTGTATATCAAGAAGCATGGTCTTTCCCTTAAGTGCTAGAATGTACCACAGTTCCTAATTCTTGGGCAAGAATATAATATAATATATATACACATTATATATACATATATATATATATATATATATGTGTGTGTGTGTGTGTGTGTGTGTGTGTGTGTGTGTGTGTGTGTGTGTGTGTATATATATATATATATATATATATATATATATATATATATATATGGAGAGAGAGAGAGAGAGAGAGAGAGAGAGAGAGATCAAGAATATAGTGTGGCATTGTTGCAGGAAGTATTAAAAAAGATGGAATGTATAGCCCATGTTCCCCCGCTATGCCCTGTTTCTCTCATCCTAGCAGGCTGGCCAGCCATGCATTGGCGGGCAATGTCCAACCTTCTTTCATCTCGTGGAGCTCTGACTCAGAGCTCCATGATCTCTCCACCCAGCTCGCTAGGTTCCCACTGGCGGGTCACTACCACACCAGCCCCATGCTTCAATACCCCCATGGCCTCTGTGGTGCACATCAGGCAAACCCACACTTTGCTGCTGTACCTTTCTCTCTTGAACCCAGACGAGCCACCACATGAAGGAAAATGCAAGACAAACTTAGTTCAGAAACAATGGAAACTCAATCTCTGGGCACAACAACTGAAACCTAATCTTGTAAGCCTTATTTAGATCTGATTCCTCTGGTGGCGAATTCTTGCAGATCTGTCATACCAGGAGACTCTACTAGCTACATCTTACCTATCTGCTTTCCCCATTCCAAAAGGACCCTCTCTCTCTCTCCTGCTTCCTCTCTTCCTCTCTCCAACCTGGAAGTCTCCCTACGTGCCCAGTGATTGGCTCTTTTATTCATTAGGGGATTGGTTCCTAAGTCACAAGTGTAACTTACTCCTTGTCTGAAGCTTCTCACAGGAGGGCAGAGTTAACAGATTACAAACAGCCCAGGGCTAGCCACAACATGGCATAAGGGAAGTAAGAGAAGAAACTGGACTGGAAGCAGTGACCCAGGACACTTGCCCTCAGTGCATTTGGCACAGCATGATTTGGATATGCACCACAGCCCAGGATGTGACTGGTAAGTAGCAGGACCTTTCCTACCTAGGAGTCTAGAGGTGAGAGAGTGGCATGCCCTTAAGCAGTTATTGAGATCCCAGTCCCTCTCTTCTTCCACCCTGCTTTTTAGATGTAAGAGGTAAGTTATTTCCGCCCAAGACATTCTCATTGTGACCCTCTCTCATACAGGTCCCAAAGCAATGGGATCAAGCAACCAGGAACTGAAACCACTTGCCAAAACAGGCCTTTACTCTTCTCAAGTTAGTTTTCTGAGGTACTTTTGTTAAAGGTACACAAAGATGACTAAATTCATCACTCACACAGCCATTCATCCTTGAGCCTGACTATCAGAGCAGAAATGACCGTAAGACATGATGCAGACAATCAGGCCACGGGTGGAATGTGGGCAAAGTGGTTCAGCCCTCCATCGGGGCATAGAAAAAGCTAAGCAGCAATCCTGTGACGAGTGAAGCAGTAGCTGAAAGAGGTAGGGAAAGCGTTATGGCTGAGATGAGAACATGGTAGTAAGGGACCAATCAAGCCCAAGGATATTCCATAGCAAAAGTTTTAAGAAAAGAAGCCAAAGCACAGAGCTGGGCACAGTGGTAGCCAACCATAACCCCAGTATTGGAAGGTGAAGGCAAGAGGATCTGAAGTTCAAGGTCAACCTTGGCTACATAATGAGTTTGAGTCCAGTGTGAGCTACAATAAGATCATGTCTCAAAGATTTTTTTTTTTTTTTCAAAAAATAGTAGAAAATCTCATGGTAGCTTTCCCCCAGCACTTGGGAGACTGAGGCAGGAGAGTTGTGAGCTTGAGGTAAACTTGAACTACACAGATGAATTCCAGGCCAGCTTAACCTACAGAAATAGCCCATGACTTAAACTGAAAAATAAAGAGATAGACAGAGAGAGAGAGAGAGAGAGAGAGAGAGAGAGAGAGAGAGAACGCAAAACAATCAATAGAACCACACTGCTGCAGTCAGGTTTCTATGTAAGTTAAGGTTAGTCAGACTCATATTTCCATGCCCAACTTCACCCCTACCCCAGGCCACAATATCGTGTGTGTGTGTGTGTGTGTGTGTGTGTGTGTGTGTGTGTGTGTGTGTGTGTGTTATTTAGATTTTACATCCTCCCATGAAAAGAGTTGTAGTTGGAAATGAAAATCTTATCTCTGATCATAAGCTTCCATGCGCCCGCATGCCTTCTGCTGCATAGATAGGCATGTGTAGCAGTGTCTTCCGAATGGCTATAAGGCCCAGGCGTTATGCTAGGAACAAATCCATTCAGTGAATCCAGTGAGTGAATGGAGAGGAACTGTGAGAAGTGCCTTGAGAGGCAGGTTCTGTGTGGTGACAAGAGAAGCAGAGAAGGAGGAGGTCAGAGAGCGACCTGTGAAGAAGGCGACATCTGGGCTGTGAATGTGAGCGTGAGGTGCTGGTGGGTGCTTGCTGGAGAAAGGTGTCACCGAAGAGGAAAATATTCTAGGCCATCTGGAAATATTCTGGAAGACATCTGGAGGGGATGTGTCACACAGTGTCTTGTACACACACAGTAGCAATGGTGATAAAAGGATGGCAGTACTAGAATAGACCTGGCGAGTGATCAGCTGTAAGGGGCACCCTGGGAGAAGTTATCAGCAAGACTCCTGGCTTTGGACTTTGGCAGTCCAGGTACATAGGTGCTCCGTTCTAAGTTAAGGACAATAGAAGAAGAAATGATTTAAAATGAGGGTGAAGTTGATGGCCTTCTTTTCTTATTTAATTAATTGATTTGTTTATTTAGATGTTTTTGAGCATATTTAGTTTAAGGGTCTCATGACACATATAAGTTGACATTGAAATATCTAGGTACATGGAGCATACCTGGAGCTAGGGGCTAGACTATGAAATGGGGAATTGCCAGTGCATGGCAGTTAAATTACCCCGGGAGTGAGTGTGATCCAAATGAATGTGTGATAAGAAGAAAATAATTAAAAGTGGTGGTGTCGCTTTTTAAAATGCTTGGTGGGTGGGCACACAGATCATGCAACTAGAGATAAGAAAGGGGCGCCTGAAAGAAAGATGAGCAAGCCAGGCAAGGAGTGGAGCTGAAGGCAAGAGAAATAAATGCACAGTGCCCACTACAGCCCAGAGACGGAGGAACAAGGTAATGGTGGGTATTCAAAGGCCAGAGCATCAATGATACCACAGAAGTCGTCTGCAAGAAATGATGGGATTATAAGTCAGATACTGTGCACAGTGACTGGTGAATATGGAAGTGGAGACTGCTCTTTCAAAGCAAGGTGGCTGGATGTTAGGGGAGGGTGACAGGTCACAGCCAGCAGAGTAAGCCAAAGCTCTGTAGCTGATCCAGTGAATTAACAGGGAAACAGACCAAGCAGCAGGGCAAGGTTAGTCACTCAGCATAGGAATTCCCCTCCGGTGAGGCTTCATTCTCCACCTGTGGCTGACTCAAGGGTATTTGTGAAAGTTAACCTCCTATCCCAAACCCTGAGAACACAGGCCCTCACAGCATGTTCACATTCCGTACTTACTGGTGCTTTGCTGTGATGGTTGTTTGGTTTGTTTTAACACAGGGTCTCTTGTAGCTCAGACTAACCTTGAACTTACTATGTAACTAAGGATGACCTGGAAACCCTGACCCTCTTGCCTCTACCTCTTCCATATTGGATCTGGTGAAGATCCAACCTACCACATCCCATTTTATTTTCTAATGGCATTCCACAATAACACAAATATAATGAATTCTCTAAAATATTCACGATTTTCTTTACTTTCTTACTGACTGACTAAACTTACTACCTTACAATCTCGTGTCTCATACTCAGCAATTCACATTATAAGCCTAGGGAATGTCCCCACAGCCTAAGATGCTATAAAAGACCAAGTGTTTCTAAGGCACATAGAACTCATGTTAGTAATTCGGTTTATCATGAAGGCTGCATTTCTCAAACACTATTAAAAACAGGACTTGGGTTGCTCATATAAGCTAAGTTTTGTCCAGCTGGCTTTGGTTCAGTGACAGCTTTGGGCATTTAACCTGTATTTGTCATACATGTGTATTTAACCTAAGCTGCAGTGACTTCGTGTCTGTGTCCTCTAATGCAGATAGTAGTCTGAATAATTAGCTCAAAGCTACCGTTGAAATATTCTTATGATATATTGAAATATATGGTTCAGAAAAATGTTGTCCAATGTCCTTCTTTGTTCACTGTGCCCTGCCCCACGATAAAGTTATCAAGATAATCACAAGTTCTTATCACAATTAGAAACATTTAGCAACATTAACGGAATAAAGGTTAGTAACTCAGACACAAATCTTCTGAGCATTTACTCTTCTATGTCTTCAAATTCTCAAATGCAAAATACATGCAAAGGGCTTTTAAAATGTGTGTTAAAAAGCTAAGTGTTGTTAAAATAGCACTGCACAGGTTTGAGGGACAATTGCAGGTGGTTTTCAGAACTGCATGGTTAATGATGTCCCTGGGCTTTTACTCCCAGTAAGTATTTCTTTATTTTTGGTGATAATGAAGGTGAGTCCATCCTACTCAAAGCAATTTACAGATTCAATGCAATCCCCATAAAAGCTCCAACACAATTCTTTACACATCTTGAAAGGATAATTTTCAACTTCATATGGAAACACACACAAACACACACATAACCCACCGCCAACAACAACAACAAGAACAACAAAAACCACAATAGTTAAAAACAAACCTGAATAATAAAAGAACTTCTGGAGGTATCACATAAACCTGTACACTTATTGGTGCCTGATTTTTAACAAAGCAGCCAGAAATACACACTAGAAAAACGAAAACATCTTCAAAAAATGGTGCTGGTCTAACTGGATGTCTGTATGTATAAGAATACAAATAAATCCATTCTTATCATCCTGCACAAAACTCAAGTCCAAGTGGATCAAAGACTTCAACATAAAACCAGACACATTGAATCTGATGGACCAATACGTGAGGGCATAGTCTTCAACTCATTGGTATAGAAGATTTTCTGAACAGGACACCATTAGCATAGGCACTAAGATCAATAGTTAATAAATGAGACTCATTAAACTAAAAAGCTTATTAAAGTGAAGAATATTGTCATCCAGACAAAGTGACAGCCTACAGAATAGAAACAAATATTACCAACTCTACATCTGATAGAGAATTAATATCCAAAATATTAAAGAACTCAAGAAACTAAATATAAAAAAACTAAATAATCCAATTTAAAAATGAGGCACAGATCTAAACAAAGATGTCTCAATAGAGGAAATTCAAATGGCAGAGAAACAAAGAAATGTTCAGCATCCTGAGCCATCAGGGAAATGCAAAAGAAAATGACTCTGAGATTCCATCTTACATCTGTCAGAATGGCTAAGATCAATAATACAAGTGACAGCTCATGCTAGCAAGGATGTAGAGTAAGGAGAACACTCAACCATTGCTGATGGATTTGCAAACTTGTACAGCCAATATGGAAATCAGTGTTGCAGTTCCTTAGAAAATGGGCATCCAGCTACCTCAAGATCCAGCTATACCACTCTTGGGCTATACCCAAAGGATGCCATCCTGCAACAAGGACACTTACTCAACCATGTTCATTGCTGCTCTATTCACAATAGCCAGAAACACCCTAGATGTCCCTCAACTGAAGAATGGATAAAGACAATGTGGTACATTTATACAATGGATTATTACTCATTATTACTGCTGTTTTTTTTTTTTAAATGGCATCATGAAATTTGCAGGAAAAAGGATAGAACTAGAAAAAAATCATCCTGAGTGAGGTAACGCAGACCCAAAAGGATAAATATGGTATATATTTGCTTATATGGATATTAGCCATTAAGTAAATCATAACCAAGCTACAATCTGTAGACCCAGAGAGGTTAAATATAGAGGAAGGGACTAGAGGAACATGAGTATCTTCCTAGGAGGAGGAAATAGAATAGATATTTTATGGGTAGCCTGGGGCAAGGGGGCAAAAATGGGAGAGTTGGGTGGGGAGGGAAAGGGAGATGGAGAGGAAGCACAGAGAAATAGCTAGAATCGAGAGGCATATGAAGGGTAATATGAAAACCTAGTACAGTAGAAACTTCCTTAAATATATGAAGTCGATACTAATGAAGTCTACAAATAATGAGGAAGATGGAGTCCCAACTCGCCATCTCTTGTCACCAAATGAAGCTTCCAGGACTAGGACTAGGTTATATCCAATTGAGTTGTTAACCATGGGAGTCCCATGAAAATCCCCAAACAACCCAAATTGTTATCAAGAGAATTGGTTGCTACACACAAACTGACAGCAAGGCCCCATTGCTGAAGATAACTCCCAATCATAGATCATGGATATGCTGAGATGGTTCCTACATAGAAACTTCACCCCTATGTTCTAATGTCTATGCACAGGAAGATACTCTGCAGGCTACCAAAGGGGAAAGGTAAACAACTCAGCCACAAACCCTTTGATCTGTAATGCTTTCTTGCCTGGAAAATATACTAGAGCAATGGTGGCACAAAATATCCAACCAATATCTGATTTGACTTAAGACTCACCCCATAAGATGGAAACTATTCCTGCCATTGCTTAGATGACCAAGAACCAGAGACTCAAGATAAAACCAAATACTGGTCTTAAAAAAAAAATGTAGTGATAAAACAACTCGTAATGATATTCTGCTGTACTCATAGATCAATGACTTCTTCCGTCATCAGAGAAACTTCCTCCTGCAGCAGATGGGAACAAATACAGAGATCCATAGCCAGACATCAGAGGGAGGAGGGGAGGGAGGGAGAGAGACAGACAGACAGAACTTGGAACGCCCAGCTCTAAATGTGATGTCTCTATCAAATCCTTCTCAGATCTCAGGAAACCCTTCAGAAGAGAGTACATACAGAGTGTAAGAGCCAGTGAGGATGCAGGCTACCAGGAGAACAAGGCCCTCCAAATCAACTGAGCAATGCTTATATAAACTCACAGAAACTTCACAGGTCTGCACCAGGTCCTCTGCATATATATTATAGCTTTCAGTTTAGCATTTTTATGGGACTCCTGAATGAGTAGCCCTCTGATTCTTGTGTGTTCTCTTGGGCTCTTTTCCTTCTGTTGGTTTGCCTTGTCCAACTTCGATATGATAGGTTTTGTTCTATCTTATTCTACTTTATTTTGTTATGCTTCAAAAAAGGAAATTATGGTTAAAATTAAAGTTGAGACAAACACTTAATTGTGCACAGGCCTTGTGGGACAATTGTAGTTGATTTTTAAACATACTTTTGTTTTGTTTTGTTTTGTTTTGTTTATCCAAACAGGGTTTCTCTGTATAGCCTTGGCCATCCTGGAACTCACTTTGTAGAACAGGCTGGCCTTGAACTCAGAAATCCGCCTGCCTCTGCCTCCCAAGTGCTGGGATTAAAGGCATGCACCACCACTTCCCAGCTGCAGTTGATTTTTAAAACTGTGTGGCTTAATGATGCCTTGGGGCTTTTACTTCCAATAAGTATTTATTTTTGGCCTAGGATAATGATGGAGTGGTCTAATAGCTGGTTTGTGCCTAGATATAGAGGCCAGGTCTTAAATCTGGTTAGCAGAGTGAATTGGGCTTTGAAGTTAGAAGGGATTGCTCATGAAATTGACCATGAGACTCAGAATAAGAGACTGCCTATTCCCCTGTACAGATGTCCAGAGCAGGATCTTGAACTATATTTTGAGCATTGGTATTGTTCGAATCTCAGTTGCACATCCTAGCTGCTATGAACCAAAGTAATCAAATATAGACTAACAGTATTGAAGCTATAGACACGCCCCAACTTAGAGGAACTGATGGCGCTTACATTTCCAGACCATTCTCTAAACTATAACCTTAACACATTTCATGACTTTGTTGTTGCCAAATTAATATTTGTCTTAGTCAGGGTTTCTATTTCTGCACAAACATCATGAAGAAGCACGTTGGGGAGGAAAGGGTTTATTCAGCTTACACTTCCATGCTGCTGTTCATCACTAAAGGAAGTCAGGACTTGAACTCAAGCAGATCAGGAAGCAGGAGCTGATGCAGAGGCCATGGAGGGATGTTCCTTACTGGCTTGCTTCCCCTGGCTTGTTCAGCCTGCTTTCTTATAGAACCCAAGACTACTAGTCCACAGATGGTACCACTCACAAGGGGCCCTCCCCCCCCTTGATCACTAACTGAGAAAATGCCTTACCACTGGATCTCATGGAGGCATTTTCTCAACTGAAGCTCCTTTCTCTGTAATAACTCCAGCTTGTGTCAAGTTGACACACAAAACCAGCCAGTACAATATTATTCAAACGGAACTAACCACATAGCTCCACTATTGAATCCTACCGCTCCCTTCTCTGTGTATGAAGAATAAACTCTTTTGGCATCTGTCTGATGCTTTTTCTCAAAATACTGCCCAGATAAATATGGCCAAACAAAATGCTTAGAGGAGAATCACATCAACCTGGAGTCTAAGTCTGGCTTTACCATTTACTGGCTATGCCACCTTGAATGGGGTCTAGGCAACTCAAACCACATGCTATCTAAAGCAGTGGACTCTGCATAAGTAATAACTATCAGAGCACAGCTGTGGTAAGAGTGAGGGTCATGAAGAAGAGGGGAGAAAAAACCATGATCAAGAGCCATCTTGCCTGTGTTTTTATATCATGGCACGTTTCTTCAATAGCAGGGAGTGCCCTTTACTGTGACTTTGAAAGTCTAGAAGACACAATAGAAACCCTACATGTGAGGTTCTAACATAGGCCTTACGATTCTTTGTCATAATGATAATGATTAAGAAATGTGCCTGACATTAGAGGGGCCTATTTCTTGGGAGAAAATTTAAGTTAGATACAATATGCCACATGCCATTAAGATGATACATAATATTTGTATTTCTGGTTTTTTATGTAATAACCCTAAGATCATTGAAAAACCTGAATCATTAAGGTATATGCACACACACACACACATACATACACACACATGTTTATGTATGCTTATGTGTTAAAATATTTTCTTCTTAGTTCTTCAAGCTCTTTAGACTTATATACCTAGCTTAAATTCTGGAACCTTTGGTTACCTAGAGAATCACTTCCCTGCCCCCAAACCCCATTTTCTCACACACAATCAAAGACAAAAGTAATCAGCAGAAACTCTGTTCAGAGTCATGAGGAAATACACTGAAAATTGTTCAATTTCTGTTCTATGGTAGGAAGAACTAAATCACTCTTCTATTCTAAACCTATCAAAGAACAAAGAATCTTTGAAGTAGTCCCGTTTTATGCATCATTTAAATAACTGCCAAGTGTGCAGAAGTGGTGTGCACATCTTATTTGATGCAGCAAATTCCACAGATCTCTATGTGCTATGAAACTTACGGTGCCAAGGTCAATGATGAAGCAGTCGCCCTTATTGAAGCTTTGCCAACTGAGGGGAACTTCTGTGGCCCTGACCACTCTCCGACCCTTCACGTGCAGAAGTCTTTTTGCTGTCAGGTCGTTGGTGAGGACATGGTTTAGTCCAGAAGCCACACCTCCAGCCTGGCCATGGGGAGCAAAACAACACAAAACCAAGAGAGGTGAGTCTGCTACCCAGACACAAGGCACAGGCTGCAAGGCAAGAATACGCAGGATAAATACACTACTTCAGCACAGGTAAAAAGTGAACCAAGGAAAGAGAATTATTTGTAAAATCCACAGGTGAGTTGGTTACTCTTTTTTCCCCCATCATAAAAATTTAATATAAAATTAAAAATATTTTCCAAGACTCCTCAGTGAGGAATGGCCTGCTGCATAAAAAGAAGAGTCAATATTGATTGATCGCCCATATGTTTCCCAGATGACTCATGTCACACACATGGTTGGCAAGAAAGCAGTAGGAGGCTGGAAAAATTGGAGATGAGGAACCTCAACTAGAGTAGTTCAGAACAATAGTTCAGTGACAATCTCCCATTGTCACTAAAAGAAAAGAGGACCCCCGACATTTCTACTGTCAGAGAGCAGAGAGGAGACCCAACCCTCCCACTGTCACCACGGAGACGAGATTCCCAACCTTCCCACGGTCACAGAGCAGAAACAGAAATGGAGGAAAGATGGGCTGTTCCTATGAAGAGTACAAAAAGAAAAAGAAACAAAAGCAGGCTAAGCATTAAGTACTTTTACCTTAAGTTAAACATTATACAGAATCGTTATTCTACATCCCCAAGCCCAGCAAAACAAAGAGCACTGAATGAGAGTTTCTGAAGCAAAAACTATGAGTGATACCTACTATATCTTCTTGTAGTACTGCACTCATCTTTTACATTTCCTCTTTTCCTAATTAAATTAGGAACTATCTATTCTCATAATCAGCAATAAGATGATTTTGAGAGACTTGTTGATGACAGGCTCTGTCAAAATAAACTGCTTCCCAGGTACTCCTCCATATCTTTGTCCTGACATACGAATCACTTATTTATGTGAAGAGAAGCAGAGAGTGGTGATTACCACCAGTTTTGCCCCCGGGGTGAGACAGTCACACAGTCACTTCTTTGAGAGACCGGTTGACAGGCACAGACTCAGTCTTGCTTTATTCATCTGAACAGAGCAGTAACCCTGGCAAATGCACCAGCTGGGAGTTTATACTAAATGAAGTCGTGTGAATGCCATGATTAACATAATCTATAAACTTAAAGTAAAAGCGGGTGAAAGGACATCACATGGTCATCTAGGCCATTCTCAGTGACTAGTTATCTCTGAAGCCACATGTCCTAGCAGGCTGCTAGTCCTGCAGCCGTTCACACCAGCATTGTGCTGGTCAGGGAGTCAGCTGGTCTTGATGATCTATAGGACCTCCTTTTACAAACGTCCCCTCTGTGAAAAATGCTGATTGTGGCAGCATAAATGTTGGCAGTTATAAGATCATTACCCAACAACTACAAAGTTACTTTTTATTATGTCCACTTTTGCATATGTATCCAAGAATTTGGTTCCCAAGGTCCTGTTAATAGACAAGTTCATCCTGAGTATTTGGTATACTAGAATTGTTTACGGTAATGCTTAATCCCTGTACAATACCTGTATGGTGAAATTGTGCACACTCCAGAAAACCAAGGGTTTTAAAAAGCTCATGCACTGTCCCTGGGCAAGCCAGTCATCTGTGCATGAAATAGTTACCAACAAGGTGACTTTGCCTCACTTGCTTTGAACAATGTAAGCTTAAAGTTCTTCAAAATTGGCTTCATTGATGTGAAGAAAACTTCAAGATCTTTTGATACAAACCAGAGGAACTCACAGGAATTCAGTAAAACAAGGGGTAGCAATGTTTGAAGTGGTTTACCACCTAGTGTGAAATAATGATTTCAAGAGATAGACAAAACCTCATGGTTCTTTTGCTCTGATCTCATGGTATTGCAAATATTCAGCCAAGGATATAATCTGATAAAGAGAGACATAAGTCTGACATCTTTTGGTCATTATTTTGGTTGGTTGATTAATTGCTTTGTTGGTTAGTTGGTTTTTGTTTGTTTTCAACTTTGATATAGAATATGATGCTATAGCTCACACTGTGGCCTTGAACCCATGATCCTGATGCCTCAACCTCCCAAATATTGGGCATATGTGTATGCACACATATGCCTAGCCTGACTTAAATCTGCCATTTTAAAGGGCAAATTAGCACATAATCAGAAATCCTATTTAGCTCTAATGTCTTAGGGACTCAGCAGAAGTTAGGCAGCAGCTGTGCAGGGTACTGGGGCACACATCTTCTTAGAGAAGGCTTGCCTCTGGGGTATCTGTCTAGGGAGGGCATTCCTCCCTACATGTTTTAACTAAATATGTGGACCAGGAGACAAGGAGTAGGAAAGGATGATCCAACTATAAAGTTCACTGGGAGAATTAGGATGAGGGACAAGGTCTAGCTTTTACTATGCATTGCCTTTAGAGGCCTGTTTAACTATTAACACAAACACTTTTTATTATAAATGAGCTGTATCTCAGTTGGTAGAGTGCTAGTTCGGCATTTGGAAACCTCTGGGCTCCATCTCAAATACAGCATGAACCAGGTGTGGCTGCGCACACCTATAACACCAGCTCTTGGGAGGTAGAGGCCAAAGGATCAGGAATTTAAGGCCATCTTCAACTATATAGTGAGTGTGAGGCTAGCCTAAGGCTACAAGAGATAGTGTAAAAAGTTGCCATTGTAAATGAATTATGCCATAATAATTCACATCATACCATACACCTAAAACTGAATTTCATTTACTGAGTACCTCAGATGCCTAATGAATATGAGGATAAATCACACACACACACACACACACACACACACACACACACACACACACACACCAAACCCATTCTAAGACAAAAAGCAAACAAAAAACACCACCAACAACAAAACAACAACAGCAACAATGACAAAACATGGGGTCCATGAAGCTGTAATCCATGAAGACATGAAGTGTGGGTGATCAGGAAGAGAAACCAGTTGAAAATGTCACAATGGAAAGTGTCAACGAGAAGTGCTTACCTTGTACTTCAGACCGCCTTTGAAATAGCCCACAAAATCAGTGGACTCATAGCCTTGAAGCTCTCTGCTCTGTACTGGCTTGCCACCCAAATAGTCGTCCATCTGGACTGTGAAGATGGCTGCTGCTGTGCTCTCATCCTGGGAACACTCCTTTCCTGAAACCAATACAGACAGTCAGCTACTTGGGGAAAAACAATGGGACAGAAGAGCTGAGGCGAAGGACACCAGAAGCTCTCTTTTCTTATTATTCATTTATTTTTACATTTTAATTAAAATATAATTATACCACTTCCTCCTTTCCCTTCCCTTCTCAAATTGATAAATATGTATGTATATGCATATAAACATACATACATATATATTAAAAGAATTTGAATGTGTATGTGTGTGTGTGTATGTATATATATATATATATATATATATATATATATATATATATATATATATGTGTGTGTGTGTGTGTGTGTGTGTGTGTATGTATATGGGATGTACAAATATATTGATACAACCTAGTGAATCCATTTTGTTGTGTGTCTATGGTTTCAGGGCTGACTACTTTGTACTGGGTAACCAGTTAGGGAGTTCATCCCTCGGAGAGACTAATGCTCCCTCTCCCAGCCAAACATGGCAATGTCCGTGGACATTTTAACACTGAGAAGCTTTTTTTTTTTTTTTTCAGTGATGTTTCAGGACAGGAGTCTGAACTGAAAGATTCCCTTATCAAAAGCAACATGTGATGCATTGTTCATTTCAGAACCAAGAGCTTTTCATGTTACTTCTTTTAAAATTTTTAAAAGAAACACCACCACGCAGATCTGCTGTAGAAAAATCAATACATGCTAGCAAGACTGAGGCGAACGCTCATGTCATGTAGTTAATAAGATCCTGCCTGGAGAACGCTTTGGAAGTGCCTTATCATCACGCTGCAGGCTTACAGTGTGCCAGTGAAAAAGACGAACTTTGTGGGCCACAATTAAATAACTGCATCATTTTTAAGATAGAAAAATGGATAAAAATTCACCTGTCCCCTGCCTTTGCTGCTGTTTCCCCACTTCACTATGTCCTTCCTCTTGTTGTATTAAATAATCACTGATAGCAAGGCAGTAAAGGAAAGAAGGTGCTGGCATCTCTTAAATGCTATATATCTGATAGAATTTAAGACAGTATATAATTAATGTTCACAGCTATGAAATAAAATCTACCCAGGCAGAAGTCAAGTTCCTGAGCACCAATGTCTACAGTGTATGTGATGTTTAGAACCAAGACAGGTTTGAGGAAGACTCACAGTTCATTTAAAAAAAAATTACAACCGTAAGCCTTCAAAACTCACTACATCTGTACAAAAAATTATAATTGCTAATAATGCAAATTCAAACACACTTACACTACTCTTGCCATAGGCCACACAGTACTAACATTTTATATGTATGGCATTCCAGTAGACCCAGGAAACAGACCTGTTTTATACTATGGCACTGTGGAGGTCATGGACACACTGGGAGAGGCCGAGTAATTCTTGAGGCTATAAAAGACTTTCAGCACAAGTTTATAAAACTCTAAAGGGCAAGCTCTTAGGAGGGCAAAACACATGCTTTGAAAAAGACTTGTTGCCGGGCGGTGGTGGCCCACGCCTTTAATCCCAGCACTCGGGAGGCAGAGGCAGGCGGATTCCTGAGTTCGAGGCCAGCCTGGTCTACAGAGTGAGTTCCAGGACAGCCAGAGCTACACAGAGAAACCCTGTCTCAAAAAAAAAAAAAAAAAAAAAAAAAAAAGAAAGAAAGAAAGAAAAGAAAAAGACTTGTTAACATTTCTTATATGCTTCTCTGTGTGTCCTGAGAGCCAGAAGAAGGCATTGGGACCCTCTGAGTTGAAGTTACAGGCAGTCTGAGCCACCCAATGTAGATGCTGGGAACAGAATTCATGCCCTCTGTCAGAACAATAAGCACTCCCAACCACTGAGCCATCTCCCCAGCCCCACATGAATTTGTTACAATTACTAGTACTAAATTATTAGGTGATTACAATATGTAACTTTCCCCTAATGAGCCATAAGTTTAGAAGCAGTAACAGTATCTCCCTGAGTAAAGCCAATTGAAATTTATCAAAATTGAGGAAAGGAAACCAGCTACCTAGACTAGGGAAACAGTCATGTTCCTTTACTGTTCCCCTTCCCTGTTCACAGGATCATAGCCAAGATCTTCTCAGACAAGATTTCAGTAGCCACCACAGTACTGGATACTGTAACAGTTTTGTAAACTTTCTGTGGCCAAATGTATTTGGACATCCAATTCTGCAATCTGAAGAGATGCTGGCGTCATCATTTTTTGCCTATTGTCCCAACTCCCATAATAGCAGATATCGATGTCAATTGCATGCAAAGATGTTTTAAGAGAGACTCTTAAGTCAAGGTTGGCATCAAAGATATTAAAGATGATGTAATTGGCAGGAACATTGTTATCTGACAAGTTAAAACATGACTCTTCCGAGGTAGGTGTGAATGGTAGGCATGAAGTTAATGAATGAGATGGAAATAAGTTAATGCCCCATCTGCTGATGTTTATATACAGTGCTGGTCCAGAGAATATCAGAATAAATAAGCCAAAGCCCTTGCCTTCAAAAGTTGAAAAGACTTAATGAAGCCAATATAAACCTTTTTAATGTGTTGAACTGAGTGAAAGTCTACTGAATCATGATGAAATCCTAGCAGGTACTCAAAAATGTTTATGTATGAATTCTGCTTCTGACTTCATTTGATTTCCCATGTGAATTGTGTTTGTGACGTCATCCCTTGCTTTCCTAAACTAGTTCTTCTGATGCCTGTTAGGCCACACTGTGCTATGCTGCTTTATATTCTGGTGTGTGGTGTTACACTTGTATGTATGAGGTGAACCTCCTAAAACTAGGAGACGGGATGGTTTTATAAACGAAATACACAGATTTAAAGAGAGGTCTCCCAAATAGGTTTATCTAGTTCTCGTTCCTGATTTTAAAATCGCATCCTCACATTAGGAACAGAAGAGAATGAGCGTCCTCACCGTAATGAGTAGCATCTACTGAAAACACATAGAAACTGATAGCTGTTTTGCAAAACTTGAGTGTGGCTCCATATTGTATAATCTGCTGAAGTACAAGTGAGCACAGACTTTTGCAAGGGAGCACAACTGGAATCCCCACAGAGACACAGTCCACCTTATTTGTTCATCCTCAGTGTTACTAGTTCCCCGTTGATATGTCTATGTGAAGATAGTTCTGTACAGTTTATCACATGTTAATTCACAAGTCTGCCTTCAGAATCTAGACACCAAAAACCTCTGGTGCCAAAAAAAAAAAAAGGCCCTCATGTGTTTTCATTAAAACTCTTTTCTACATTCATTTTGTTTAGGAAAGGCATGTTCATGCCACAGCATATGTGTGAAGATCAGAAAACAACGTTCAGGAGTTTCTTCTCTCCTTCCACCATGTAAGACCCAGGGATAGAACTTGAGTAGTCATAGTTAGCCTTGGCCGAAAGCTCCTTTATACATTGAGCCATCTTGTTGGCCCAGTGATCAGATCCTTGATATTGTCACTAGCCTTTTGTATAATATGAGAGCCTTATATTGTATATTATGTGTTATATATTATAATCTAGTCCTTTTGTGTCCCAGTGCCCTGTGTAAGGCCACACAAGTTATAACATGAATGTTGTTTTAAAAAAGAGTGAAGTAACACCTAAAGCTGTCGAGGAGAGAGGCTGAGGGAAGGTGTTTATAACATGGGTTGGTGGCACCATAGCACCTTTAAACTAACCCCTGCTCACAGACTGGATGGTGTGAGGAACCAGAGGCAAACGGTTGATGCAGTTTATTTGCTAGGTACGCAGCTAAGACATTGCTAAGAAGGAACAACACAAAACGTTTGAAGTTACATTAAAGACTTCTTACTTTCCCTGCATCTAGACATAGAATATGACCACAGTTATCTAAGATATGCCCGAGTGTCATGGAAACATTGAGTGGACGGACCTAAATTATCACCCTATCTTAGTCCCGACTCCCTCCCGTTTCGCTGGCTTCCTCCTGTGGGTCTATCCCCTCATCTGTACACCACGTGCCTCTCTCATGCACCCTCTCTTTACCTTCATCTCTGCACTTTCCGGGCTTCCTCCTGGAACTTGCTTCAATCATTCTCTCTAACTAATCCTCATGAACTCCTCCCTATTCAGATCTCAGAATAAACCCTTTCAGATAGAATTTCCTTTGCCTGAAGAACTGAAGTAGCAAAGGCTGCTGGGAAACTCTGAAGGAAACGTGACTCCTCTTCTGCTGCCGGTCATTCTTGTCACAAGAACCTCCCCCACTCACCTGCATTCCCCTATGTCCATCAAGGCTACTTGTCCTTGTAGCACAGAGCCTATAGATCTCTCATGTCACGAATCACATTCTACCAGTGGTGTTTGTTTTTTTTTTCTTATTGATCTTTTAGGGTGATAAATTCTCTGATAAGTTTCATAAACTATCTATCTTAAGTGACTTAAGGCTCCTGGGCATCTTGAAAGGTTATAGATGAACTAGATTGAAATTAATATACTATTAACTTTAGGGCGGGTTCCAGATTTTTAAGAGCATGGGATGTTTCTGCCCAGATTATATCCTGTTATAACTGTGAAATTGATTAGCACTAACTGGAAAATTAAGTATAAGTGAGCCAGGCACAGGAGAAAGGAGAAAGAGGGGCCAATATGGGCTACACTTGGGTTCCAGAGAGTTCTGGGCTATCCTGACTATAAGCCCCTGTTTCTCTAAACCTGGCAAAGCACCATGCTTAAGGAGCCTGATTGGATAAAGTGAAATTTACTGAATTACACAATTCGTCTTCTTTGAGCAGTCTTCTAATGAAGCCAAATATAGCTGCTGTTTTCACCCACTTAAACTCACCCAACTGACACTTCAGACACTCATCCATTCTAGACCCCATGTCCCTGTGTGTGTCCTGTCTCAGATGCCTGCTCCCGGTGTCTGCTAAGGCATAGGAAATCACTTCTAAATGTTTATACTTGTTTCTTAAATTTTTCAGATATTAAATATTAAAGTGAAATGGTGGCATTCAAAGTTCGTGGTTTTGAGTGGTCTCCCTCCTGTGCTCAGGAATAAATATACTGAAAGAAACACTGGTACAAGGAGGGACGCTAGCTTGAAAAGGTGGCTCAGATAATTCAGACGGGTGTGCCTGCTGGCACAAGACCTCACAGAGAAAGGTTCAACATTCAGGATGTTTACGGGTAAAAGTAGAAGGTGGAGAAAGTAGAACACACACAGCCAGTGTCCTCCTGTAAGCCTGGCACCAAGGCAATTCAAAATAATTACCACCGCTGAAGGAACTGTTCTGGTCCACACTCTGTCCTTTTAAAACAGATGAATAATAAATGAATAATTTGAAACAATGCAGCCTATCTAAAGAAATACACCAGCCAGATAGGGCAATTTTTTTAAAAAAAGTTGATAACTGTATCTTTTCCTAAACAGGCAAGCACGGTTGTTCAGGGAGAATCTTGGTTTTGGAGCTGCGTAGGCAAGTAATCACAGGTAGCGGGGGAAATCTAAGCCAAAGCCCCAAGGCAACAAATACAAATAAATAAAAGTTTGGAGCTGGGAGTGGAGTTTTCTCTCCAGCTGTAGCAGATATTCACAAACAAGTTTGATTTCATCTCCACCCTGCCTGGAAAACTAGGACTGAACTTGCCGGAGGGTGCTCAGTATTTGGCCCGCACCCGGGTTTCTCGCAGGCTGGCAGGAATACCCTGGGGTTTGGAGCTAAAGGGGAAAACCCGGAGGAATGAGTATGACACCACCTCCCACCCTCACCCCCCATCCCTCGCCCCAGAAGTGGTTTGGTGACTGGTGAGCCTGGATGACTCACATCTCCGGAGTTTGCAGCTCGCCAGAAGCTGACCTGGGGCTAGAAGGTGCTGGCTGAGTGTCAACTAGCCCGCCCAGGTGACAGGATCGCGTACAGACCCTGGGTCCACCGCTGCCCTGTGCTGCTCACTGCTTACCCAGCCAGAAATGCAGGCGGTAGGAGAAGCCCCTGCTCGACTTGGTGGTGTGCAGCACCAGGTAGGCGTCTCCGACGTAAAAGTCACCATAGGCACCCTGGGGCACCGGTACCAGTTCCAGCTTCTCGACCCTCCACACCTGCAGCCCCGCCTGCTGGCCTGCGCGCGCGAACTCGGGGTGCTGCAGCTCCTGCGCCATGGTGCGGCGATGCTGGCCAAGCCGAGGACTTGATCCGCTCCCTGATCCCAAGGAAGAGCCGGGTGACAGCGAACCTGCTCTCCCGGCTTTTATGCGGCTCTTCTGAAGCGGAGGCGGGGCAGGGAGGGAAGCCAATAGCCACGCCCGACCCCAGGCAGGAACCTGCATCCCAGTTTGGACCCGACTGACCAAAACTCTAGGAAATGCCTCCCTCCTAAAACAAGTAAATAAATAAATATTATAAGAGATATTTTACCTTGCAACAAATGGATTTTGCTCGCATCACCCCGGCCGGTGCACACTGGTCCCCGCCGCCCCAGTTCCTTCCCTGCTGGTGTTCTCCCTGTGATGCCAGGGTGAGGAGAAAGAGCGTTAAGAACTAGAATCATCCACTCGCAAAACAGGTCTGTCTATGAGGACCACAGCACGTACGATACCGTAAGGGGTCGGAATAACTGGCTGTATCACTTTCGCAAGCGTGAAGAGTTGTACTGCGCGGTCCTTTAAAAGTCGCGCATTGTCAGCTCCCCTGATTCACGCTGGACAGCCTCCCCACTCCTGGTGGCCACAGGTTTCTCTTTGGATAGGTTTGGAAACTTCATATACAACGGTACGCCAGGTTTTCTAGAAAAGATAAAAATCAGACAAATTATCTGGCTGTCAGCGTCAGAGATCCGCAAATGCCCTGGCGCCACCCGGGAACTGTGGTAGCGTGCCACCTGCCTGCCTTAGCCAAGAAAATCGCTGCAAAACACATCAGCCGCCCTCTCGGGACGCTCTGTGCTGGGCTGTTCATGACTGTGATTTTAAACTGATATGCGTTTTTAATTATCTGATTTCCAGGCACTCGTTTCTCCTTGGTTCACTGATAACTTCCTTGTTTTGCTCACTAAAGAATGGCTTGCGTTCATTTCATTGCATTCAGAAACTGATGTAGTAAAGAATCCTATTATTGAAGATGCAAATCAGAAACTGCGCAAAAGAGTAGAGAGTTGGTTGTTTTTAATGCACGTAATTGTTTCACTTAGTCCTCAAATTGCAGAACTCTGTAGAAGACCGTTAATAGTAAGGACACACATAGATGCTCTCTTTAATGACCATTTTAAAATAAGCAATACATGAAGTGTTTAAAAATTAAGTAGCATAAAATATGTTCAATAATGCAGTGTGCTAGCCTGTAATCCCAGGCTGAGGAAGGGTGTTTGTTCTTTGAGGGCTCTAGGCCAGCTAGGGCTACATTGTGAGATCCTTTCTCAAGACGACCAAAAACAAAACAAAACAAAGTGACAATAGAAATTCATTTAAACTTCACACAACCACCCCACTCCCTTCCCCAAAGGTTGCCAGTTTGCTATTTTCCTAAAGAAATTATTAATCAACAAGAATGAGCATAATGTAGTATGCATAGTTTTAGACACTGTCCTAAATCTGTATTATATGTGTATATTTCGTGGGGATTTTTAGTGCTGAGGGTTTGTTTTTGAGTGTTCGCTTGTTAAGACAGGTTCCCATGCAGCACATGTACCTCACACTCACTTTGAACCCAACATTTAGCTGAGGATGAACTAAAAGGCCTGCCTCTCTGTCCCTCAGATAATGAGTAACAAGTGTGTACTACCACAGCCCAAGTTTATCTGGTGCTAGGGATCGAACCCAGTGCTGCAGGCAAGCTCTGCTAACAGAGTCATGCCCCAGCCCCAACCCAGTGCTGCAGGCAAGCTCTAACAGAGCCATGCCCCAGCCCTTACTGTATGCATGTAATTATCTTAAGATCAGGAGAGACTTATAAAGCCTCCAGGAAGTAGTCCAGGGAAGTATGTCTCCTGATAACATTTTACCTGGCAACAGCACACACACTCTCACACACACACACACACACACACACACACACACACACACACACACACACACACACATACTAAAAGAGAGAAAGAGAGAGAGAGAGAATATCAATACTCCATAGTCATATAGCTGCCTTGTTTATAGACTACATAGTATTCTACCTAATAAATTATTGTATTCGCTCTGTTTAAGTTCACAGGCATTTATGGTGTTAATATTTTGCAAATAATATTGTGAGTTTCTTAAATAAACTTTACTATGAAATAAAGTCTTAGAAATGTAATTGGTAACATAGTTGGCGTCACAGCTTCGATGCAAAATGTCCCTGGCTTGGTCCTTACTCAGAGAATCCTATCATTGGAAGTAATTGGATCACAAGAGCTCCCATCTAGTCAAAGCACTGATCCATTGATAAATTCCGAATGTGGCCACAGTGTTGGGAAATGGGAGGAGTCAGGAGGTAGGCTATGACTGGATGAAGTCAGTCAACGGGGACATTACCTGGGAAGATCCACCTTGCCCCATCCCCTTTCCTGTGCTTCCCAAATGCTAAGAGGTAAGCAGCTTGTCTCTACCACATGCTCCCAATCGTGGGGTTCTCCCTGTTGGAAGAACAGCAAAGCTCAGTGAACAAGGACTGAAACCCTGAACTATGAGCCATAATAAAATGTCGCTGTTTAAATTGGTTGTCTCGGGTATTTGTCACAATAGGAAGGACCCTGATAGACAGCTGGGATTAAATGGTTTTGCTAAGGATGTTGATAAGCCACCATCTCCAACAGACTCAATTCCTGCCTTCTTCTTCACTTCATGTAACTATGGTAAGTTTAAAGTCCTCATAAAATGAGACTGGAATAGTCTTCATCTTATAAGATTGCTATTTAGGGATTGGAGAGATGACTCAGTGGTTAAAAGCCTTTGCTACTCTCCTGGAAGACTTGGGTTTGGTTTCCAGCACCCACATGTGGCTCACAATCATCTGGAACTATAGTTACAGGGGACGGGGCATGCATAAAATTACTTATTTGGATTTAGTGAGCTGACACAAATAAAACACCCCTGTCTTTTCCAAAGAAAATGCTTATGGGAGCTTTTTTTTATATGCTTATGGACTTCTTATTCTAGATCAATAGTTCTCAAGTTGTGTGTCACAACTCCACTGGGGGGTCAAAAGACCATTTTTCAGGGTCACCTAAGATCATTGGAAGACACAGACATTTACATTACAATTAATAACAGTAGCAAAATTACAGTTATGAAGTATGAATGAAAATAATTTTATGGTTAGGAGTCACTACAACATTAGGAACTGTACTAAAGGGTCATGGGAAGGTTGAGTACTACTGCTCTAGAAAGACCTAGCATCTTGGACTTCAGATAATTTAAGAATCAGAACTTTCATTCAGTTCAAGTTCAATTTTAATGAAAAGTCCTTTCTCAAAGTCATGCCTAGATGCCAGTCTGCTGATTCCTGTTGATAGTGGCATGCTGCAGGGGAGAACCCGTCTCTACACTGTGGTCTTCATACTGGGTAACTTCTTCCTCCTTCTGGATTCCACTGACATCTTAGGCAAGTTACTCAACTTTGTTTGGTTCGGTTTTCTCATCTGAAGAATGGAAATACTGATAGAAGTTGATTGTTGTCTTAGTTACTTTTCTATTGTGATAAGATACTATGTCAAGGCAACTTAAGGGAGAAAAAAGCATTTAATTTGGAGCTGGTGATTCTAGAGGATTAGAGCCCATTACCACCAGGGTGGGGGCATGTCAACATGCCAACAGGCAGGCATGGCTCTGAAGCAGTAGCTGAGAGCTCACAACTCATCCACAGTCAATCTAAGGCAGAGAGACACTGGGAAGGGTGTGGCTTTTGAACCCTCAAAGCCTGCCCATGGGAATGCAACTACTCCGACAAGGCCCCGCCTCCTAATCCTTTCCCAGTAGTTCCACCAACTAAGGACCACATATTCAAATGTATGAAGCTATGAGGGCTGTTCTCATTCTAACTATCACAGTTGTCAAGGTCAAACGTGAAACAGTTTCTGGCAAATAGCATGCAGCTGTGAAATCAATTGAGATTGATTATTAATTCTCTTCTCCTGATCTAGTTTTATGAGGATAATATTCCTAAAATCCAGCTTGGGTGAGAACTACCCATTCCCCAAACAATAAAGGCCTCCAAATCCTATTTCATTGTAGTCCTTTACATCGCCTTGTTTCCTTCCTCTCCCTTCCCTTGCTTCCCCTCCCCTTATTTCTTCCCTTCTCTTCTTTTTCTTCTTCCTCTTCTCCATTCTGTTTTCTCTGTCTCTGTTTCTCTGCCTCTCTGTGTTTCTGTCTGTCTGTCTCTCTCTCTCTCTCTCTCTCTCTCTCTCTCTCTCGTATTTATGTGTGTATCCAAAATTTTCAGCTTGATATGATATAATATATATGACATGATAATGAGAGGTTCCACCTTCACTATCATTACCGCCCTGGACCCAGTGAATCAGCACCCCACTCTGTGTTCCCATTCCCATGGTCTCACCTTCCAGGAGCCATAACACTGAACCAAGCTTTCTCTCATGAAGTCATAGGCCAGCCTAGAAACTTACATCTCAGTATTCCCCGGCATTACTGTAACACATGTTGAATAAGTATGGTTGAACCGTTGCTTTTGTATTATTCTGTATCTATTTTCTATCCCTCTTCAAATTCTATCATCCTACAAGGAAATAGCCAATGGAAACAAGTCATTTACCAATGTCAAAGGATTGGGATTTGGAGCCTTGTGAAGAATTCAAGCTTGGTGTTCTGGAGAGCTGATATCCAAGTGGGGAAATACCACATTGCCTAATCCTTGAAACAATAAGTATGTCAAATAATACAATTGAGTCTTTGTGATTCGTTAGGTTAGGAAAAACAACTGAGCTTGGGGCTTGTACTGGCTAGTTTTGTGTGTCAACTTGACACAAGCTGAAGTTATCACAGAGAAAGGAGTTTCAGTTGAAAAATGCCTCCATGAGATCCAGCGGTAAGGCATTTTCTCAATTAGTGATCAAGGGGGGAGGGCCCCTTGTGGGTGATACCATCTGTGGGCTGGTAGTCTTGGGTTCTATAAGAGAGCCAGCTAAGCAAGCCAAATGAAGCAAGCAAGCCAGTAAGTTACATCCCTCCATGGCCTCTGCATCAGCTCCTGCTCCTTGATCTGCTTGAGTTCCAGTCCTGACTTCCTTTCGTGATGAACAGCAATTGGAAGTGTAAACCGAATAAACCCTTTCCTCCCCAATTTGCTTCTTGGTCATGATGTTTGTGGAGGAATAGAAACCCTGATTGAGACAGGACTCAATGGCTAAGAGCACTGACTACTGTTCCAAAACACCTGTATTCAATCCCAGCACCTACACGGCAACTTACAACCTTCTGTAACTCTAGTTCCAGGAAATGCAATGGCCCTTCTGGCCTCTGCAGACACCAGGCACAAATGTGGTCCCCAGGCTTGCACACACACAAAATATCCACACACAATCAAAATAAAATAATAACAATCAAAAAAAAAAAAAAAAACTGGTTTCAAGTGATTGTCATTCCTCAAGTCACAGAATGTGATTTAAATGGTTTGGTTTTTTGCTTTGGTTTGGTTTTTGGTTTTGTTATTGTTGTTTGTTTTTTGTTTTTTCTTTTCTTTTCTTATTTTTCTTCTTTTGTTTTTTTGAGACAGGACCATCTTATAAAGCCTTGGTTGGTATGGAACTCACTATGTAGACCTGGCTAGCCTCAAACCCAGAGATCTAGCTGTTTCTTCCTCCCTAGTGCTAGGATTAAGGGTGTGTGTCACAATGCCTGCCCCCATACCTTTTAAGAACAATAAAACATTTAATGTCTTTAGTTTCTTTTATACAAAAATTGTAAACTATTCACCTGCATATACAAAGTATATTCTCTTTCAGGTCAGCAGCACCAGAAGGAAAACAAAACAAAACAAAACCTCAGCTAGACTGTTTTCTTCTTGACTTGCTCATTATTTAAAAGGCCTAACAGAGGAGGCTAGGGAGATGGCTCAGTGGTTAAGAGAACCTGCTGCTTGTCCAGAGGACCCAAGTTCAATTCCCAGGACCTTCACTGGTTTGTTCACCACTTGGAACTTCAGCTCCCAGGGACAGGTTACCCTCTTCTGATGGCCAGCACCTGCACACAGGTGACATACACCCACACAGACAGAAACATATACACAAAAAGAAAGACCTGCAAGATTTAATAATTCCAGTCTTAATCATATAATAAACCTCAATATTTATCTCATTATATCTACTCACAGAATAGCCAAATCGACTGTTGCAAGTATATTTATTAGTCTCTCTTTATGTATTCTTCTTCCAAAAATGTTTTGATCTCCGATTGCATCTCAGAGATATACTAATAGCTGCCTGCTTTCCAGTTACAAAATACAAAGTAAACTTTTTTTTTAGCAAATGTTGGTTATTATCATTTCGAAATGAGATAAGGAATTCCCACGGGCTTTCTTTCTGTTAACAGTCTGAACATGTTTATAGCACACTTATAAGGCTGCTTGTGACATGTGATGTGTGGGGACAGTCACCATATTTGTAGTCACTGCATAACAGCCACAGTTGATAAAACCAAACACATGTAAATGACAGGAAGTTCACCAGGAAGGGAGGGTGCTTCCCATGTGTTAGTTATGACTCTTTTATTATAAATTCTCAAATGAATGCAAGTGAAATACATTTATTTTACTGGTCCTTCTATTGAACTATAATGATTTGTGTTTTATTTACCATACCATTTGCAGCCATAAACATGAAAACTGGGGTCAGAAGACTTGAAGGTTGCGAAGATTAAAAGATTATTCATGTCAAATACCAAGCACACAATCAATAAACACGGTTAATAATTAGCAAAGGCGCTTTGCCACGCTTGGAGATTCAAGTGGGAATGTACTCTGGGGGACAGAGGGTTAATTCAACCTGCCCAAGGAAGCAAATCATAAGGATTTGGGGAGTATTATTATTATCATTGTCATTGTCGTTGCTATTCGGAGCCAGGGTATGAGTACTACAGTGTGCATGTGGAGGTCAGAAGACAATTTGAGGAGTCTCTTTTCTCCTTTCACCTTGGAACTTGGGTTCCAGGGTCAAGCTCACATTTCAAGCTTGTGTGATCAGGTGGCAAGCACCTTTGCCTGCTGAGCCATCTCTCTGGCTCTAGAAGGCTTAAAAAAAAAAAAAAAAAAAAAAAAAAAATTCAATAAAGGTTTTGAGCACTGCTAGTTATATACAGGATAGTTAAACATTAATATAAAGCTGATACTATAGAGAGATAGTTCCCAGCTCAGTACTAAGATGAAAGTTTTATTGCGCTGTAGGTCTACAGTCATAACCTTCCTTTTTGACTCATTAGCAGCACCTTACATATTTCTGTTTGGCTCAACCTTTTTGCATTGGTGATGTTTTTAAAAAGCAGCACAGCACAGATTACAATTGTTTGGCAATTGCATCTATATTTTGACAATTGTGTTATTACTACCATCAGTCAACTGAATAGCCCCTGAGAGGTGACATCATAGTGACTTGAAAGGTTTACATATCAGAATAAGCTGGTAATGGTAATGATAGTAAAGTCTGAGAAACAGTTTCATCTTCATGGAGATTTATGATTTAAAATATCCACCTTTTTTCTTTAAGTATAAGGTTTTGTAAGTGGAGATAAGATGGTTGGAAAGTACCAGAAAGCTGGGCTTAAGCTGCTTGACACTGAGGCGTCGTCTTGTTCTCTTTGTATGATTTTCCAGCTGTGTCTCCTTACCAAAGATCACAGTTAACATGCAATGTCTGATTGTAGTCCTGCCTTAACCAGCTCATGAGAAACTACTTTAGCTTTTCAAGTAATCCGTCCACAACATCTAAATCCCAGGCCTATGTGACTGCAGAGTAGGATGGAGGCCAAACATGACCAGACAATCATTTTCTTATGAAAGTACTTACAAAATAGGATGACTTGATTCACCTAAAGGAAAGCAAAGGTTGTTTTTCAAAGCTGTTTGAGGTTTACTTCTGCTAGCCAGAGGTCACTTCCTTTAGAAAGGTTCCTCTTTTCCTCCCTGTGGACATCTGCATTCCTTCCGGTGACATTTGCATTCCTTTGGGTGACATCTGCATCCCTGCAGGTGAGTCTACATTGAGCAATAAAACTGGTAATCCAGTCACTCTTTACTTCCTCTTATTTTGGTATTTTTGAGACTTCCTTGAAATCACAGGTTTCTATGAATCAGTCAGGTTTGTAGTACTCAGTCAAGTTTATAGTCCGTATTTCAGGAAACACATTCGACAACCCTTCCTAGACACCCTACACTCATGGCAGAGGGCATTATCCTTTGCCAAAGGAGCTCTGGGTCACTGGGATACTGTGACCATTTTCTATAGATGAGTAAGAATTTTTTCTTTGATTTTCTGTGCAATTCTCGTTTTGCATTTTTAATGACTACAGTAGTTAAACATTGTGGCGGTTTATATTGTCCAATTGATAGGATATAGATTAACACTGGAGAGGAATTCCTGGACATGTCTATGAAGGGCTAGACTTCACTAATTGAGGTGTAAAGACCCACCCTAAACAGGGGTGGCATTATTCCATGGGCTGAGGTCCTGGACTGAATAAAACCAGAGAAAGCAGGCTGAGCATCAGTGTTCATTCCCCTGTGCTTCCTGATTGCAAATGCAATGTGAGCATTTGCCTCAAGCTCCTGCCACTAGGCCTTCGGCCATGATGAGCTGTACCCTCGAACCAGGAGCCAAAATAACACTTTCCTTTCTTCTTTTTTTAAAAATAATTTATTTTCATTTTATATGCATTGGTGTTTTGCCTTCATGTTTGTCTATGTGAAAATGTCAGATCCCCTGGAATTGGAGTTATAGACAGTTGTGAGCTACCATGTGAGCGCTGAGAATTGAACCCAGGCCCCCTGAAGAGCAGCCAGTGCTCTTAACTGCTGAGTGGTCTCTCAACCCAACACTTTCCTTTCTTAAGACCCTCTGTCAGGTACTTTGTTACAACAAAAAAGGAACACACACATACATATTCACTGAAGTCAAATTCGAAATTACCCAATACAGGTAAAATCAAGATAATACTTGGTTGCAAACCCTAGGATAAACATTGATCGCATTTTTTTTTAATTGAGGCCTTGAGATGACCCTATATGTGTTGATTGGTAATTAGTTTTGGCTTGCAACACCTGGACCCTTTGAGGTGTAAGTGGGGCTGAAAACAATATAAAACTTTTTTTTAAACCTTATCTTTCCTTTTTGGAAAGCCCAACAATGTGCAGAAGTGATTCTGTGTCGTTTCAGAGTCAAAGAGGACTGTATTGTATCTTTAACAAAAGTTATTTTGACAAAGCCTTATGTAATTGTTTAGACTCTGGTGTCCACACTCGACATCTTGCCTGTTCTCTTTTACTTCATATAAGATATATAAGAAGTAAGTGCTTATCTTTGGTCAGCTGAATTCTATGTCTAAGAAACTATATCACTAAAATTTTTATGTATTTTTTCAATAAATTGATACATATTTTTTGAAACGTTTTGAGACGATTCCGACATGCCCATGTACTGCTATCTGTCTGTCCATGTTGTGGTCGGAGCACAGGCTCTGGTGGCAGCTATCCCGGTTCCCTGCTTTGCCAATTCCAGCTGTGTAGCTGCCAGAAAGTGGCTCGGAAACTCGGTGTTCTGAGATCTAAACTGTACCATGCAATAGGATTGTTACAGGAATTAAAGGAGTGTACAGATTAAGTCCTTAAAAATTGTTTTTGTCAACAAATATAGCTATCAATATGTTTACTTGGTACACACTAGCATGAATATCCACATCTACCCACAGGAATTTGAATCAAAATAAAGTTCATGTTTGCAATCAGTCCTCCAGAGGCTGAGGCAGGAGACTTCCATTATACACAAAAGACATGGATGTTATTTAATTATGAAGATCCTTTCAGGTCTGTATGTAAGTAACATTTATTTCACTGAAAACAATGACTTTGTATTTCATAATATTAATATATGATTTCCTTACTTGTGTACTTCTAGTTGCCTCAAAATGTATCTCCTTTAATAATATCTCAAGAAATAAATTTCCATGCGTGCTGTTTTGGGCATGTACGCAATAGTATTTCTATAAAGTAGACTTCTAAAAGTAGAATTATTCAGCTAAATGACCATAATTGTTTGGTTTTGCTTTCTGAGTCAGGGTCCTGCTGTGTAGCTGACCCTAAATTCCTAATCCTTCTGCCTCAGCCTCTCCAGCACTGATTAAAAACATGCTAGTTCTACATTTAAAAAAAGGGGGGGGGTCTCCTTTGGTTTTTTTTGAGACAAGATCTCTTGCAGTCCTCAGACTCACTATGTTGACCTCAATCTCACTATGAGACCAAAAACCCGTTTAACAATTCATCCTCCTGCCTCCATCTCCTTCCTAAGCGGTAGAATAAATACTAGGCATGAGCTTGGTTAGAGTTTTAAGCTATTCTCAAATTACCCTCATCACTATGACAATGCCCATTTCTCCATACTTGATAACTGAATTTTAAGAAACTTTCATTTGAAAAAATATTTTCCAGTAAGATGCATAAAACATCTACTTCTACTTTTAGAAGCTGAATGTCTGGTTACTAGTGAAATCAAGCATCATTCTACAGATTTGTTACACAACCTTATTTCACCTGGAAACTTAATATTATGCTCTTTATATGTGTGTCTTCTAAACTAAGTATTCTCATTGTAGTTATATATGATAAAAATTAAAATTTCCATTTATGAGCCTTGCAGATATGTCATTTATTTTCCTCTTACACTTCCCCTGGAAAGCGTTCCTGATCACACCTTGAATAGTGTTCCCATCTACTCTGTTATAAAAACCATGGCTCTTTTTCCTCTTTGGACTTTTGCCCCACTTGGAATATATTTGTGCTATCATGTAATATAGCAATTTAATCTTTGTCCAAAGTGATAAACGCATTCCTCAGTATGACTTGTTTAATAATCCACATATAGATACTGAGTCGAAGCACAGTATTTTTCATAAAATTTTTACTTTGTATCATTCTATATTAACTACTGACCATGTTTCCTTTTCATCTGGTACATTATCACTGGTTTGTTTGTTTGTTTGTTTTAGAGTTTTTGTTTTATTTCACAAAACTTATCAATGCTCTCATAGTTTTCCACAGAAAACTAAGAATGAATTAAACATCAAATTTTATCATTGATATCATCTACCCTCTGAGATGTGGTATTATCTCAGTAGTTGTTCACATATTAGTGTATAACTGAAAATAATATTACAATTTTTTTAAAACTCTTAAACATTTTATAATAGAACATCATACACAAACAAATAATTATACATGCCTTTAATCTCAGCACTCAGGAGACAGAAGCAGGTAGATCTCTGTGAGTTTGAGGCAAACCTGGTTTACATAGAGAGTTCCAGGTTAGCCAGGGTTACATAATGAGACTGTGTTTCAAAACAAACAAACAAACAAACAAACAAACAAAACCAAGTAGTTGTTAATGAAAGAAAAGATATGAGAGCAATATCCCTGGGCTTGATATTAGCAGGATCATTCTAAACCCTTTCAAACACAGCTCTGATCCTTGCCACAACACTGACTTGTGCGTTTGTCTGTTACAGACGACAGCACTGGAGCAGAGCCCCACAGACACTAGATGTAGACTTAGAACCTGAACCTGAGCAGGGTGCTTAAGCCCAGACCCCAACAGTACAACTGCTGTGACTGCCCTGCATCTGTGACTGAGAGGCTGAAGCTTTTAAGTTCAGACTCCATCTTAGAGAACCTGACCTAAGTTTGAACTCAAGTAAATTAACAGGCTGGGACCTAGCATTAGTTTCCAAGTTACGCCCTCCCCCAACAAAACCCGAGCCTAGCTCCAGTCTCTAGGCTAACCCTCAACAAGACCAGTGTCTCCAGGTTATTCCCCCAACAAACCTGCACTCCCACGTTACAAGTCCACCCCCCGCCTAACGACCACCAATGCAGAGAAAAGCAGAAATTAAGTTTATGATATGACTCCCAACACCAGCCAATCATGTTAAAGGTCGTAGCAACTTTCTCGCGTGCACCCTCACCACTACCCCACTTGCTGCTTTCTATAAAGCCTTGCCCTGATGTTCGGGGCTACTCATCACCAACACTGTCCTGCCTGATGGCGGTGCGCTGAGCGGCCTGAGCTAGCTCGAACAAAAAGGTCCTAATGGTGGTGATTGCATCGGATCAGCTCCTGTCTGTTTTTTTGGGTTCAACACTTCCCTGGCACTACATAACACTATTCTATCAGTTTGTTTACAATTAGAAAGATTCCAGTTCTAGAACATCAGAGTCCAGTCAGAAGGTGGGAAAAGGAGCGTCTTAGATCTGGCATGATGGAGCCATTTGGGAAGCAGTCTGCTGATATTAGTGAAAATTGTATGCATATTCTAATACTTTAATTAATACTTGTGCTCTCAAATTCTGTTTGTGTAGGAGTGTTTCCCAGATGCTCCTTGTAGATACACCAGGGGACATGAACAATGATACTTGCTAGATCTTCTTTGTGGTAGAAAGAAATTGAAAGCAGAGCCAGGGTGTACCTCTGATGACAGAATGTCTAGCATGCATAAAACCCTGGGTTCAATCTACAGCACCTCATAACTTGGAGTGTGGTACAGACCTAATTCTGGCACTTGAAAGGTGGGAGCAGCAGGATCGAGGTGACGTCACTTACATAGTAAGTTTGAGTCTAACTCAAAGCTATGTGAGAACTTGTCCCCCAAAGACAGACAGACAAACAAAGAAGCTGAATGCAATCAAGGAGAATAAGGAAATGTATAATTACAGTGTGGGAGAAAGACGTTTGTGAGAAGAAAGATGGACAGAGTCAGAGGAAAGAACATCATGGAAGGAAGGGCAGCCTAGGCAGGTTTCAAACTTATAAGGTCAAATAAAATAGAGCCGTGAACTTATGAGCTGAAGAAAACATGCTTACATTAGTAAAAATGAATGGCATAGATTGATGTGTTTGCAATGACTGTAAAACATTTGAAACGTAATGTGGAAGAGCATACAGTAACTGGATGTGAGCTGGTGCTTAGTAAGGACAGGAAGGGGAATGAAAATGGAGGAACAAACAAGGGAGCCAGGCTATAAAACGTGAGAGTAGGGAGAAACCGGGTCAGTAGCATGTGACCCATGCCAAGCTGGAAGGCTGCTGACTCAGACCTGTGGACCCAGGGGCTTATGACGCAGAGGAAGGAAGATCAAAGTTCAAGACAAGTCTAGGCTACAGAGTGAGTTCAAGGTTAGCCTGGGCAACTTAGAGAGAGCTTGCCTCAAAATAAAAAGTAGAAAGATGTCTAGGAGAGCAATTGATTAGCATAGATGAGGGTGTAGGTTAAATCCTCAAGATGAAAAGCTAATAGCAATAAAAAGCCATAAGCCAAAGAATAGCACCAACTCAGTTCTGCACACCTGATATCCAAAATCATAACACAACACAAAATAAAATAGGAGGAAAGATTTTAAAACATGACAGACGGGGTGACGCACACCTATGATCCCTGCTCTGACAACGCCACAGCAGAAGGATAGAAAGTTCCAGAATAACTGAGGTTACATAGTAAGACCCCATCTCAAAACAAACAAACAAACAGAAGCGTTTACATTTTACTTGTGTATTTAAATGGCAGACTTTGAAATGTTTGTACACCTGTGTGCAAATTTTACAGTTGCCACAATTTAAAAAAGAGAACTACTTAGGGATTTAGAGAAAGCTTGAGGACATGTGCGCATTATTGAAGTTAAAAATAATGGTTTGGGTTCTATTATTTCTTCTGTATACTTTTACCTTCAGTGACAAAAGAAAAAAAATAATCTTTAACTCAGGAAATGTTTCACATGGACTGTGAAACCCGAGTTACTCATTGACTATTTTATTACCATCCGGTTTAAGAATGTGTAGAGAAATACTTGCATTTATGACCTAGACTTTTTACAGACTAACAAACTATCACTGTGAAAACATTCAAATGAGTGTTAAGAATAGTCTGCTTCATATAGCATAGATTTGGGAGCATTTTATCTGTCCATAGATGCTCTAACAAGCCAGGGAGCATATTTACCTATTGAGATAAGTGCACAATGCAAAGAATACAGCTTGGTGCGTGTTTCGAGTAGAAGCAAGCAAACAGAGCAAACTTCCCTCTTTGCTGCAGCCAGTCTCAGCTGCTGTCCTCTAGAACAGATGTTTTTCTGCCTTTTTTCATATTTTTTTATCTTTTTTAAGATTATAATATAATTATATCATTTCCTTCTTCCTTTTCTTCTCTTCAACTCCTCCTGCGTACATCCCTGTCTCAAATTCACGGTCTCTTTCTCTTTATTTGTAGTTCTTTATAGTTTTATATGAATCCAACCTGATGCATCTGTAAATGCTACTTTGTATGTATGTTTTCAGACTGGCCATTAGGTATTGAATAACCAATTGGCGTGCTCTTCCCTGGGGAAGACTTTTCTCCTTCTCTCAGAGTTCCTCAGTTTGCATGTAGTTCTTTGTGTAAGGCGGAGGCCTAATAAGCTTCCCCCTCTGCCTGACATTTTTGTTGTGACTTCAATACTGGATTAAATAATAGCAATGACATAGTGGTATGTGCATATTTATCAAAAATAACAGGTAAATGATACAGACTCTTCATTCTCATTTAGAGATAGAGTGAAAATATTTGTGAATAGAATGATTTATATTCACATATTTTAAGAATAAATTTTGAAAGAGCCGGTGAAATAGAATTGTCCAAATGAAAATAATTATGCTGAGTGAATGGCAGAGAGGGCTCTTGGTACTATGAGTTCTATAATGTTTAAAGATCTTGACTATATATTAAAAGAATAAACTTGAACATGATGTAGTTTTAAAAATCATTAAACTATAATTTCCATGGGATACACTTAGGGTGATGTAGCTAGATGTATTTGTAGGAGTCTATGGTCTGAACCAACATTTTTGTGAGTGAGAATTCCTCGAAAAAAGCTATGTCTGCCAAGACTGAATTGAACTGCAGTGATGTGGAGAGGTTGGAATGTTGCAGGTCCAGAGGCTAATTATCTTGGGCCAGCATTAGTAGCTCCTTGTGGATACATTCAGAAATCAGTTGGTTTTCTCCCATAAAATTTGTGCCACTATTGTACCAATAGAATATCTTGCATCACACATTTGTAATGTAACATGCAAGATCCCCAGCTTGGGAAAACCATTGCTGATTTTTCTCCTCCAGCTGCCTACACAGAAACTTCTAACACTATGAAAGCTATCTAGCAGAGAGAAGCTGGGAGTTCAGTTCTATTCTGGTTTGTTTGTGTTCTCCAACCAAAGTGTGTGCTGTCTTCACAATGGAGTCTCATCATCTGATTCTGAAGTCTGAATATTTTAATTCTGTATGCAAACGTTTTAATATTTGTATTCAACCTGAAATACAATACTCTGTAGACATTAAGAAACAGCAATTCATTTTCAATTGTTTTCAAAGAAAAAGAATTCTTCAACTTAAAAGTAATATACCTTTCTTTCTCTACTTCACAATCTGTAGACAAAAGGACATGTATGTCTAGAACCTACTAAAGGAGGTAGATTTCAGCAAAGGAAACGACCCTCTGAAGCCTGTTTCTTACCTTTGCCTGCTCCGAATGACCTGAGCGGTTCAGAGACTGGACATTGCAATAAAAATTAGTTCTACCCAGATTTCATCTCCAACAGTCTGCTTATACAGTTCTGTGGCCATTGAAAATTAATAACTTCCTTCACACCCCCTTCTATAAGATGATGGATATATATATATGATTATATAGTTTTATCATATATATGTGTGTGTGAACATAAAAGATATATGTGTGTATGTGTAAGTTACATTATAAATAATAAACAAATACTTATGTTTACAGAAGGCGCTCACTAAGAATTACATATTCTTACTCTGGGATAATGTTCATATTTAATTGTAACAAATAGCAATGAATTTGTATGCTTGGCACAATAATTATTTTGAATTTTCCATATTTTTCTATGCAGACAGAGTCAAAAATGCAACCCATAGCTGTGCACTTGAAGGATCCTGAAAACTGTCCCAAAGCCACTAAGAGTTGCTATCGTCTGGTTGGGAACTATTTCTTTTGAGTTCTAACATGTATCTGGCTGATATCAGCCTTATAAATCCTAGGTCTCTTTTCTCTCTCTAAAAGAAATGCTTGGTAATTCCCAGATAACCTGGACAATGACAACACTGTTAGGTAGTCCTTGTCAAAATACCTGCTCGAATTTTTTAACTTTCTCTCAGAACTGTCACAAAGGGCACTATAAGCTGCAGACAGAACATTTGTGGAAAGCTCAGTCCTTTGACAGTACATACGAAGAGCCCAGGTCATTCTTAGGACATGTAAATGTAGGTCATTTTCCTCATTGCTTCAATTTTGATTTAGCAAGTCCAGATTAAATCAATATCATTGCATACCTTTTTTTTTTTTTTGGTTTTTTCAAGACAGGGTTTTTCTGTGTAGCCCTGGCTGTCCTGGAACTCACTCTGTAGACCAGGCTGGCCTCGAGCCTGCTTCTGGCTCTCAAGTACTGGGATTAAAGGCGTGCGCCACCACTGTCCGGCGTCGCATACCTTTTTTTAAAAGGCAGTTCTGTCAATATTTTCCCCAAAAGCTGAATTTGTTATCTAGTAGGATCTTACTGTTCTCTCTCTGAATCTTACCCTACATGGATACTCATTTAGAGACCAAAGAAGTTAATTCAAGAGATATAAAATTCAACTACCTGCTCTTGGAAAAAGAAAAAGAGCTCAAGCTGTAAGCAAATGGAGGAAGAAAGAGGAAGAGGAGGAGGAAGAAAGACCAGGAACAGGAAGAGGAAAAAAGAGGAGGAAGAACCTCACAATGCTGAAGTGCTGAAGTCACAAACTTGAGAAGCCAGTTACCTTCACTCTTCATAGACACCTTTGCTCTCTACGTGGTGCTTAGCTTTTGAAGTGAGTCAATCACTGAAGCAAAATTTTTGACCGTCTTTTACTGCTTTATTTGGCACCGGGACTCCATAGAGAACACATGACAAAACTCCCCAGATTCATGAAGTACCTCTGTTAGAAGGAAGACACAGCGGTCAAAGGAAGTAGACACAGCACAGAAGAATAACCAGGCCCGAAGGATCAAGAACCACTGAAAGATGTTTAAGGATGTAGATGCTAAAGGGTTTTAAGGAAAGGAAAAACATCATGGGAACCACATTTCAAAAGAATCACAAAACCACAGTTGTTTTGAGATTAGACTGAGCTGGGCCTGGGACTCCAGGGGACCTCCAGATGGGAGGCCACTTCAGAAGTTCAGACAAAAGGCAGTGGGATTTAGACCAGTATATGTACTAGAGGCTTTGAAAAGTGCTTAAGCTTGTGAGGCAACAGCTTATAGGGCGGGAAATAAAAGAGACAAGATCAGCTCCACATTATTTTGGAGTTTTGCCTGATCTCATGGAAGAAGGCGGTTGCTGTATGCTGAGATGCGAAGCCCATGAGAGGACAGAGAGGGAGATGAGAGGTGAGTTTTGACTTTAGAGAGCTACGGATTATTGGATTTTGTAGAGAGGTGCCAAATCGGTTGAGATAGGCAGGCCATACTCCAAGAGTCTAGGTTTAGAAGAAATACCAGAGTGAAGCATGTACACGGGAAATCCAATGTAAGAAGAGAGCCTTAACAGCAGTAAGGATGGGTGGGGCTGCCAGGGCACGTTTGTAGATGAGAAAGAAGAGGCCAAGGACTAAGTCCTGGACATTCCAACCTCTCCACTCAGTACGCTCACCCTAGGGATGTATTGAAACCACTATTTGCTACATTTCTGTATTTGTTTTTCTAAAGCATATAGTCCTTGGGGGCTGGAGAGATGGCTCAGTGGTTAAGAGCACTGACTGCTCTTCCAAAGGTCCTGAGTTCAATTCCCAGCAACCACATGGTGGCTCACAACCATCTGTAATGGGATCTGATGCCCTTTTCTGCTGTGTCTGAAGACAGCTACAGTATACTCATATAAATAAAATAAATCTAAAAAAATAAAAAAGTCCTTTCCACAGATCGTCTGTTAAAACTCTAGGGAACCTGAATGGAGCAGAGAATTCTTTGTTAAATGGTAGAATTCACTGCCTCACCTTTCCATAGAGTGCTGCTGCTTATGTATGCAGAGATACGAAGACGAGTTTGGCCATATTTTGACTAATTTTCATAGTGAATGAACCCAGAAGAAGATAAGATGACCCAGTTTGACCTTTCTTTTTCTCTTCTGTGAAATGATTATCAAACCTCGATCAGAAACAAAGCAGCACTGGACAGTTACTGGTTTCCTTTTCCCAAGTGTTTCTAAACAACCTTTTAGAAAACGGTTCCCATGTTAAAGAGGAACTTCCCAGCACCTTGAAACTGTGTGCTGTCCAAGCCTGATTGTCTTCAGGGTGGACATTTAATGTCTTATTCTTGGATGTCTTCTACTTTTTAATGTATTTGAGAGGTTTGGACTAATGTATTAGGAAAACATAAGAAAAACAAAAAATTCCACAGTTGATTTCACATGCCATAAATACAAGAAAAGCTTGTTCCAGTCCCTATGCAACTTTGTGTGTCTCCCTTGGCTTTTTCCTCTTAGAAATAAACACTATTATAAATTACATGTCATTACCCTCCAATTCTCAAACTAACATGTTTCTAGGAACAATTATTTGCCTGTGCCATAAATAAAGCCGCCCTACCCTTTCTCATTGGATAAAACCCACTAGGAAAGGACTCATTTGATTCTGAGCAGCTTCAGCTCTGGTCGCCACACTGTCTTGTAGTTTTTAAATAAAATCCTTTTTATGTCTACCCAATAATTATGCCTCTATACACAGTAGTGTAGTCATCCTTTAAGAGACTATGTAATATACAGACCTCTTTTTTTCTGAAGGACTTGGACATTTAATTACAGTATCTGCCATAGAGGCTGAGTGGTCAAAATTAATAAGCTTTTTTCCCCTTGTCTACCTCTTCTTAGGTAATCTTAGCCTGGAGCATCTCCTGAACTCTGAGCAGCAACAGAAAGTAAAACTTCTGCAGGCTCTCGTTCATAGTTGCATAGAAATATCCAAACTCTACAAATGAAATTAAAACCCTATGACAATAATCACATCCATGTTGCAACAAGGGAGTTTCAAGTTTCACTACTCTGTCTGAAAACATGTGTTGTTTTAGGAGCTTCCTGTATTTCTGGAAGAGTGCAGCTTTCTCTGGAATCCAGACCAATGCCACAATTCATCAGCATCCGCCTTAGAAGATGCTTGGATCATGGGGACTGGGAGGGTGAGATTTCAGGACATCTTATGTTGTTTTTCTCCATCAGCTTTCTGAAAAAGCAGCAAAGAAAGATGAGAACAAGCCGGGCAGTGGTGGCGCACGCCTTTAATCCCAGCACTTGGGAGGCAGAGGCAGGTGAATTTCTGAGTCTGAGGCCAGCCTGGTCTACAGAGTGAGTTCCAGGACAGCCAGGGCTATACAGAGAAACCCTGTCTCAAAAAAAAAAAAAAAAGAAAGAAAGAAAGATTCGAACAGACTACAGAGCCAGCTTTGGCAAAGGCTGAGGCCTTGCTCTCAGATCACTCATGAATAGGACTGCAAGTCTGACTGCTAAATGTTATCCACTCCATCTCTAGTAGGCAGCTATCTGGAGCCAAACTCAGAAAGGCGTGGGGAGGAAAGGCTGAGCATGACCATAGCTGTGATAAGGGATGAGAACTTCACTGAGCTAGTCAAGTTTGAGTTTTTGTTGTTAATGTAAAACACAGATCTCACATGAAAGAGGAGAGAGTTTGTTCTATTTCAAATATGATCATGGCCTTAGAAATATGGATTCAGGTGGAAGCAGTTACATGAGCATTTTATAGTCACAGGACCAACAAAAACAAAAAACAAAAACAAAAACAAAAAAACCACTGTATAGATCAAGGCCTTGGCCAAATACACAGAGGTGGACTTTAGGTGGGCGTGTTACAACAAAGCAGGAAAAACCTCAGCTGTAGGTTCTAGAGTTTTCTGATGGCATCATTAGCTTTGGACTTGGTGGAAGCTTAGTGGTCTACTAAGTGAATGTATTTCAGAAGGTTTATTTGATAGTAAGAAGGTTGTCAAGTCAGTCACAGAGGTGGGCAATAAATAGCCATTGAGAGGTTAAAGATGGCCCAGCATAATTTTGGTTATGAGTCTTCAATACTCCACCTTACCACAGTCACAAAGTTTTAATCAGTCAATCAGTCTTATAGAATATTTATCACAGATGTAACTTCTTTCTGGGGTCAATATGCATGCAACTGAGTGCTACAGTACAATGTAAGTGTTCTGGAGTGTCATCTTAAATAAACATTCTTAACATTCAGTTCCTAATGAAGGCTTTGGTTTCCTAGTCTATAAATTATAATAAAAATGCTGGTAGTTATAAAACCTAACTCATCATGTGGTCTAAGGAAATTAAGGGAAGGCATACAAACATGACTGTGAGGTGGTCAATGAGTAAAAGTCCCTTAGACAATGCTAGCATCAAAAAGTCCTGGTTTACACACTTAGATACTCCCTTCTCTATCCACACCAGGGTGACACAGCAGCTAAGTGGACACAGTAGTGTTACCATGAGGTTTCTTAGAGGCAAGAAGATTTAAAATAAAATAAAAAAGCCCACTTAGCTGAGATATATAAGTGTAAGAAGATGTAGACATGGGATATTTTCTGATTAGTTAGAGATCCTATTGCTGTGCTAATCATCATGACCAAAAGCATCCTGGGAGGAAAGGGTTTCTTTCAGGTTACAGTTGTCCATCATGAAGACAAATCAAGGAAGGAACTCCAACAGGTCTACTGAGATGGAAAAGAAGTAGAGGCCCTGGAAGAATGTTCCTTACTGGCTTGCTTCTCCTGGATTGCTCATTTTGTTTTCTTACATTGTATACCTCATGACTGCCTGCCATGGGGTACACCACCCACAATGGGCTGGTTCCTCCCACAGGAATCATTAATCAAGAAAATGCCCTACAGGCTTGTTCACAGGCCAATCTGAGGGAGACATTTCTTCATTGTGGTTGGTTGCTTTTTCTCAGATGAGTCTAGCCTGTGTTGGTTTGACACAAAACCAACCAAGACAAGCCCCAAAGTTCAAACTAAGAGATAAGTGCTTATGATTCATAGGGAAACTACCAGAAGGCACAAACCTATAGGGCTTTCTCAAAGATGGATTTGGCCAGAGTGTCTACTCAAGTCTTCTATCCCATCTAAATTAACTATTGAAATTCTGAAAACATTTAGGTTTCTGTTTTCACAGGCACTGTTATCCCAGGAGGAAAGCCTCGTGGAAGACCACTCTGATCCCTAGAAAGCCAATTTATGAGTGTCAGTAAAATATTTGTGAAGACTGTGACAGTCTGTAGATGAAGCAGGCAGCAGCCATATACTGGATACTTGCTTGTTGCACTACAGGAAGTACAGAGCCCATCCTCATACCCCTCAGTGTGCTGTGAAGCCAACTTCCTGTGGGGAGGTGGCTCACTGTCAGAAAAAGGAAAAGCATCATGGGTGGGATTATTTGTGCTGTTTCATCACTGGCGTGCGTGGAGCGTCCCATAGACACAGGAAATTGATAAGTAGTCCCATGGGAGCTCCAATCAAAAGGGCTACTCGCAGGGTCTCTGAAGATACCAGTAAGAAGCAGCCAGCCAAGACCTGACTCAAGGCAGAGTCTCAAGCAGGGACTCAAGGTGAATTCAGGAGTCACTCTTCCTCAGATGACTTTAAAGAATATCCAGTACCAAGAAAAATGAGCAAAAATGTCCTCCTGAAGCCAGTCGCTGCCTACACACCAGCAACATAGAGATGCCAGTGGCCAATCACATCAGTATCTCTTACCTAAGAAGTTTTCTCCTCTCTCTCTCTCTCTCTCTCTCTCTCTCTCTCTCTCTCTCTCTCTCTCTCTCTCTCCTCTCTCTCTCTCTGTGTGTGTGTTACCAACAGCTTATAGATAAGATGCAAACAAGAAGCAAGGCATGTGATGGGAAGAAATTGCAGAAAGAGAAGAGAAGGACAACTTCCCCATGTTCTACCACTGAGCTGAAGAACAGGCTTCTGCTTGGGAGAGTGGAGAACTGGAACTGAACATGAGCTCCAAAGAGCTTTAAAATGAGACCTCACTTAGTCGTCAAATTTAAGGCAATTATAGCAGAGCTTCTGATTCAAAGATTTATTAAGGTCTTATGTGTATACAGAATGGTATCCAGATAGCTGGTTCATTTGGATTTGGTTTTGACTGGTCCCATTATGTGAGCCTAGCTGACCCCAATACTTTGCAAAGCTCAGACTGGCCTGAAATGTGTGGTCCTACTGGCTCTGCTTCCCGAGTGCTGGGACTACACCTGTGCACCACCACACCCAGCTTGAAATAAATATAGTGCCACAAAGTAACCATGGCCCCAATCAGAAATAATACATTTCCAAGACTCAGGAGGTCCTCGTTGTGTTTATTCCCTTCAAATGAAGGGAGCCAACTTCCTGATGTCCTACATATGGACAAATGACTTCCTGCATACAAATAGAACCTTACATGTATGAGATAACATATCTGATTGTTTTATTTGTTTTGTTTTGAGATGGGATCTCATTATGTAGCTCTGGCTGGCCTCAAACTCACAGAGATCTGGTTGCTTCTGCCTCTGGAGTGCTGGAATTAAAACCATGCCTGACTGATTTTTTTTCAGTTCCATTCGTGTGTTTGTGGACGTCATCTATGTGGAACTTATCACAACAATTGTTTATTTTCCATATGATGTTATAGTCCTTTGCATAACTAATATCACTTTATCCATTTTGTTACCCATCAGCTCTGGACTTGTCTCTTCTTTAAAGATTAACACGACAATTTTATCATGAATACTCCACATATATATTTCAGTGTGTAGATATGTGTGCAAATCTCCTTTGTATATATTAGCTAAACATAGCTACAATGAATCATAAATTCGTCGTAACTTATGAATCATAAATTATATATGCACATTTAACATTAGAGAATTTTGTCAAATAATTTTCCAAATTACATTCTTTGACCCTTCAAGCGTTGTACAGGCTTCTAGTCCATGCCACACAGCACCTGGTCCTTCACAGCATTTATCTTTTCCCTTTCAGCTCTGTGGGACAGAGTGTACTTCAGCCATTGCATACCTGATTGAATTTTCCTGATAGAGGTGAGCATATTTTGATATCTTGTGTTCTTTACCTAAACTCTCTGGAATCCCTTTTATTCTGTTAGATTGTGCACTTATTTCTTTCACTGCTGACTCTATAGCTATCACTCACAAATACAAATGGATTCTGGCAGACAACCCACTCCTCCTATGTTCATCTGCCCTCTTGGAAACAGCGCCCGATGACTGCTGTTCTATGCTCCCCTCACACTATGGACTCATAGATTAACATTTCTGAATGAGCATTGAATTAGCACAAACTATCACCCTCTCTTCACCCAGAAAGCTTTTAGTTTGAACAGTCCTAGACATAATATATATTTTTTTACTTTACAAATTTAAAATGCATCATTTTAAGTGTTCATTCATAAAATACATGTATAGCAATTACTAAGTGCCAAATGTTTTATGAACAGACTTTTCAGAGAAATCAAATTGAATTATTTCATAAAAATCCTTCAAACATCCTACAGATGCATAGAAAACTATGCCAGGCAGTGAGAAAGTTGCCCACAGTCACACAAAGCCTTATCACTGTACAGTTGGGTACCATATGACATCTTGATATGGTGGTGGTTCCAAGGTGCTAAGAAGTCTTCTCTAGTGTTGCCACAGCCCTCAGTGTTCCTCTGCATGCATTGTTCCTGGGTGTGAGTGACACAAATGTGAGCAAGCCTATTGTGCTGCTGGTCCTACAAAGAGTAGCATACATAATAGTATACACTTACCACAGAGTATATCATACGCAATACCAAGGATAATTGCATATGTTACTGGTCTATGTATCTGTATGTTTTTTTACAGGCAGTCTCACTGTAGGTCAGGCTAGCTTAACTCACTACCTTCAGCCTCCCAACGAAGTGGATCATGGGCACATGCCACCACACCTGACTTTCTACTGGACTTTCTATTGTTGTTCTAGGTGTATTCCTTGCACTTAGGGTTTTTGTTCATTTGTTTGTTTTGGTTTATATTGCTGGTTTTGTAGGTCTATTATTAAACCATTGAGGGAGGCTGTAGGCACACTCTGGATACGTGACTGCTGCAATGCAGAAACTGTGACGTCTACTCTGATCAGGCATATGGACTCAGTTAGACACGAATGGTGTGTTCCAATGCGGAAGCAGTTCCATGAACTTTTACAGTCACTGGACCAAAAAAAAAAAAAAATCATAGATCAAGCCATTTTCCAAATACACTGTTGGGGACTTAAGGTAAGGAGGTTCCAGCAAAGCAGGAAACCCTCTGCTAATGGTTTCAGATATTATCTGATGGCATTCTTAGCTTTCACATATCTAATAGCTGCTTCCTGGGTTGTTCTGGTCACTGTGACCTTCTCAGTAGCAGCAGGGAGACATAACCCAGCACTGCTGCCAGGAGCCTGCTGAGATCCACACGTAGGGACCTATGTCACTAAAGCTGGATCATGGACTCTGCCGTGGAGAAGAATTCCAGGAGAAGTGAGACTGAAACAAAGTTTATTAAATGGATATAAAGGGGGCTGGAGACATGATCCAGCAGTTAAGAACACTGGCTGCCCTTCCAGAAGTTCTGAGTTCAATCCCCAGCAACCACATGGTGGCTCACAAACATGTATAATGGATCCTGGGAGGAGTTGTTGGTCTTTTTTTTTTTTTTAAATCACTTTTCTTTGTTTTGCATCAAAGACCATGCCAAGCCCCAACTCTCTCTCTCTCTCTCTCTCTCTCTCTCTCTCTCTCTCTCTCTCTCTCTCCTCCCACATCCTGCTGCTGCCAGAAGATCCAGATATAGACCTCTCGACTACTTACCAGCACTATGTCTACCTGCCATGGTAATAATGAAACTGCTAACAAGCCCCAATTAAATGGTTTCCTTTATAAGAGTTTCGGTAGTCATGGCGTCTCTTCACAGTAGTAGAACACAGACTAAGACGAACATCCTTCCTCAAGTTCCAGTTGCCTTTGATGAAAACAGACTGACTGGGCATTAAAGTCCAGAAGATGAAGCATAATAATTGCTGCCATTAGATATTCACATCCACTTATATACATATACAATCTTGGTCTTGGATTTTTTTTGTTGCTAGTGCATTCTAGGGAAATGACGTCTGATATTATATCAGTTTTGTAAATATTGAGAAAGTGTTGGGGTTTTGTATCGCTTTTTGTTTTACATCAACAGCACTGGTTACTTTGTGCAAGAATAAATAAACAAATATGAACATTTTCTATACCTGCTTTATTTATTAGGGAAAAAAATCTCTCAAGACCATAGCATTTTGACTCCAAACAAGCACACTTAGCTTGTTTTGGACTCCCTTGCTTGAAATGCTGCTAGTTAAAATAGCCCTGTATGTCCAGGTCACTGCATCAATTGTGGAGCTGTTCCTGACTCTCTCCCAGCAGGAAATGTAATTGGACCCCTGTAGGAAGGTCTCTCCCTTCCTTTGTCCTCACACTTCCCCGGTCTTTTTATCCTGCCTAGGTCCTACAAGCAATAAGCATATATCATAGAGCCCAGGTATGTAGCAGACATGGATCCACCCATGTAAAAACAACAGTCAAAATAATACAGGAGTTCACTTCTCAGTATACCCCCACTGTTAAACACCAGGAATGACTTAACTATCACCAACAATCATAAACAATAACCGAATCAAAGTGATATCAGTGACTGTGTCCATATATGTCATATTTTATAATGATCTAAAACCCGGGAAAATAGATTTAAATTTGTAAGTAAAAAATTAAATACTACACTATTCCAGGTCAGCTCGGGCCCTGTATAAGTCTGCCATTGATTCCCTTGTCATAGACTGTGTCATGCACTGCAGGCAAAGAGTCATGTGAGAACTGAGAAGGCGCAAGGTGACTCAAGTTCCAGCGTCTCCTCTGAGGTGAGAAGACATGACCGCCATGTCATAGGTTAGGGTCTGAGAGACAGTCTCTGTGTGTAACATGTCCAGGAGGAGCACATTCAAAGTGAGATTCCTGTCCAGGCTTCCTACCTTCCAAGATCACTCCTCTGCTTCCCGTTGTCTGATTTGGGTTTCCCGGAAACAAACACTGAATCTAAATTCTGCTGAAAATAGAGGTGGTTCTCAAAACAAAGGTGAGAATGTGGGCAAGTGACTCAGGAAAGCCAATGAAGCACAAATTGATCCGTGACCCCCCTCCATGGGAAATTCTAGGGAACAGTGTCAAGCAATACTTTTAGCGACTGTTGGATGAACACCACTGGGAAACTCTGGCTCTTCTGACCTGCTGTGGACAGCCCCAGCTCCCAGACAAAGACTCAGGCAAGGATACACAAACATTTCCCTGTGGAAGCCTGACAAAAATGTTCTCCAGTCATAAACATTGGGAGGAGAAACATGGGTGTCTCCTAATACTTCTAAGAAATCTAAAATGGTGACAGTCTACTGATAGTTTCCAAAAATCCACTAAAACCTGGGAAAATAATAATTATTGGGTCTTTCAATTTCCATTTAAAATGCTGTGAGTACCAAGTGAATACTTCACCTGATATTCCTATGATATTATAGTTTTTCTAGGCTAGAATATATTTCAGTTGAAAGAGTAATTGAATAGTAATTCTAAAGAGTTGATATAGGCATTCATTAACATATCCTGAATTTTTGGCTCACCTACACAGGTGTGTCTTCATAAACTTTTTCCACACAATCTATAAATGCACTGTACACATTCCTTGCTGCCTGCTGTGTGTCTGATGATAGATGCTACAGAGGAAGCCAGCAAAAGCAAATATGCATTAACTTTAATGGGTATTTCTTTTTTTCTAAATTGTTGTCTATGAATCTTTGCTTTAGATCCAGACATGGTCATACACACCCTCTAATCCTATACTCAGGAAGCTGAGATATGGGGATGGCAATTCCAGGTTATATAATCCTTTCTAGGCTAGCCCGCATGCGTAGGGAGATCCTATCTCAAAGGATGGCAAGGGTGTGTTTTGAATGCTCAGCTGTATACCAAATGAACAACTTGCTGACCGAGGCCTCAGAAATTACACAATATTCTTATTTGATTAGGGTAGACTTTAAACCATCATAAAAGTATGTTTTCTCAAGTGGAGGGGAGAGGAGAGGGAGAGATAGAGGGAGGGAGTGAAGCAGGGAGTGAAGAAAGGAGGGGGAGAAAGGGAGAGAGAGGAGAAGGAAGAAGAAGAGAAAGAGGAGAGCAGGACCTTTTTTTTTTTTCCAAACAAAGTATCACAAAATATTATGAGAGTCAATCATATAAACAAAGAAAAACTGTAGCAAAGAAAAGAAATACAAAAAAGTAAGAAGTAAGGTTTACAACAAGTATTATAAGAGCTCAATTATTAGTAATTGCTTGGAGTATGAGTACATAAATTATTTTAATAATTTATAGATACTGAATAGGTTGGAATTTTTCCAATTGTATATGGTTTCCAAAAATACTTTACCTCCTAAGATTGAAATTCAATTTACATGAAATATTCCATGTAAATTGAATCTAAAAGAAAGGCAACTCACAACCAGTTATATTGCAGTTCTAGAGATCCAAAACACTCTCCTGCTACTCTGTAACCAGGCAATATGGTAGAGTTTAAAGGCAATGGAAAGACAAAGAAGGGCTGGGGAAACAGCTCAGTCACTAAAGTGGTTGACATGCAAGAATGAGGACCAGGGTTCAATACCCAGAACCTATAAAGAGAGCTCATCATGTTAGTGTGCTTTTTGTAATCCCAGTTCTGAGAAGCACAGACAGGGGCATCTCTGAGCTTTCTGGGAAACCAGTCTAGTCTGCTTAGCAAGTTCCAGGTTGGTAAAAGAGCCTGGTTTTTGTTGGTGGTGGTGGTGGTGGTGCTGTTATTATTATTTTGCTTGTTTGTTTTGTCTTGTCTTGTCTTGTCTTGTCTTGTCTTGTTTTGTTTTGTTTTAAAAAGTGGATGTCTTCCTAACAGTAATCAAGGTTGACTTTTTTTGATACTTTATTTACATTTCAAATGTTTTCCCCTTTCCAGGTCTCCCCTTGGGAAACCCCCTATCCCATCCCCCCTCCCCTTGCCTCTATGAGGGTATTCCCCCACCCAAGCAACTATTCCCATCTTCCCTCCCTGACATTCCCCTCTACTAGGACATCTAACACTCTCAGACCCCAGGGCCTCTCCTCCCACTGATGGCCAACAAGACCCTCCTTAGCCACAAATGTGGCCAGCCCCATGGGTCCCTCCATATGCATTCTTTGGTTGGTTGTCCAGTCTCTGGGAGCACCAGGAGGCCTGACCAGTTGACACTGTTGCTCCCTCCCCATAGGACTGCAAACTCCCTCAGCTCCTTCAGTCCCTTCTCCAACTCCTCCATCTGGGACCCCACGCTCAAGGACTTCTTGTCAGAAGGTTTTCTTTGAATTTATTATTTAAACTCAATAAACTGAGTGCCCATGGGTTCCCAGTAGGGGATGGGGAGATTTGGGAAATATTCCTCACAACATTCACCCTTTAATCTACTGGATCATTGATATTCATAATAAGGAAGAAAGTAAAAATAAAACAAAAAAAAAAGAAAAGAAAATCTAGATAATGACTGTTCACTTTTCAAGAAAAAGGCAAGAGTCTCTATGTGATTTCTTCTTAAAGATAATTCCTCACAATTAGTTAAAAAATCTTGTTTCAGTGTGCTATAAGCAACAATACTGGATATATTCCCAAACCTGCACAGAAGAAGCCAAAATCACTATGTAGATTTAAAAGCTGGAAAGCAGATAGTAGTTAAGAGGACTTGCTGCCCTTGCAGGTGATGTAGGTTCAACCCACGTAGGCAGCTCACAACTGTGGATACCTCCAGTTCCAGTAGACACAGTGTTGTCTTCTGGCCTCTGGGATTCCACACATGCTCACACATATGCAAGCAAACACGAATACACATTTTTTAAAATCCACATATGGTAGCACACACTTTTAATTCCAGTGCTGAGAGGCAGAGGCAGTTTGATTTCTGTGAGTTCAAGGCCAGCCTCTGAACTCAAGTTCAGGAAAGTCACCGCTACAAAGAGAGACCATCTCTTTCTTTCTCTCAAAACAAAACAAAACCAAAAAAGTTTGTAATTTGATAAAATTAGTTTCGAATCCTACATGTACTCACAAGCCTGAGGATTGCAAGTCTTTGTCCAACACATGTACTAGACATACAAAGACAAAACAATATAGTCACCGCAACACCTATTCTTGTTGATGATGTTCTGGCTAGGCTTTGGCGATTAGGACCCAGGAAAGTCAAATTGCCAGATTTACATATCCCTTCTGCTAGGTCTGCCCTTCAAAGCCCTGCTCCGTGCCCACCTTGTACTGTCCTAGAGTCTCTCTCTAAGCAGCTCCTTCCCCACGGATCTTGTAATGTGAATGGCGTATTTTGCATCCTAGCTTTTAGGTTACTTACAAGGTGTTTGAGCCCTGCAGTGGTGGCGCACGCCTTTAATCCCAGCACTCAGGAAGCAGAGGCAGATGGATTTCTGAGTTTGAGGCCAGCCTGGTCTAGAGAGTGAGTTCTAGGACAGCCAAGGCTACACAGAAACCCTGTCTTGAAAAACAAAACAAAACAAAAAAACCAACAACAATAAGGTTTTTGAGGTCAGGGCTGCATTAAACGCATCCTTGGCATCTCATAATGAGCAAGAGACAGCAAGCACATACAAGGAAGATGATATGTTCCTCTTAATTACACGTCTACATAAAAGTAATCCATACTAAACTATGTGCATCATAAGTTACCACAATTTTGCAATTAATTTGCTTCTTGTTTTGAAAAGAAGATCTAACTACTACCCTACCATCCAGGGACAGCTACTGTTGACATCTTCAGGGGGTTTAGCATGTCCTCCATGAATCCACATCCTGAAAGCTTGGGACTCAATGTAATGCTAACATAGTAGATCCTAAGAGATGGAACCTGGTAAAAGGTAGTTAGGGCAATGAGATGCATACTCAGGAGAATTCACATAGTTTCCTTGGGATTTCAGCCCATTTCACAGAGAGAATTGTGGCATAAGAGCAAGCCTTGCCCTAGAAACTCTGGCTTCCTGTCTTGTCATGTGATCTCTTCTATGTGGGCTCTCACCATGATGCCATATGCAATATATTGATGGGGTCACCACTCGAGGTCACACTGATGGAGCCACATACTCTTGGGCTTCATCTTCCCAAAAGGTGGGGTACACAAACCTCTTTTCTTTCTAAATATCCACCCTTTATTTTAGATAAACTCACAATAACTAGATATAATGTGCATACAATATTCACCTTGTCTAAATAAGGAGTGTTGTACACTACCAACTAACCCTAAATGGTACATATTAATAATGGCACTGGGCATGGAGATACATGCCTATAATCTCAGTCAGGGGGGCTGAGACAGGATTCTAAATTCAAGACAGCTAGAACTATATAATGAGATCCTGTCTCACATATGAACATGCACATACATTTAGAAATAATAAAAAAAATATATTTAAAGAAGCTTACAGTCATCCTTTGCTACATAGAGAATTTAGTAACTAGCTAGAACACTGGAGACTCTGTCTTAAAGAGATAGAGTGACAGAGGCAGAGAGAGACACAGAGAGAAAGATGGGACTAGTAATACAGCTCAGCATTTCTCAAGCAAACCTGGTGGCCTGAGTTCAATCCCAGAATCCACTGTGGAAGGAGAGAACTGACTCCCCTAATTATCATCTGACCTCTCTGGTATGGATGTGCAAAAATATACTCTATATACATACACATATCTTACACACACACACACACACACACATACACACACACAAATGTTTAAAATCTAACATAAATGTTGTAGATAGCAAACTAAATGAATTGGTGTGATTAACTAAAAAATCATTTTAAAAATTTACCATTTGGGCCAGGTGTGGTTGTTCAAGTCTTCAATCCAAACACTTGGGAAGCAGAGGTAGGTGGATATATGTAAGTCTGAAGCCAGCCTGGTCTACATAGCAACATCCAGACAGGAAGGGTTACATAGTGAGACCCTAAACCAATTATGGTGATGCATGCTTGTGATTCCAATATTTGCAAAATGGAGCAGAGAGAATCAAGAGTTCGAAGCTAACCTCTGTTACATATCAAGTTTGAGGCCAGAATGAGCTATCTCAAAGACAAATTAAAGATACTATCTTTTTAACCATATGACTTTATAAAAACTACTGTCAAAATGTGCTGCAGATAGGTTGTTTTATCTTTATGACAACTCACCTGTACTCAAGAGTCATGATTTAAATTGTCTTTTTGCCTATGAACCACAACGACTAGAATGGCATAACTCTACGGGTGCAGTAGTGGCATGTGTGCCTTGGCAGTAACCAACAGCTCTCTAATCCGATTTACAACCTAATCCACAAGAGGAAGTCATGCCTGGTACTAGGACTAGCCAACTAGTCAGGATTAGTGAAGCTATGAGTCTTGGAGGAGAGCCTACAACCACCACTTTACTTAATCAACAATCCCTGACTACACTTTAAACATGTGTCCTTCTACCCACAGATGAGTAGGTCCTCAAGGAAATTTCTCTCTGCAACAGATGGAGACCATTACAGAAAACCATAATCAATCAAAATGCAGAATTGAGGATCCCAGTCCTAATGCAGAAGGTAGAAAGATTGTAAGAACCAGAGGACCCTCTCCCAGTCCAGAGGGAACACCGAGCATGCCAAAGGCAACTCAGTATAGTCAAACAGAATGTAAGGCCACATCGGAAATTAACCTATAACAATACTGACATCTGGTGGTTACAGTTGTAACACTATGTTTCCAATTCATTTACAGAACTAATTCCATTAAAATAAAGATGTACTTCATTCCCTAAACTTTACTTCATAAGTCATAATTCAAACTAGGATTTGTTAAATATTTAGGTAAGCCTCAGAAGCTGTGCCAAACTGATAACCACTCGCAAACGAAAAAGCATAGTTTGTTGACTCCCCATATCTGACAGTAGTGTATTTCATTTATGGGTGGAAGTGATTTGATACCCTGAACAAGACAGTTATTGCTTGTGGTTTCTAATCATCTACACTAACAGGTATAATAAGTATCATAAGGTTGACATTCACCGAATATTTATGTAACCCATGCCCAATTGTAAGTACTTTAACTCCATCAATATTTACATACGTTATCTCATTCATAAATAAGAGGCATGGTAGTTTATGTACAGCAATTAGAGAGTATGAAAACAGAAATAATCTGACTCTAGGAACCACGCTTTTGCCAGTACACTATATCTATATTATATATAGATATTATAGACATATATGTGTGTGTAGAAGAAATTCATTCTTTTTCCCTAATTTGTGCTTTATCTGTCCCTTTGTTTCTCTTTGCACAGGAGTCATATTAGTATGCTGAAATTATAAATATTCGTGTAGAACATATTCATATTGTAATAGAATTAGATTTTATCTCATTTTTGCTTCTGCATTTTCTGATACTCTTTTCAATTATAAACCCAACTCTTGCCTTTACATTAAATTATTAAACATCAGAAAGAACTATATTAAAGTAAGGAGAGATCTTACTTAGACAATCTTCATTCATCCACCCCTTTTCCATGAATTTGCTTTATTACTATTATATTGCACATTCGTGGTAAATGATGTCTTATTCTCTAACCATGTCTAAAATATTTTTTCAGACTTAAGAAAGCTCCTCTCAGACCTAGATCATTTACGACATGGATAAACCCATCAGGAACGACAGAGATTCCATCCTTGCTTCTGTCATTTGCTGCTGAGTCCGAACTACATATGCCATTCAGTAAAGCATTATACACATGGATTTGTAACATAGTAACAATCCTTACTAAGCAATAAGTGAAAGTGTGTGTGTGTTCCATTGTCTGTTGAGAATCAAATACTCTTTCATAACTGCCAACATCATGTAGTTCTAGGTCACAGTACTCACTGCTCAGATATACTTTCCAATATCCACAAACATTAACTTCACTGTGTGAATCCAGATGTGGAAATAGAGTTGTAGTCTTAGGAGATAGCTGTCTGGAATGACTGCTGAGGCTGAGCATGCAAAGCCTTATTTTTGGAAAGTCACCATCCTCTACTTTAACACTCCTTGTTGGTTTTCTAAACACCCAAAGGGTCCCATGGTTAACTTTCGTTTAGGCTGTCAAACTTAAAGGACGCTTTTCACCTGTTGAGAACTTGTGAGGAACACTGCAAAGTGTTACTCATTATGCAGCATGTAGAGGGATCTTCACATCATGATGTATGATTGTATTCAGTATGTAAAGGGATCTTCACACAGAAGAACCTGCCTCAGCCCTGGAGACGGGTGAAGTGTGTCTCTGTAGAAGTAGTGCGCTTATGATCTGCCCTCCAGGTTAGAATAGTCTGTGAGTGGTTTACCAAGTGGAGAAGAACTTCAGAAACGGCAGAGGACATGTGTTCAAAGGAGGAGAAGAATTTTTGCTGCAAGTATTTACCGAGGACCTTTGTCACAGCAAGTTCTGAGTGCTAGGGAATGGGAATTCAAAAAGAATTGACTGACATTCCGTGTCCTCAAGGAACTCAAAGTTCACGTGAGCCTTAGACACGAAAATGAAAACCAGTACCTCTGTGATAAGACAGAAGTTACAACAGTGCTCGGGGGAGTGAGACCAGTCAGTGGGTTCTATTAGGAAAAGAGAAGGGATGTCCAAAGTTTCATTTGAAAAGACAGTGAAGGGCAAGTGTAAACATTCCAGGTAGTAAGGGAAGGGCCTGACATATTATCAAGACACACACACACACACATACACACACACACACACACACACACACACACACACACACACGGACAGTTTGTCATAAGAATTCCACCATGTCTATGGCTGTCTGAACTACCAAAACTAACACATGGCTCCTGTTACTGGATCATGTGAACAAGAGGCTGGAAGATGACTCAACAGTTAAGAGCCATATTGTTCTTTTGGAAGACCCGTGTCAGAAGGCTCACAGCTGTCTGTGAATGCAACATTATGGGATCCAGTGATCTCCTCTGGTTTCAAGAGGCACCGCCACTCATGGCCACACACCCACACAGAGGCATACATACACATAATTAAAAATCTTTTTCTAAGATGTGGAATATTTGTATTTTTATTTTTAATTATGTGTATATGTCTTCCAGAGAACTTGAATTTGCTGAAGAATCACTCTTAACTGCTGAGCCATCTCTCCAGACTCAAGATATAAGATATAAAGGATGATGATGATGATGTAGTAGCAGCAGCTGTCCTTTTTTTGCAGAATAGTTAGCTAGTGGCCAGAAAATGGCTAGGATATTTCTAGGATTTAATAACTATCAATAGCTTACTGTAAAATGCCAATAGATTTGAAATCTTTTTTGGAAAGAACAAAAATTACCAACTAGAACAGATATAGGAAGTAAACTGTGATGGTTGGCAATAAGGATTTTATGTGGGGTTAATTTCCTTGTCTTGCGCTGGAATTTAATGTTGCTTCATAATAACATCAAATAGGGTTTCCCTGGGTAAGGCATTGGCGGCACTAGTTCCAATACCAGCACTGAGAGGCAAAGGCAAGAAGATTTCTGTGAGTTCAAAGTCAGTTGGATTTACAGAGTGAGTTCCAGGTTCAAACCAGTGCTATGTAGAGAGACCCTGTTCCCCACCCACCCACCCAAAAACAAAGAAAAGGAATTGAGGATCTTTGAAATTCTGTTGAGAGTCAGTAAGCTAAAATCATAAGTGTAAAAAAACTGTTTTGAAGATACATTAATAACTTAAAATTAATATTTTGTAGGGTAAATTAATTAATTTCCAAATATTATATGAAGTAGTCAGTTTCACGATACTGCAACGAAATGCCTGAGGCAGCTGACTTTTAAGAGACAAGGTATATTTTGCTCACTATCTGGAGATCAAAGCCTTTTATTGCTTCCGTTCTAAAGAGGGCAGGGACTCATTATGGCCAGAGCACAGAGAAGTAAAAGAATCCTATCTTCACCCAGAGCAGAGGGAAAGCACGAGAGAGTTCACAAAACCATTTGAGGGCATTCCTGCCCCATGTGACCCATGGACCAACCCCCCCTGCTTCCTTAGTCAGGTCTTATTACGTTTCTGTTGCTGTGTTAAAATGCCTTACAAGTCCACTCCTGCAGGGAAGTCAAAGCAGGATCCTGAGTCAGCCAGTCACATCCTCAGGCAAGAGCAGAAAGGATGAATGTTCATTGCTCAGCTCGATTATCTCCAATCTTATACAGTTCAGAACCCAGAGCCAAGGAATGGTGCCACTCACATTCGGCCAGGGTCTTCTCACATCAATTAACATAATCAAGGTAAAGTCCTACACACGTCCGCAGACCAACCTAATCTTGATAATCCTTCATTAAGATTTTCTTTCTGTATCATTCTGGATTGTATCAAAGATATATTAAAGTCTTACATGTATACAGAATAGTACCCAGATACATTGTTTGTTTGCTTGCTTGTTTTTGGTTTTTACTTATCTCATTATGTAGCCCAGGCTGACCTGTTATACTTTGCTTAGCTCAGGATGACCTTGAATCTGTGATCCTTATAGCTCTACCTCCCAAATGCTGGGATTATATCTATACACCACCACACTCAGCTTGAAATAAACATAGTGCCCCAAAGTAACTATATCCCAAGTTAGCAATAATACATTCCCAAGACTCAGGAGGTCCTCACTGTGTTCATTCCCTTCAAATGAAAGGGGACCAACTTCCAGATTTCCCACATATGGACAAATGATTCCCTGCATATTAATAAAGTAATCATTCTTAAATATATGGGGAAAAAATCTGACAAAAAATCTGGGAAAAAATCTGATTTTATCCTTCAAGATAAAATCTCTGAATGGAGTAGAAATGGAAGGAATCCATCTCAACACAATAAAGGCTCTATACATGATAAACCTATAGTCAACAGACAACTCTTGGAATTGTGTTCACGAACAAGCAAGATGACTCAGTGGGCAAAAGCACTTGCTACACAGCCAGATGGTCTGACTTTGATCCCAGGAATCCACAGTGGAAGGAGAGAACTGACTATCAAAAGTTGTCCTCTGATCTCTACACGTGTCACGTGTACTGGGACACCCATGTCCCTCCACACATCATAGGCCATGTACACACACTCACACATACATACACCCACACACAGTTATAAGAAATAACATTTTTTAAATTAGCTTTAATATTAAAACTTAGAAAAAAAGAAACAAAAACTACGTATGTTCTTTAAATCACTATTAGAAGTTATCATAGAAAAGAGACACCTGCATGCCTGGGCTCCTGAAATGTTATTTGCATTAGCTAAGTTATAAAATCAAACTGGGTGGCCATCAACAGATGAACGGATTAAAAAGTATGAGAAATGAATATATGTATGTATAATGTATACATATATGTGTGCATATATAGTATATATGTACACAAACATATATATTACATACATACATAAATTAGAGTGTTATTCATCAGTAAAGAATGAAACTACTGCCATTTACAACAAAATAGGTGGGGCTGATCTGATCTCTTGCCTTCTCTCTTTCTGATTGACTTCTTCCTGAAATAACCAGCTGCCACCAGGTGTCCCCCTCTGCTCCAGTGAACACAATTTTGCAGAGGCAATGGGGGCAGCCTGAAGGAAACACTTCCTAACTAAATCCATTTAAGCAAACGCACGGTGTCAACCCATGTGCCATACCCTGGAGATGCCCAGAAGAGGAAGTCAAACAAAGGACAAACACAAATTCCCAGTCTCAAGGCAAAATTGTGAGGGTCAGATAGAGTTGTGGGTTCAAATTAATGAGGGAAACAATTTTTTTTAAAAAGTGAAAAGAATGCTCTCCACAACTGACAGCTTCTGGCAGCGATGCAGGTGGTGAAGGACTCAGTTTTCTCTAAGAGGCTGGTCACCGGGAGCTTGGCCATGCTCCACTGAGTATATGGGCAACACAAATTGGACTTGTTTTGTTTGTTTTCTTCCTTCCTTCCTTCCTTCCTTCCTTCCTTCCTTCCTTCCTTCCCCCCCCCTCTCTCTCCCTTTTCCTCCTCCTTTTCTTCCTCCTCCTCCTTTTCTTCTTTCTTTTCCTCCTCCTTCCTTTCTGCAGAGAGCAGGTCACAAGGATGGGAAGACAGACCTGGGATTACTGGACTGGGAAGTGTGTGTGCTCAGGGTTCATAATGTGAAATTCCAAAAAATCAATAAAAATATTATTTAAAAACAAAAACCAAAAAATACTCTTTTTGTGAGATTGGGTAATTTGCATTACAAGCTTGAAAACTTGGTTTTGATCCCCAGAATCCATGTAAAAAATGCAAGAGAATGATAGCATGTGCTTGTAATATCAGGACTAGGGAGACAAGATAAAAGATTCCCTAGGATTCACTGGCCCATCTGACAAGCCTACTTGGCAAGCTCTAGACCAGTGAGAGGCCCTGTCTGAATGGAGTTGTATGGTACTCCTCAGGATAACACCTGAGTCTATCCTCTGACTTCTACATGCATGCATGTGCATGTATACCTGCATATACATACGTGAACATGCACACACACACACACATTCACAGAAAAAGAAAACTCCTTTGTAACTTCTGCAATTACTATGAAAATGTCTGAGGTTATCTGGACTCCACAAATATTTGAAGAGAGTCTTAGGGGCTAGGGAAATGTCTCAGTGGGTAAAGCATTCACTGAGAAGGAATGCAGTCATGAGTTCATATAGTCAGCACCCATGAAAAGAGTCAGGCATAGTGGCATGCATCTGTAATTTCAGCACTGAGATGTGGAGGCATATACTTGCACAGAGAGAGAGAGAGAGAGAGAGAGAGAGAGAGAGAGAGAGAGAGAGAGAGAGAGAGGTGTCCTTGAGTGCACATCAGAAGGTGTTCATGTCTTTTCCATTACACTTTTTCTTACTATATAAAAAACAAAAAACAAAACAAAAAAAACCCAAAAAAAACCCAAAAAGAAACAAACAAACAAAAAAAAAAAAACTAGTTTTGAGCCCCTAAACAGACATATGAGCCTGGGCCACCAGGGGTCCATAGCCAAGGAGCGCCAGGACAAGGCGACCCTCCCAGGAGCGTGGAAAAGCCGTGAGTGGGGTTAACTCGAGCACCACTGCTCACCGGGACTCGCCTGAAACCAGCTGAATACGGGCCTGAGGAAAACTTGGGGACAGGAACTTTCCATTTTCCATCTGTGCCTAAGGACCTCAGCCTGTGCCGCGGGGCTCCAAGGGAGAGCTGGTATCCCAGGAGTGCTGACACACCTTTGAGCACAGGCAGGGCCACCGCTTCTGTTCAAGCTCACTGGATCAAGAGGGACCCTTGCAGAGTCTTCAGGACATAGGAACCAAGGGACAGCTGGGGACAGGATCCTTCTGGTTTCTGTCTGCACCCCAGAGCTGACCCTGTGCCACGGCTCTCCAGGCCCAAGTACCTCTCATAGAGAGCTGGTCTTCAAGGAGTATTGACACAGAGGCCTGCAGGAGGGGCAAGCCACAGCCAGACAGAGTAAGACCAGCTAACATCAGAGTTAACAAGATGGCAAA
>CM052705.1:49781914-49851828 GCA_028551405.1 Uromys caudimaculatus
CTTTGTCTGATAATATGATGCTATGATCTTAAGTAGCATTCAAAAATAATTGGGCCTCTACTGATAGACTTATGTTTAAATACTTCAGTTTATTACTATAGTGCCATGTCTAATACTTTAACAATAATACTTTAGCAATACTGACTAGTTTTTTTTAGTACATCCAACAACTTAATCTTGTTTCAAACTTGTTTAATTCCTTCACGTGTGTCACTTCTCTTAAGCCTCAGAATAATACTAGAAAATAAATTTTATAAGCATCCAATTTTACTAATTATTTTCCCAAAGTCACAATCAGCAGTGACAACCAGTACTTGAATCAGGAAATTAGATTGCCAGCCCATGTCTTACCTGCTGTGTCTTGCTGCTGCCATGTAGTCAGCCAATACATTTTTAGAAATTATAGTGTAAATGTATGTGTGTGTGTGTCTGGCTATGTATGCACAGATGAGCCCATGACTGGTGTACTGATGTATCTCTTTCTCTCTCTCTCTCTCTCTCTCTCTCTCTCTCTCTCTCTCTCTCTCTCTCTCTCTCTCTCTCTCCCCTCCCTTCCTCCTCCCCTCCTCTCCCCTCCTCTTCCCTCCCTCCCTCCCTTCCTCCCTCCCTTCTGTGGGACTGTGAAAAGTAGCCTTGTTCCCAGTTGAAACCTCGGTGACCCTGAAGGTACGGTAGGTGCTTCATCTGGTTCCCAGACACCAGGCCACTGTCACTAGCCTCAGCTCCCCATAGATTTGTGGCCTTCAGTCATGTAGGTTCAAGACAGATCTCCATTTTAATGAAGTATCTAAAGGCCTGGAGAACTTAGCTAATAAACTCTCCTTCCCAGACACTCCTCCCTGCAAAAGGTATTTAACCTCAGGCCCACCCTGAGAAGTGGGGTATGGTTTCACTCATCCACTTTCCGCCATGACAATAAATGTCTTAAAACCATGGACTGTCTCTTTTCATCAGGATCTGCCGTGGTGAGCCGTGGAAGGCCTTCGCCTATAGGACCACTGTCTAATCTCCCATAGAAGGCCTCCCTACGCTCCAAGCAGGGGGGCAGGGTACCATCCAGAGCTCCCCTCTTTTCCCCCTTGGGACCCCTGAGCCAGCTCCGACTGTCCCTCAGACCATACTTCCTCATCCTGGAGCCATGTCCTGGGGCTGCTCTATAGTCCAACACCTACTCAGAGACAGTGTAGGATAAGTGCAGTCAACTTCCCATGTCCTGACTCCCCGAGCCGCCGAGTCCTGTGGCAGAGCAGATTCGGGACCCCTTAACCTTATCCCCTTCCATCTCCCCTTCTCCCCCCCCATTTGGGTTCTGGAGATTGGATATAGGTCATCAGGTCCGGCAAGTGCCTCTTCCTGCTGAGCCTCCTCTCTGGCCCTACCAAAACTTTTACTATCTTGATAGAAGTCTTTGATTTGTGAATACAATACTACAAGCTATGGTATTTTTCAGACTGTGAGTGCTAGAGTGGTCATCATGCCTCCATCTGTATGTACAATACAAGTAGGATGAAAAAGAAGAATAAAATGATTTTCAGAGGTTACAGAGAGAGCTCAGTCAACAAAACTCATGTCTTGCAAGCATGAAGACCTGAGTTTGATCTCCAGAATCCACTTTTAAAAAATTATTTTCAAATGCCTCTCATTGTAAAATTCACAATGCTTTTGAATAAAGATCATTTATTACTGAGAGTAAAAATGTGCACTGTGTAAGTAGAAAGAAAAAAACATAGTAGAGTAAGCAGAAAGAAATGAATGCTTTCTTGGAGCTGTGATATCAGACCTCTCAGTTTTTGAAACAATTTTCCAATAAATCCTTATGATAAGGATCTGCCATAACAGATCAATATGATCCAGTAAACACAAATTTTATATTTTTAATATTCTGCATATTGACCAATTTTAAGAAAAAGTATGCAATATAAATATTTTAGGTAAAAAACTAATAATAAATAGAGAATAGAAGTAAAATTCTTCGTCTTTATTTCATCACATATTGTTATTCAAAATGTGGTTTTTGCATCTGCTTCATTTTCAAGTAAATTCAAATGTTTTGAATAAACCAAAATGACAAAATATTTCAATAATTCTTCTACTGACCCATAGCAGCATATTTTAATTAAATAAAAACTCATGCTTTTAAACTCATTTATTTTGCCTCAATCTTGTCCTATACAACATACCCTATTCTTGCTAAAACAAGAAAGCCTCCAAATACACAATTTTCTACTCTAATTTAGCAAAGACCATACAAACCTAACCCGTTTGTTTCTTCCAAAGCCATGAGCTGGGTTCCAAGGGATTTTTTTTTCATGATGAAGCTAGCAGGCCTTATAGATTATTATATGTAAATATACATAATTCCCTCTTTCCACATGTGTATAGTAGGGTCTCTAGAGCCAGATGATTTTCACAAAGCAGCAGCTCAGGAAACAGTAGTTGAATATAATAGGTGTTCTCTCTTGTCCCTTGGCTTCACCCACTATTTTCTCCAGCGAGCACCGAACAGCACTCAGAAGCTGTTGTCAAAGTGTGTCACCTAAAAGGAAGAATGTACGCTACTGAAAGGAGGGAGCACCTGGTTCCCCTCAACGCGGACAGTTCAGTGGATTCTTTAGGCTTGTGCAGGAATCTGTACAGGTACATGAGGCATCAGAGAGCTCACGGGAGCATTCAAAGTCTTCTAAACTAAGCTCATTTTCCAAAAGCCGTCCCATGGAAAGAGCTAAGTTCTCTTGCTGTTGACTCTTCTCCATGCTAGCCACCCACCACTCTAACCCCACCAAAACTGAAGCAGCAGTCTAGCAATCAATAAGGCAGAATCAAGTTCCCCCCTTTTCATCTGCCATCTTTAAACTCCTTGCCTGGGAATTATTCCATCCTTGAACCAGGAGGTATACGGGATCGTATCTGCTGCCTGAAGCACTGACTTTTTCAGTCCTTCATCTAGTGTACTTCCAGCAACCGAGAAACTCCGGTATCCATGACCACGGTTGGGGGAAAATCCTTTCAGTTCTGTTCAGAGTCCAGTTGGTTGAGCCGCTTTACGATCATGTTGTTGATTTTCTTAAGATCATCTATGTCCTTTCCCTCAGCTGTCAGTCTTCTTGACACATCCTCCATCTTGTTTCCTGTTTGAACTTAAAAGATGGAAAACAGACTATTACAGTAGAGCCAGCAGAGGGCGCACTGTGCGGCTACTCAACTGAGTTCTGAGAAGCACCCTTGGCAAATCCCCATGCCCAGAAGGAAACGGAAGACTTGCCTAGCTAGTAAACTTATGTAAGCTAGTGCTTAACGACCTCCTAGTGCCAGGCTAGACCACCCTCTGGCAACGCCAGAAGATTCTGCTGAGAAGGATGTGCCAGGGGCTGTCAGTGTGTCTGATTAGTTCCTTAGGAGTGATTGTCACATTGTCTCATTTCCAGGCCCTTTCTCAGAAATGGCTTTCCCTCATTATCCAGAAAATGATATTCTCTGGATTTCAGCATCTATCTGTGCCTGTATACAAATGAACATACACACACACACACACACACACACACACACACACACACACACACACACTAATGAGATTAATATATCTGGCCTAGGGTGCTTGCACAATAAAAATATACTTTTTATGTAGGGTCTCACTGTGTATCTCAGGTTGGTCTTGAACTCATGTTTTCTGTCTCTGTCTGCCAAGCTTTGGAATTACAAATGTATGCCATCCCATTCAGCATAAAGACACTCTTATTTCCTCACCTCATTTTTCCTGTTCTTATTCAATATGATCCTGTCCTCAATATAAAACACTTATGCATTCAAGACATCCATACACACAGAACAATAAGTCTTTTTAAAAACAGATAGTGACATTCATGCTCTGCATCACACTGTATACCAGAGTCCCTGAGTCCTGAGTGGCTGTTATTAGCTGCATCACCTTGAGCATATGAGGCTTCAGTTTCATCAATAGTCAACTCAAGATAATGGTAGAACCAACCCAGGCATGGTAATGTCATCCTGTAATTCCACCTACTCAAGAGGTTGAGGCAGGAGGATCACAAGGTTATCTGCCTAACTGAGCTACTTAGTGAGTCTGTAATAGGATCTGATGCCCTCTTATGGTGTGTCTGAAAACAGCTACAGTGTACTCATATAAATAAAATAAATAAATCTTAAAAAAAAAAACCTCAGGGAAATGCGTGTTATATCTAAATGTGATGAAGATATTATGTCTTGAATAAAGAAAACTAAAATTAAGTAGGACACAAGGTGTACAATTTGGCAAAAGTGGCTCCAGGTGACAAATTAAAAGCTTATATAATTATTTAACATAAATGTAGGCTGGTGCTGTGTGAGCATAGCCTAGACACAAGGACCCAGTTCAGGAGCAACAAAGTGGCTTTAAGACACTGGGTCTCCCCTTGGCTTCACCTGGAAATTCTGATGGCTAGAATGCACTAACTCCAGAAGCAGTACCTATGAAAGACGCACACACAAATAGGGACAGACCTGCCTGACGTACTTACTTATTAGGAAGATGGCAAAGAAGACCAGAGCCAGGCTGACTGTCAACACCAGGAGCAGCCCCACAAAAACCAGACCCCGTCTTCCATTTCCTGGGGTTGTGCCAGCACTTGGGATTTTGTCCTCTAAAGCTGATAGGAAACAAAGTGACAGAATCTCCACATCTTACAGAGATGTGGTGGACACACTCATTTTCCCTGGACAGCCCTGGAAAGAGACTTCTGCATTAGGGATGCCTTTGGACGAGCAATGTTGGAACTGTTTACCTTTCTCTGCTGGAATTCAAAAAAATGAGTAGGCTTGAGCTATGTCCTTGAACCTGTTTGGAAGGTTCTTTGAAAATTGTTCACTGAGGAGTAGAGAGCACGAATTATTCTTTGGAGAAGGAATAGAAAATTGATGAGGCTGTACTGGCCATCTCCTAGATAACCTCAACAGAGCTAGGTATGCGATGCCTTCCCTGAGTGGAAGACCAAAAGCTGTGTGGTGTATCCCAGGAAACTGCTTTTATTATCAGAATCATCTCTTAGGTTATATCCACTTAGACAAAAGAGCCCCTGAGGTATTTTGGTTTCTTAAAGCTATTTCCAAGATAGATCTGCTCTAGAAGCCAGGCTCTTCTCAATCGCCTCTCACTAGCTACCTTGTAACTCTAAGGTGCCTAAAAACACACAGATAAACCTGAATAAGAGCCGTGAACCCCATGGGGTAGGGAGAGTGCCGGGTTACATTTTATATTCTCCTCTCTGAATTGGCTCCACACGGTATACTGCTTAGTTATCTAATCAAGTACATCCCATGTTCTGGCCTGTCAGCAGCTGCTGCTTCCTAACCCACGCCACGCCACAGCTGACACCAACACCTCCCTTCCCACTTCACTAAAACCAGGCAAGGTCTGAACGATGACAAAAGGAAGAACCCAGGAAGGATGAGACAGCAGTTATAGAACTGGGCAGGAAGTGTAGAGTGTGCATGAGGCAAACGGCAAATGGGCCATTCACGCCTGTGTTAGAACAGTCATCAGTAAAGCTAGAAAAGATGGGGCCCAGAGGGTGGAAAGGCCTGGTTTCTAACACTTAGAGAGCAAGACACACTGTGTATTCAGGAGGTTTTTGGTTTGCTCTCATGTCTCTTCCAATACTTTAATTGGACAATTTGTAATTTGTAAGTAGAGAAAGAAGTTGACTTTTTGCACAACAGAATTTTAATGATTTTTAAAATGGATGAATGTGTTAAGCATTTTCTCAGTAATCTCTGATAAAAAACAAGATCCTGGGAAGCAGAGATTATAATGAACCTAACCATGCTCACCAAGAGGCACACAGCCAAGAGGGACTGAGCAATCCCTGTACCCAGTAACAAAATGCCATAGATTCTTCCTCAAGAGTTTTAATAGGTAAAACAGGACATAGAGCAGGGTCTTACTATGCATGCCGGCTACCAGGTGCTACCTATGATAGCCCAGGCTGACCTTACATTTATGACCCTCCTGCCTCACCCTTCCGTGTGTCGGAAATACAAGCACGGTCCACTATGCCTAGCTTCTCTCTGGAATTTTGATGACTTCAGCCCTTGCCAAGGAAGTCAATAATGCTTTGACAGATTGGGGTCCCAAAACAAAACCTGCTAAATGATAAACAACATTTCCAGTGTCCAGTGACTGCTGAAGCCCACCCTGCCCCAACCGCACGAACACATCCACCACACCCTTGATATTTTTAGGAAGTCCCAAAGCCATGCTTCCAGGTTCATACATACAGAACAGGTGTTGTGATTCCGTTGGACAGAGATTGAGTTTGTTTAAGTCATTTATGGAATCCACAACATAGAGTTTTCCTTCTTCTTGGATGCTGTGAGAACCAGCTTCCTGAGAGGAATGAGTCATTGTGCCTGAAAGAAAGCAACAGCATTAGGAAGAGGGTGGGCTGTGGAGCTGTGCAAGCCAGCACAGCAGTGGGAAGCTAGAGAGACACAGAGTTACCATCTACAAACACTGGGCTAGGGGCTAGACACGCTGTGTCTGGAGAAAGCCTTCCTTGGTTGGACAATGTAGTGGGTATTCTTTTGCCTATGCTTGCCAGAGTCAAGTGTGTGGTTAACATAGAGCCGCTCCGACCCTGCCTATCTATAACGCTCTTCTCTCCTCCTCGGCTTGCCCACTTCTATCTTGTTTCCTCTGGGTCTGTATTTTGTTTCATAATTGCCTCTCAAAATGTTTTTTTTCCTGTTACATGGTTCCTAGTTTAATATGCTTCAAGTCCTCTGTGCAAAAACACTATTTATAAAGACAAAATAAGCTAGTCAACAAAATGACCATAAAACAGACCAACCAATATTTAACTATGAGCCCTACTAATTTCCCAATTTAACACACAGAAATGTAATCTTGGGGCCTAGCAAGATAGCTCAGTACTTGCCACCAAGCCTGACAACCTGAGTTTGATCTCAGAAATTCATATGGTGGAAGGAAAGAACAGACTCTTCCAAGCTGCCCTCGGATCGCCACCCGGCATCTAAGCACAGGGTAAGTAATGTAAAAATATTCATTGAAATTTCTGTATTTTCTTCAGTTTGGCTTGAGTTTTTGCCCTCAAATACACCCTTTAGCCATTCCATGCAGGCTGTGACTTTCCAGGACCAAACCTTAGCAAACACAGGTACTAAAGAAAGGCTCTCTTTGCCCTTGTTATTTCTATTTTCTGTGTGAGTGTTTGCTTGCATGTATGTATGTAGGCCACATGCATGCTGAGTACCCAAGGAAGCTAGAAAAGTCAGCTGGATTTCTTGGAACTAAAGTTAAGGTAGGTTGTAAGCTACCATGGGAGTAACTGGATCTGGTACTCTGCAAGAGCACTGAGTGCTCTTAACTGCTGAGCCATCTCTCCAGCCAGTACAAAGAGGAATCTTGATTGTCCCAGGACTTCTGCTCTGTTCCATCAGGTTTCTAAGAAACTAAGATCACCTACCTAACAGATACCTTTTCAGCTGAGGTTTACAAGTAAGGTAATATTCTCTCGAAACAGCATGACTTCCACACTGAAAAGCCTGAATAGATTAGACAAGTCTATAGGAATGCCTCTTTAATGCATGACTGGAAAGAAGGCTCATTGTGTAAAGTGCTTGCTGCACAAGCATGAGGTCCTGACTTCACATCTGCAGTACAGAAAAGCGGGGTGCTGTGGTACCCATCTGTGACCCCACTGATGGGTGATGGCGGAGACAAGCAGATTGCAGGGCTTCACTGGCCATCCAGTAGAGCCAAAGCAGTGAGCTCCAGATTCATTAGGAGACCCTGTCTCAAGGTGGAAAGAGAAGACACATGATACTGACCTCCTGCCTACAGACACACACACACACACACACACACAAACACACACACACACACACACACACACACACAGAAACATAATAAGAGATTCTGGATCATTGAAAGATGTGAAGAGCTTCCAAGACATACATTTAATGACTAAGAAAGCTTTTTTTTTTTTTTTTTTTTTCCAAAAAGTGAGTCAGTGGTGATATAAAGTCTGAGGTCTAAAGGCATTTTAGAAAGACAAGGTAGGGGGCTAGTGAGATCCTGCAGTACGGGTGAGTGCTGATCTTGCAGAGGACCTGAGTTCAGTTCTCAGTACCTGTGTGTAGTGGTTTACAACCATCTGTAACTCCAGCTCCAGGAATCCAACTCCCTCTTCTGACCTTTTTTAGCACCTGCACTCACATGCACATGCTTAGACACATGTATACATAATTAAAATAACTCTCAGAAAGAGTAGGAGGATGCAGTAAATGTGCCTGCCTATAGGAGGCAACAGATGTCTTCCTGATACCACTCTTTTGAAAAGATTTAAGACCCAACCATAAAGTTAGAAGAAACTAAATGGGGAAGAGTACTAATATATCCATAGAAAATCTGGAAAAAGTATCACATACTTACTGAGCTCCTTAAACTACACTATTAAGAATCAAAAGCCTCAAGGCTGGAGAAATGGCTCAGCCATTAGGAAAGCCTGCTGCTCTACTTGAGGACCTGGGTTTGGTTCCTAGCACTTACATCAGGCAGCTCACAACCACCTTTAACTCCAGCTCCAGGAGATCCAACCTCCTCCTCCTCAGGCCTCTGTGAGCACCTACACACACGTGGCTTATATGTGAATGCTCGAGGGAGGGGTAGAGAATTTCCAAGTAGCATTTACAAATTTAGTGGTACTTGTGTTAAACATATTCATAGATCCCTAGCTAAGAAACAGTGTAAGATCAGAAAGTTATACACTCATTTTTTTCCATAAATTCAAACTGTGTGTTTCATTATCCTGAAACTTTAATTGGAAAGAATGCATGGATGGAGTCATCATTAAATATTTAAATAGTGAAATGACTGAGCTTCAACCACACTGCATGGAGCAGTCCTAAGAGAATGACTTGACATGATACAGTTAAAAACAAACCCGCAGCAGCTGTGAGGGAAAGAGCCTTAGAGAGCCAACCACACCACTCAAAGATAAGCCACGCCCTCGAGTGCTGCTGGTTGCCAGCGCATGGGGCTCTAAACCGTACTTCCAGAAGTGTTTTCTGTTTCATCACCTCCTTATACTTTATTATCCCAAACACGATTTTTTTGTGGAGGGGGAGGGGACCAGGAAAAAAAAAAAAAAAAAAGCTGTTATGTGTCACATGGTTGGATCATTGTTGCAAACACAGCTTCTATTTTGGGCATGGTAACTGAGACACAGTTCATTTCTGAATCTGACTTATTATCCGTTTCACCTGCAGGAATGTCACTACTGTTGGAGAGAGAGAGAGAGAGAGAGAGAGAGAGAGAGAGAGAGAGAGAGAGAACTATTTAACTATTTACAAAGTAGAAGACTAGCTACAAAAGTCATTGCTAAAAAGTCCTGCTTTCAAAGTCCAGTTAATAAACTTTACTTGCCACAGACTAAGAAGGTGATGCCAAGATATCTAAGGGATAGAGGCATGGCACTAAGCCTGGTAGCCTGAACTCAGTCTCCTTCACCTTTGTTCAATGAGAACTGACTCCTGCAACTTGTCCTCTGACCTCCACATAAGTGTTGTGGCAGGAACATGCCCCTCCCACACACATAATTCAGACTAAGATGTCATAAAATTTGTTTAAGATTTTTTTTTCTAAATCTAAGATAAACCAAGTCAATAATGAGGTGCTCTGAAAGATAACATCTTTACAGTGAGCTCACAATGCCGGTAGATGTTTTTTCAATAAGCCTTTTCAGTATTGCAACATGTTAAAATGAAAGACAAACTAGTAGAGAGAAAAAGACAGTGTGATTCATGGCCTCGGAGAGCCTGCAGGTGGCTTGTGAGGGACTCTGCCAGCAAATGGATACAAGGAGAGATCTTGAAAGCCAGACCCCACAGCTGTTGACGCCAGCGGTTGCTATCTTTGGAAGCTGAAATGAGGGCATTCAGGAACAACCACCAAGGCTGATGCAGAGTGTCACTACCTATTCCATGTTGCTCTAACTTGGCCTTCCTGCCCAACTCCACTGTGCAGATCTGCTGATTCACAAACGGCCAAGGCAGCATCCTTTTGATGGAACCCTTTCTGATCCTGGAACTGAGACACGTAAGTAGTTTCATTTTCCCGTGTTCTTGATCACTGCTAACAGCTGAGCCTTTCATCATTTAATAATTTCTTGATTTTCTAGCAGTAGACACTTCAATAAAAATAGTCTCTGAAAAAAACTCGTTGTACGTTCCCCCTGCAGGTATTGGTATCAAAGCAGAAAAATAACTCACACCATATTGTATGCTACGAACTCAGAATTGTTTACAATTAAGGCTGAACTCAAAGCGTAGTAAGACTCATCCTTGAGTGAGTCATGCTACTTATGAACGGCATTCCTGAGTTCATGCTTTAGAGCCAGGAGGTAATTTTTAAAATCAAGTCTACATCTTTTTCTATGAGCAGTCGAAAAGCACTGAAGACATGCAATGAAAACCCCAAGGACTCAAGAATCATCATTCGGTCTCAGTAAGGAATAGCATGCAAATTACTTACAAAAAACGTGAGCCTGGACTGCTCAGTTACCTGGAAAAGACAACTACTCAGGAACAACTACAACAAAACTTTCTACCAATTCTGTAGCTCGTTCTTGATCTTCCTGCTGCTCACAAGTGCTCCCAAGGCCCATAAACCCAGCACATAATTGGTGGTCTATATTTAGTGTAAATTTAGCCAATCGACACAAGATTCCCTGCACCGGCTTCCCCTATAATGTCTGAATTTAAGATACGCATTGCTGAAACTTTGCTTTAAAACAACAAACCAGCAAGTCTTGATTCAGTCACTAACTGATCTGCTTCTTATTAAGCTGAAGTTGAAAGTCCTGATTCAGTGGAAGTGGCCGTATCGGCTGTCAGCACATTCCTAGCACTTCTGCTGTGGTGTGTTCCTGTGTATAAATACCCTGCAGCAGGCAGGGGCTGCCACCGAGACAGCTGCTGCGCAGAGACTCTAGACCAGGGACCTCAGTAAACAGGGAGAATAGTTGTGATAATACAACTAGCATAATGACTGGTATGTTAGATTTCCATTCCTGTATCAAAGTATCCAAAATAAGTCAGCTTTATAGAGTAAAGGTTTATACTAGCCCACTATTTCAGACTTCTGATCTAGGCATGCAGCAATAGAAAACATGGTAGCTGAAATAAGAGGCTTTGTCTCATGAAGCCAAGAAGCAAAGGAGGAAAAGGCCGATGATTTGTCTTCAGCCAAGCCTCACACCTAAAGGTCCACCATCTTCCAGTGGTTCCAGGCTAGTGACCAAGCAAGCCTTCTACACTTCTCTTCAGGGAGACCTCAGAGATCTAAACTATAGCAGCAGGTCCAGGGACTCCTGGGCCTTCAACGAGCTACAAAAAGTGTGAGTACACTTCAGCATTCCTTCCACAGTGATCTCTTCTAAGCTTAAGCACAAGCACATCTGCCTCTTGGGAATACCAGTCTTGTTTCCCTTCCACACGTGGTTGGGCAGTCTTTGCCCTCTGGTGTACACAAAAGGCACGACAGTGAGAATTGGGGTCTGCAAGCTCCAGGTGCCAGACCACAGGTTGCTCAATTCGCACTTGCAGTTGTTTATGACCTGCCTGCCTTCCCTCACAACTGCCTGCTCATTATATAGCTGTGTGTTCCAGTTTCCCTTACACGTTCCATCAGGGACATTATTATACTCACTTTTTTTGGTCTTCCCATAGATAGAGAACCAAGACCGTGTGCTTGGAACTTTAACATTACGTGCTGTCACATGTCTTAAAACTGAGCTCAGAAAAAGATATTCTCATCAGCTAGCCATGCAGGTCAAAGAACAAAACTCTTCTAAGTACCCAATCTGTCCCAAATCCCCTACCGTCTCCAGAAGCACTTGCTTCAGTCTTGATCACTGTTTCCCCCTTCTTCTAACTTTATAACCCTCAAGTACTAGTTCTCCAGAAATGGGAAACACAGCCTAAGACCTCCACTGCCAGAGGGTGAAGTGGTAATTAAACAATGCCACGCATCCAACTCATCACACCTGTCTGAAGGTACCTGGCTTTAATTGGACTCCTAGACAATGACTTGACCAGAATATGACAGCTCTTAATATCCAAGTGTTGCTTTAAGTTTTGAATCAGTAGAAAACATTGTCACAAAAATTGTCTATTCTGGGGCCTTACATTTGAAATATCCCTCATGGTATTCAGTCAATTCCCAAGAAATCCAATAAACGCCATCAGAGTTGTCACCTATTGTTGATTGCTTCAAAATTAGTTCTTGTGTCACAGCGATTTGGCTGAGAGTCATGGTTGGCTGGCTGGCCAACCACAGAGCACTTCCCTACTTTCAACTCAATTCTTAAACATCAGGTTCTTAGCAATCGTGACCAGAAGTTAAATGATTTCTTAAGGTTTCCATCTTTGTAAACTCAAGCGTGGGTTAAATGCTCTCATTTCTCATTCTTCAAACCCTAGTTTTAAAAAAGGCATGGGAATAAGCCCACAAGATGAAAATAGGAGCCGGGCAGTGGTGGCTCACGCCTTTAATCCTAGCACTTGGGAGGCAGAGGCAGGTGGATTTCTGAGTTTGAGGCCAGCCTGGTCTACAGAGTGAGTTCCAGGACAACCAGGGCTACACAGAGAAACCCTGTCTCAAAAAAAAAAAAAAAAAAGCAAGCAGGAATAAATACCACAGTTCAATAAATGTGAACATGATGGGAAACCAAGGTGCCTGGATTTGCAGGTGTATGGACCAACTAATGCTGCAGACTTAGGCTCAGAGCTGGGACCTGAGAGTTAAGTATGGACAAAACCAAGGTAAGTCATTGTATGTGACAATGACAAGAGTGTGACTGAAAATGTTAAAGATGTCTCTAAGGAAGAAATTGGAAACGTAAGGCCTAAAGTCATTTCAGTAGCTCCAACAAACAAATTCGAGTGTATGAAAAACTTACTTCTAGATTGCTCAGTCCACTACGTAAGGTTATCTACCATGTAACCAATTTTAAGCACAGAAGACAAAAACAAAAGCATTTTAAATCTCAACATTTCATGAATCAGAAAAGCAAACCTTCCAAAATTGAATCTGAACTGTCCAGTGTTTAATTCTGAACTCGATGCTCTACACAGAAATTCACAAATCAAACTTTCAGTTAAGACCTTAAAATTGACTTTTTGTATTCATTCCTAAGAAACTGCAGGCATGCCACTTAAGTGGGTAGTGTGAACTCTGATTTAAAAATCCGAAGGATAACCTCGATGTTTCCAAAAAAACAGTTATATACTTGGGTGAGAGAAACTAATCTATACTGACTGATACACAAAGAACCGAATTCTTTAAGTTTCTTTAGTTAGGGAAGAATTGGTGGCAGGCATGTAGTTTATGTATGTAAAAGTCAAAGACAAGTAAATACCACTTTAAGGCAAATGTTAATTCCCCCAAATAAATTGATGTGAGAACTCTTCACCTATTAGGTTAAACAATGCCTAAAACCAATAAACCAAGAAATTGCTCAGTGCATAAACAGAAACATGAAAGGCAGGCAGAAAACACCTGCAGGAGAAGGGACTGATGGATGACAGGAGAGAAGAGGGCTTTAGAAGCCTTGAAATAAACTGTGATAAAAACCCATTAAACACATACATGGGGCTGGGGGTAAAATGCTTGTCTGGAAAGCCCAAGTATTGATTTTGATACTCAGAAACTACATATCAAACCTGCCACTCAGTATTGGAGATAGAGACAGGACCCATGTCCAGAAAACAATGGATGGATCCTGAGAATTAACAGTCCTGGGTGGACACATACAACAAAAACAAAAAACATAGGGGCAATGTTTCCCATGTTAGCCTACGTGAAAGGAAGGTAACAAACAAAGTCACTCTAGATTCCAATGTGTTCCGCAATGTGCTCTGAGGGCTAGAACTGAAAGCCACAAGCCAAACAGATATCCCCCTAGCAGTATAGACCTTCCAGTTTGTTGGGAACACCCAACAGTAACTTGGAAAAACAAAACAAAAAAAACCCCTTAAGTGTCACGCTTCCAAGCCCCGCCCTCTGCATCAAGGAAACTGAGTCCATGTACCCTGAACTGAACTCACTGAAGCTATGTGGAGATTAATGGTTATGTTTTATGCACTGCCAAAATGCTTACAAGATGCCTCACAAGGACAACAGAAAACACTTTTGAAGTTGGCTAACCTAAGTCCTGGTAATGAATAATGCTGTATTTCTTAATTTCAATGTTTGATGACTCAAAAGCTGTCTCACTTCTTCCTGCCTTGACTCATTCTGAACTCTATTTCAGTCATAAACAGCATTTCTTTTGTTAACAAAGCAACACTTCCAGTGGGAAGACTTTTATTTCCAAAGTGGAAAGCACAGGTTTGAATGGCACGTCCTGCTCTTGGCTCTTTAGGGGTGATGCTCAGCAGACTTTCTGGCATAGGCTAACATCAGTTCCCAAGATCTGAGCACAAGGGCTGAGCGCAGCATGGAATAATGTCTTTTGATGAGCTGACTGACAAAAATCAAAATATCAACCTTCCACTCGAACTCATTCCCCAAAACTACAAGTGCCACGTGTGTATCATAATCTGTCAATTCTTCTGATGAGTAGTGTAAACAAGTTAACCTTCTTATTGTGAAACACCATCTGCTCACTACACAGAGTATGACCAAACATCACACTTTATTTGTGATTACCAGTTATTTTTACAGAGAATAAAGAACTCATTAATTTGCAACACTGTACATTAAATTAAAATATAACCCACCTCTACATCAAAAATTATCTAAGTTGACCAAGATAAAAAACCGTCTCTAAAAGCTTATATACATTAGAAGTAGCAAAAATAATAATAAAGGAAGAAATTAGAAAACAGTCATCAACTTCAGACATCTAGAAGAACTCTCCAACATCTGCTCTCTTATCTCGACATTTGCTTCGAGCTTTTGTTCGGGCTTTGAAAGCTGCAGAGTTATATAAGTGCTGAAATAAAAAAGAAAAATATACATGGATCAGTAAGATGAGATATCCTTATCAACGGAGTAACAAATATAAAAATCACAAAGGAACTAGAGAGCTAACAGGTACACATCATCCTATAATAAAGTGCATGAAAATTCTGCTACACACATCTCACCTCAATAAAAACCAAACAACGCTTAAAATCTGTTGATATCTTAAAAAGAAAATGGTGCCAATCACTATTTCACGTTACAGACTCTGGAAAATGGTCGGCACTCCACTAAGTTACTGCCCAGGACAACAGAAACATGAGCTTTGCTTCCATTTCTCTTCAATGTATTTAGTCCTAAAAAGCAAAAGGACTCTAAGATCTGAACACAAACCAGAGAAGCTGTGCATTTTGTTTTAAAGAAACAAAAACAAAACCCACCCTTTCAAAACGAGAAATCTTCATGGTTTTAAGTGTTGCAGCATCAAGCATCACAGGGGGTCCAAGCTCAAATACATTGCGAAGGAATTCATTTGTCTGAAATGAAATGAGGTAAAGCCTACATCAAATATTTATGTCATTACATACAGAGCCTGACTACAGAAGTGATATGGCTATCTGAAATAAGGAACTGAGCTTTCTGCTTTCTCAGTATGAAGTCTTCTCTAACGCCTTAGATTCTAGGACTATGTAACACAGACTGTATACCTTCACAGAGCACCGGGGATGTTCCAGCAGGCATTTACTGCTTTTTAATGTCTGGATGCATCCTGGATACCGAGCTAACTTCAAAAGCCGGTCTAGTCTTTAATCCCACCCCACTCAATTAAAGCAAGGGTGTCACTCACCTGCAAGTGGTACTGCATCCCTGATCCAAGAACCTCTTTAAACGTGTCATAGGTATGCTTTTTGACCCAGCTATCAATATACATGCGCTCAGGACCGAATTTAACAGTTTCTGTTGGAAAATCCCGTTCCTATACAAGAGAGGAGCCAAAATTATCACATGCCCTAAAATGGCCCAAACAATTCCTATTCTAAAGAATTCTGATATAAAGGGAACAGTATTTGAAACTGATAGTTCTTTATCAAAGATGTGGTCAGGCTAGTAACTACTGTCTCAGTGCAAGAGGGCAGAAGCCCCTGGAACTGAATAAACTTGATGACACAACTGATAAGTTGGTAACAAAGCCACAGTTTTAAGTATCCTAAGACTTCAAAAGGACTTAAGAAATGTGAAGAAAAGGTCAAGTGTTTCTATTGATGCAGGATGGGAGAAGGGGGGGTGCCAAATAGAAGGCAAGAAGTGAACTGAGTGAACGATGGACCCCTGGGACCTATGAGAGGAAGTAAAGATAAACAGGTTAACAGACAAGGAAAAGGGAGAGAACAAGCAACCAGGGTTTCCAAGAAAGCTCAGCGAGGTTTATTAAGCAAACCAAGCCAGGGACAGCCACACAGGCCTATAATGCCAGGAAGGTTGAGGCAGGAAGACAAAGTTCAATAGCAACCTGGAGGCAGAGTGGTCTTGGCACAGCACCATTACACCATTTCTCCAGTAAAGCAAGGGAGCTGTAGCCCAGGAGAAATGGACATCACCAGTGGACATACGCTCACTGCCGCAGGTATCCAAGAAACCTGAAGGGACACGTGCATTCCACAACTACCCAGTTCCTTTTCTCTGAACAAATTAAGTAGGGTGAAGTGGGAAGAAGATGAATTCTATCTAGGCTTACAAAGCTTGTTCCTTCTTGCTAAGTGACCTCTTTGAATCTATTCTGTGGCCTCAAAATGAAGCGACCTATCAGTCAGTTACTACAGGTTTAAGAGAGAGCAAGTCTATGAAGTGACATCCTGGTAGTCAAAAAATATACTCTATAGTCTTCCAACCTTTGTAGTTTCCAGGAATATTTAGACCTCAGAGCTGACTTCCCAATCATGTTCTGTAAACTCCTTCTAAACCCTTACCCTTTCCTCCTTCCTAAAGTTAAATAAGCCCCTCTGCTTCCTAACTCACGGATTCCTATCTTCCCCTTTCTCTTCTCCCTCTTCCCCACTTCCTCTCTGTTTGTATGTGTACACACACTTGGCCAGAGGGCAACAGGCTGGCCGGCCCATGAGCTTCTAGACTCTGCTGTCTGTGTCCCACCTCACTGTAGGAACACTGGGACTATAGGTATTTGCTAACTGTAGACTTTGGGGATTCAAATGCAGATCCTCAAACGTGCACAGCAGATGCTTGAACTCACTGAGCCATCTCCCCAACCCTCACTTATATCTTCCAACTATCTTTTTTTTTGATTCCCTCTCCCATATTTTCACTAGCAGCTAACACAAAACAGAACAAAACTACTAGTTGTTTATACCACTCTAGCTGCCAATTCTGCCTACTTTAGTCCCGTAGCCATGCCTGTTAACAGATATTGAGGACATATCTCTTATTCGCCCCCCACCTTCCATCCCACTAACCTGGCTTTTCTCCTAATGCTTCATGGTCTAGCTTAAATTCTCATGTACACATCAAGTTGACCGACTCTTGAATGCTCATCTGTTCAGTTTTACCCCAAGACAAATAAAATCTTCTTACCAACCAAACAAAAGCAGTTAGGTCTTGAACTTCAAGACTGCCCTCAGCCATCCTATAGCTCATCTTAATCAAGCAGACTAACCCCAGAGGCTCTGAAGGCAACTGATGGCCATGTGGCCTTTCTAAGATCCTGAGTTTTGTTATTTTGGATTTTTAGCACCCAGTCTTCCCACAGATCACAGAAGCTTAAGGGCAACATTATATTGAAGCTTAAGAAGCATACAGTATCTTAGTCTCATTCACAGAATTCTGATGTGAGACATAAGGTAAAATGCCCTCAACCATAGATCTCTTTATTTCTGGTCTCCAGTGTGGTATAAAGTTCAGAAGCTTCACATGGGCTAAGGACACACTCTCCAACTGAACGGTGCCTTCAGTCCCCATTACTACAGTAAGTGCTTTTGCTTCCCAGGAATTCTTCCCCTATACTGCTCTGGGTGGTAAAGGCTTGACATCAAGGAAGTCTTCATGCAAGCATTCACCAGGCCCAGCCCAGCTTAGCTTCTCAGATGCAGCTTCACAAAGGAGCCAGCTCTTCCCCTATACTGTTAAGACCCTGCTCTGGTGTTTTAATGAAGAAATAGCTTTGGGCTAGAGTAAAAATAAAGCAACAAGACAATGCAGGTGTTTGCTCAAGCTACTCTCATTTCAGTGAGCTGCTAGCTGCACTGGCACTGAAAAGGACTACCTACCTCCACAGCCCTCAGGACATCTCTGAAGACAGACCGCTGCTTTCTTTTGTCCACTTTGGCACGGTGTTTATTTCCATCTGTAGCCAGAGCCCGGAGCATCTGGGTCAAAGAATCCATATCTTCATAAAAAAAGTCCTGACCAAGGAAATAGATTTTATTCACTTATTTTTCATCTTTTTCATCTTCCAGAATTGACAAATAACATACCAGTTGTATAAAGCAACACAATTTTGCTGTTTCTGGAAATCTGTGCACATATAAACAGGTAGATATTATGCAAAAAATCAACTACAAAAATGCTAACTTCAAACTGCAATAAAACAACACTCGCCTTCTGATTATAACTAGCTGCCCTAGAGAAGCGCATGCTGGGCTGTGTACATGACCTGGATTTCTAAAGTTCCACAAGATGGATGCACCAGCAGCATCTACTCTGGATACCTCATCACTCGCAGGCAGTGGTCTCTGTGAACACAACCTTTTATTTCAGAGGTGCAAATTAATCAGCAGTGCTTTTTTCAGAGGATGTGATTTCTATTTATGGCCACTATTCTCTAATAAGCAGTAAGATGCAGCAAGAAACATGGTTCAGTAATTAAATATACTTCAATCACTTCTGGGGAGGGGGGCGGGTGATACAAACTTGAAATCAATGTGATATTCTTGCTTTTAATCTTTTAATGTATCAACTTGATTTGAATTGTGATATTTCTGATTATTTTTAACTCTTCTAATATTTTCCAATATGCTCCAATTCAACCTAAGCCTTTTATATGCCACACCCACCAGCAAGATATCTTACATAATATATAACTATTAAATTAGACCAAAGTTATAATATCTTTATATTTAAATACCAATAAATTTGATTGTATCCTAAGGTGATACCATTTTACTTCTAAGAAGCAAATAGTTGAAGGACTGCTAATTTTCCACCCAAATTTTACCAATTTGTTCTCTTACTTTTTTTTCTTGGTTCTCTTACTTTTTAAAGAATATATGAAGATGTTTTCAAATCTGTAAAGACAAGCCAAATTTTGAGGGATCCAATACATTATTTTAATTGGATCCAAGAACTGCAAACCACTGGCAATGATTCTCAACTGTGGAAGACTGCACCTCCCAAGGGTCGCTGGCTCTGTCTGGAGATATTTTTGGTTGTCACGTTAGGGAAAGTGGTATTGCCATCTAGTGGGTGGACTCTAGCAAGGGGCACAGCTAAATACCTACAGCCTACTAAATACCTACAGCCTACTAAATACCTACAGCCTACTAAATACCTACAGCCTACTAAATACCTACAGCCTACTAAATACCTACAGCCTACTAAATACCTACAGCCTACTAAATACCTACAGCCTACTAAATACCTACAGCCTACTAAATACCTACAGCATACTAAATACCTACAGCATACTAAAAGCCTTATTGGGGCTCCTAACAGCAGTGCCAAGGCTGAGAAATCCAATACAGTCTACGCAACGACAAAACTCAATCTAAGGACAGCTGGTGAATCACTAAGCTCAACACACTTATTAAGCCTTAGAAATACAAATGCCTAACACAAAAGTTTCCATAAAGTAAACGAGCATTAAAGAAAAAAAGAAAATACAATACACTCAACTCTTATAGCTTAGGATATAATAAACTGTACACTCTTGGACAAACAAAAAATGGGCTCTAGAGCTATGAACAAGTCAGTCATCACTGCACAATAGGGCAAAAGTCCTTATCATAATTGTCAAATGTTCTATCTGTACCCTAACTTCTAAAATAAAAATACAACATCTATACAATGGTTCTAACAAACATGGCCCAATAAATTCTGAAGCAAGAATTATTATGTATCAATACTCTATACTTAGAAAAATTTGTAGAATTCACACTTATTAACAAAACAAAATCAAACAAACAAAAACTGTAGCAAGTTATACCAAGGAGAGGCAGGTAAAGTCAGGGGATTCCACTCCTATCTATACAATCTTGTGCATAATTATATTAGGAAGTACTGTGGGTAGCTTCCTCTTATGTAAAATGAAAGCAGTTAATACCACTCATCATCTCACAGACTTACAAAGATTAAATAAAGTACTAACAGTACATAGAACCATGTACAAATATCTATTAATTCATAATTGCCCTTTCTATTTTTTTTTCCTTCTCACTCTGGCCTACTTACTCCGGCCCAAGGATTTACTTTTTTTTTTTTTTTTTTAATGTAAGTACACTGTAGCTCGTCTTCAGACACACCAGAAGAGGGCATCAGATCTCATTACAGATGGTTACGAGCCACCATGTGGTTGCTGGGATTTGAACTCATGATCTCTGGAAGAGCAGTCGGCGGCCTCTGAGCCATCTCTCAAGCCCCCTGCCCTTTCTATTCTTAAACAGCCTAATCAGTCTAATATACTTTAAATAGGATAGAATTAGGGCAAAATGAAATTACAAGAAACTTCTGAGTGAGTATAGGTTTGGGCCAAAAGTTTAACATCACCGAAGGTAACTACTCAAAGCAGTACTTCTGTATGAAAACCACATAAGCACTGTGAAAATGAAGCAAGCTGGGTCCTAGACAGCTGCCTAAATTTTATTAGATAAAAATTATAGCCCAATGTAGTATAATGGCAAACACCTGTCTAGAAAATCATCTGGAAAGCTTACGCTGAAATAGAATTTGATCCCTCCCCAGTTCACAAGAGCTAAACATGCTCTCTAAAATGGTTTTAGCCTGCTCTACTTCAGCACAAAGACTTTCCTACACTTTTGTCAAAGAATGGACATTTCACACTGGGTCAGTTTCCTATCTACAAAGGCAAGGAAGAACGCGGAGCTGCTCTTTTGAGACTGTAAGTATCAGACTTAACCCCACCAGCTTTAGTTGCTGACTCATTATATATTGTAGCATCTCCTCTGTGCGGTGAGATGGGAAAGAACAGGGAGAGCTGGGGACTACTACAAGCTGACTTGCTTCCCTGCTATATGTTTTGAACCAGAACATCACACAGCTTTTCTTGCTGGAAAGAAGCCAATCTCAATCCCATCAACATCTAATATAAAAGGCTACCTCCCACTTACTTGATATAGTCACCCTCATTTTTTCCACTTTAATGATGAGGACACTGAGAAATAGAAGCTATCCAAGATCAACTAGCAAGGGTGGCAGGGAAGTGCCCAGGCAGCATGGCTCCAGAGTCTACTGCTTCCCATACAGATATACAGCAAGCACACAGTAAGCTAGGACAGCAATCCAAGGAGTAATAATTTCTACAATTTTAAATACTCAATAATATCTAACCAACTAATTCACCAAGTAACAGATTTAATCTTGCATTCCTCTACTGGCTAGAAATGGCAGTTTCCTTTAACTCTTTTTTGGAATGCATCTTAAAAGTGAAGTAATAATGCAGTTTTAGTTTAAATTACATTTTAAGTTTTATTCCTGTGTCTAAGGTTCAAGAAAAATTCACACTGTGTAATAACCAGGTTAACATTAAGTACCACAGAACAATTATGTTAGCAAAACTTCTGAATAATTACTTATTTGCTATAAGAATTATTTTAAATCTGCCTATGCAATTAATCAACCTGTTTTAACTAACATTGTTGCAGAACTAGGACCTTGGTCACACTTAGCAAATGCTCTCCCACAAAGCTGTACCTATAACCTTGATTTAATTAACTTTAAACACTGTAACTACCCACATGTAAAAGCTTATTAAAATAAAAGTCTAAAAAAAAAAGGTTCTATTTGTAACCCAATTTATTGCTGTCCACTGGCAACTACATAAAACACATACTAAACATACCCAGATGTGTTATCCTAACTAGCCTATACATTTTACTAAGTCAAAGAACAAAAAATATTTAGGTAGTTTTACTTACTTTCATTCTTAGCTGCTACCTTCCTAATGAAGGTGAGGGGCTACTTCCCCTTCACACAGGTTGAATATTAAAAGCCTAAACATTTAAGAGTCAACCTAAATGAAAATGTAAAGACCTAAAAATGGTAAAGTCTACAACACCATACTGCTATTAGACACTAGCTGTTCTAAAACTTGTGACTAATCACAGCTTCCTCCTGCAAATACAGCCTTTCTCCTTAGGTTAAAAGTCAAAGTGGAGGGAATGCCCAGGAGGCCTCACAAAGACCTAGAGGCAACTGAGGAAAGCAGGAAGCAGAATGGCCCTCCCCAAGGAAGAGCATACCAATTATCTGTCCAATGCCCAACAGTCTGCCCTGAAAACATAGGTATCAGAAACATCATATAGACTGGATTAAGAGTATATATGGAATATAAATATACATGTATTCATTCAGTAACTGTGAAAAAAGGTTTGTTTTGGTTTTGGTTTTTTTTTTTTTTGAGAAAAAGGTTTAGCCCTGAATGTCCAGAAACTTATTCACTCATCTACAGATCTACCTGCCTCTATGTCCCTAGTACTGGAATTAAAGTTTTGTGCCATTAGGATTAGCTCAAGGTCATGAATTTGAAGAACAAAAGGGGTGTATTTGAGGACTGGGTGGAGAAAAGAGATAAATGTTGTAATTATAATCTCAAAAATAAACATTTTTAAAAGTACCTATTAAGTAACCCAAGGTTGGAAATAACATCTCCTATTTAGTTAATAATTTCCCACATATTTCGGTTTCCTTATATTTTTTTTCCCGTTTGTTGCTATGACAATAAGGAGTGACAGATACTAAAAGCTGTTCTTCAGTTCTGTTTTATTTAAAACCTTTTTCCTTTACTTTTATTTTATGGGTATGAGTGTTTGCCTCCATATGTGTCTCTGCACCATATGTGTGCCTGGTGTCCACAGATGCCAGAAGACATGGATCCCCTAAGACTGGAGTTACAAATGGCAGTATATAGGGAATGAAACTCAGATCCTCTCAAAGAACAAGTGCTCTTGACCTCAGCCATCCCTCCAGCCTGTTTCTCAATTTGAAATGCCAGCACATTACATGAATTAGTATTTAGGAACAAATTCACCTTTCTAGTGGCAATAAAAATTATGAACAGGGTAGCCAAATATCCAGTATACCAAGACAAGAAAAGGGTTCCTAGAGCAGAGGACTTCCAGTTCAAACCTAACACAGTACCAGTAGCAGGGTCAATTGGGACAGCTGGTCAGATATTTCACATTTAAATACCCTAACAGTCCCAGCCACAGTAATTAACACCTGCATGTAGACAGTGGGTAGGCAAACAGAATCCAGAACACTATCAAAAGCAATGCTAAATAATAACAACGACAGAACCTTATCTCACCCCAAATCTACGCTGACTGGTATTTCACCCATCTTATGTTATAAAACACCACATGCCTGAAGTCAAGTATTTATGAGTAGAACATTCCCTAGCTTCAGTTCTACAGACAGCAAGAATGTTTCTACTGACCCTACACCAGATTATACTCTCAAAACCAATCACAAGTTCTCAGGTGACCAGCCTATATAAATGCATTTATTATCCAATTCCTCATTTTGACAGTGACAATACAAAGGAAGAATGGTCCTCATGTGTCTCCTCCTGCCAGTTAGATACTCACACTCTCCATTCCTCTGGCCAATTCAAACAGAAGTGCCAAAGATTCGCCAGCAGCAATTCTCATGTTTACATCATCACAAGAAAGGAGGCTTGGAAGTTTATGGAAATGCCTAGAAAATAGTCATTACTTTATGAGTACAACCAGTTATGTTAACTAAATGCTTTTTTTTTTTTAAATAAAAAAAAAAGAAACTAAAGGGCTGTTAGAAAATTGGCTCAGTGGCTTAATAGCACTTGCTTCTGTTCTTGCAGAAGACTCAAATTTGGGTGCCAACACACATCAGGCAACCCAACTCACACTGCTTTTAACTCCAGTTCCAGGGGATCTGATAGCCTCTGCTGGCCTCTGTGGGCACCGGCACTCAGGTGGTACATATACACACACACAAGCACACACACATAAACAAAATAAAAATCAAACTAGGGTTGAAGAAAGGTAAGAGCACTGGCTGCTCTTCTAGAGGACCCAGATACAATTCCATGCACCTTCATGGTGATACTCAACCATCTCCAGTACTAGGGAATCCAAAGCCCTCTTCTGGCCTCCAGGGAGAATGCACTCATATGGTACACAGACATACATGCAGACTCCCATATACATAAAATAATTAAAGAAAATAAAATTGCATACAGCTCCAGCTTTTTCTTCACTTCACTGATTGGGCATATCGTCAGTAATAATGTCCATGCGAGAAGCGAGCTGATGTGAAGCACTGCATTAGGAGTGCTGCACGTAACAGTAGTGTCTTTCTCTTTAAGGTAGGACTTGGTGAAGATGTTTTCCAAGCATTCCAGAGTTGAATACAGCTCCTAAAAGAGAAAGAATATGAAGTAAGACCAGGACTATCTTCAATTAAAAATAAAAGCACTAACAAATTAAAAATTAATCTGCTTACAGTGATGTCATCTGTGGCAATAAAACAGCAAACACCAAAGCAAGTTGCACACTACAAAATAAAAGGAAGACATTAATGACCGTTAGTTTCTTGTTATACATCTGCTTTTAAAATTCAATGTGAAATCTTTCTCAACTACTTCCTTCCACTAATTCCCACACATGCTATAAGAAGATTGGGAAAGAAAGAACAGTAAGGAGATTTTAGTCCAAGCTCTGCTATCAAATATCAAGCCAGCTTTAGGAAAGTGATTGCTCCTCTTGGGTCTTCCTCCTTTACTAACTCATGAAACTAGAAGGGATCCTGCACACAGATCAACTTCCATGAAGCACAAAGCAGAAATCTAGTAAAGGTCAAGTGATTCTCAAACTCCCTTAAGTATCACACAATTAGAGATCTGAAAGCATGCTCAAACCCTAAGACAGATTAGGTACACCTCACAGGCTAGACTTCACAAAGTCCTACATTTATCCAAACGTAGCGTTTCATGAGGACTTAATCCAACAAACACCAGTGTAGAAACCATTGTTTAAGCTCCAGTCACACATCTTCCAGAACTATCCTAATAACCCACTATCTCATATCTGTATATGGTCTTTAATCCAAAAAGTAAAGAAAATATTCAATCGGAAGACTTTGGAGCACGAAAGAGAATTTGTCTTAAACTGTTTACTGTTTTAAGACAGGAGAGTAAGGTATTAGTAAGACCTTACTACTTATAGCTTGGGTGTTATGTCTGGATAGAGCTGTAAATTTTAATCTCATACTTACAGTCTGCCTAGCCTGGATACTAGCTGTTCCATCACAAATTATTTTTTTTAGGATTGGTCCAAGAGTCTTTAAAATCTCTTCACTTTCAAATCCAGGGCCCAACTGAATACAAAGAACAGACGCTAATGCTGCAGCTGCACGCTGCTCGTCACTCTTTCCTGGAAAAGCAGCAGAGAAGCAAGCATGGCAGATTTTATTTTCAGTAGACTTATATCAAGTAATTTTCCAGAAGTTTTTATTATAAAGTAGCATCTATATTTCTGAAACCCATATTGTACTTCAGGCTTAAAATGCTCAAATGCTAGGAACAGATAAACTTCAGTCAGGTCATAGATCAACACATACTAGCTTAAATACTCTGATGTTCCAAACAGATTTCCTCATCTGTAAACAGAGACTGGTTTCCATCTTGAGGGATTATTCTATTGACTGCAAAGGCATGTGGTTAATTCATATCAACCTCTGCCTTCTAATTCCTTAAGGTGCTCACGCTAACAGTGCTGCTACAGTAGACAGAAGCATGACTTATCTCAGGGCATCTTAAATCTTCTGATTATTTTAACAAAATAAATGATCAAAGTAAAAGATCTTTCTACATAAAGATAAATGTAGATCATTTTTCAAAGATGCATACACACTAGAGGGTTTGAGCAAATACTGAAATTAAATTTTTTTGAGACAGGGTGATCTCACTATGTAGCTCTGCTGGGCTCCATAGTTTGCTATGTAGACCTCAGAGACCCACCTGTCTCTCTCTGCTAGAATTAGAACTATACACCACCACAGCTGGCCTGAATTTAAGTTATTATCTAAAAACTATAAAATATATATAGTGAAATGGAATTTTTAAAACCATCTCGTCTAGCAGCCACAACGGGAGCGTCAGTGTCACAATATGACGCTTTCATCCCTTCCTTACCTAACCTGAGAATGGCATCTATCAAACTTAAGATTTGCTTATTACAGCAAAAGTTACTGCAAGAAGAGAGCCGATTCCCTGTTGGTTCTGCACAGGTCTATCAAGAACTATGGCATTACCTTTTTTCAGACAGCGCTCAATGCTATCAGTTAAAGTCATTCTTCTCTCGAGAACAAATTCATACAGCACTTTTGAAGACAGTGCATTCTTAACACCTTCAAGAGCTGCCTGTCTTGTCTTCGCACTATTGAAAACAAATTAAAAAGAAGAACCAGTGAGGAGAGTGCTACAAACTAATGACTTCTAAAGACATTTCATCTCCATGCCTGTCACCAAGCTCCAAGTATCTATCTTTCAGAATACACCTACAATATATCATCTCAAAATGAGAGGCCTTTTACAGTGCTTTCTATCACAGCACTTCTCTTTACTGGTAGCTACAACTCTTAAACGACTGTGTAATATTTTGTACTTTCAATGTGTAAGACATGCTATGTAGTACATATCTTCAGTAAATTCACAGTTTCAGTCTGCCCTACCGCTTTAAACCAGCACTTATTATTCCGTCCAGCCAGTGTCCAGTTCCTGAGTCAAGTGATCCTCTCACCTGTCAGTCTCCTCTCAAGCATCTGGGACCAGAGTCATAAACACAAGTCTAATATTCACGCCACATCTGGGCATCTTATTTCCACCTGTTCAACTCCAGAGATACCATGAAATAAAACTTACCTTTGACAGTTTTCAAACCGTAACAAATTTAGTGGACAAACAAAGCAGTTTGTCCTTGTAAACTGAAGATCAACTTTTAATACTATAAATCAATTTCAACTACAAAAGTTAATATAAGCTACTATAACAATGAGTAATACAAACCAATTTAAATTCTAATAACATGTTACTATGTACATTAATTGGCCAAAGCAACATTACATCATCCAAAGTAAACAAATCAAGCTTCAGAAAAACATACTGCTTTATCAGAGAAATGCACAAATTACATAATAAAGTAACTGATTAGAAGAATCACCCAGAATGGAAAGTTTTTAACCCCTCTTACCTTTTATCAAGGGTTAGGTCAATTAATCCCTTCAACTTGTACTCTATGTCTTCTTGAGTTCCTTCCTCATCAAGAACTTCTGGTCCTACAGAATAAAAACCAACACTGTAACAAAGCAAGAAAAGAGTAGATTGGGAAAAGGAACGCTATAGCTCACATACAAGAATTCCCATGTCATCTCTGTATGGCAAGCCGCAAGGATACATTTAAAACTCCTGCTCTTATCTCTTTCTCTTGCCTCTCTCTTACTTCCTTTACCTCTCCTCATTCCCTTCCCCCCTCTCTCCACATGGCCATGGCTGGCCTCCACTCCTCTACTTCTCTACTTTCTCCCTCTCTCTGCCTCTACTACCCTCTTAATTCCCCTCCCCATGCCCTAAATAAACTCTATTTCTATACTATAAAAAAAACCCCAAAACTCCTACCGTCCTCCACAAAACTGGAAGGATCGCTATAGCCACTGCAGTGGCTCATTGTTTCAATGGATGCGTCTTCATCACTGAAAGGTTGAACAGTCCGATGCGGGCCACCTATTAGGAAAAGGGAAGAGATGAATTCTCTCTCTCTCTCTTTGCATACATATGCAAATTCTTAACTTAGAAATTATAAATCTTACTTAAGTGATCTTGTAATAAAGTCAACCTTTTTGTAAAGAGACAATTATATTGCAAAAGAATATATGTAATATTCCTAAATTGATTCAACTAGTCTACCTCAGGTCAGCTGTTTACATTATGAAGCAACTTCAGAAATGTACCAATCATCTAACAATGAGAACTAGTTTTAGTAAGCATTAACTGGGAAATAAATGGCCTCTTGTTCAGGTGCCTTATTTCAAGTTCAAAACGGACAGTTTTTAAGGTAACGAAGGAAAGAAAAGCAGAAGTTGTGTCTGGTATGTTATAAAAGCCTGTTCAAACTAAATTGCTTCCCCTACTCCTCTTTTAAGTCAGGGTCTCACTGTATCGCCTGAGCTGGCATGGAATTCATTTTGAAGATAAAGTTGGCCTTAAATTCACTGCAATCCCCACATGTCAAGCTCCTGAGTGCTGGGATTACCAGGATGAGCAACAATACACATGTGTCTGTATATGTGTGATATGTTATGTGTGTGAGTTGGGGGTCCATCCTTGACTTCCACCATGTTTGAGATAGTGTCTCAGTTCTGATATTTAAAACTATCTGTATAGTTAAATTGCAAGCTTCTGGGAATTCCCCTATCTCCAACTCTCTACAGGAACACTAGGATTACAGATGAATATACCATCCTGACTATATAAGGGCTCCAGGAACTCAGATCTCCTAACTGCAAAAGCTGTTTACCCACTAAGCCGTCTGCCAGTTAAAAAAAATTACTTTTTAAAAAAGGAACTCAGGCTGTAGTTGTGTAAACCTTTAATCCCAGTACTTGGAAGACATAAGAGGCAAAGGTCTCTTGAGTTTGAGGCTAGCTACAGAGGGGTGGTTCCAGGCCAACCAGGTTTACACAGTGAGACCCTGTCTCAAAGCTCAAATAAAATAAAGATTCCAACCATATCCTAGAGTTTAAAATTACCAATGCTATTACCAAAAATAATTTAACTAGCATATTTTCAACTTCAATAAAAAATAAATTCGTAATCGAGGGATCACACATTAACTTAAAAATTATGAGTAATGAATTACTGAGTCCTGAGCTAAAATGAGTTTCAAATTTTGACCATAAAGTGACCTGGGCAGCCTGATTTACCTGCACTCAATTTCCTTGTATTAGTAAAAATCAAAGACTACATCAAATATCAAGTCCTTCTAATAACTAGTACATTTTAGTATTACAGAGTACACTCTGTAGGAGATGCTAGGATTACCACCTGGACAGAAAAATGAACATGAACTACAAAACGGAGGTCAATTTCCTTCACTGCCAACGAACCTAACCTCTTCCTTTGGCACCTATTATACAAAGGTTTCATCTACTAACTTTCATGCACAATCTATGCGCAATTAGACAGAAATATATGTCAATCCTAAGCATATCAAAACACAACCACATCATACAGGAGTATAGAAAATAATGTGTCCTATACTACAAATTTAGGAGTGTTCTACTGGTACATAAAGATGCCATTAAGTAGCATATTATACAATCACCTTACTATGTATAATATACTGATGTAACAGTGTATAGACATATACAATCTTTGCCACCCAATTCCCACCAAAGACTGGTGGAAAAGAGAAAGTATCAAAAGCCCACAAGTATATTAATTTCATCATGGAAAATTATACGCAAATATAGACTAATGAGCATTATATTTGAATGCATATTTTTAGAACTTCAATTTCTTCAGAAATACTTTAATGTACAATTATTAACAGTTTTATACACACAGAATCATGATTAATACTTAACCTTAGGTATGAATAAAAATCAAATTCCTCAAAAAAATGAAGTCCCTGTATTATTCTTTAGTGTCATTATTACCATACTTTTACTTACTTATTCCAGTTTTGGGCAACAGTCAGGCTCTGCAAGCCAATCTCACTATATAACCCAGATTAACCTTCAGCTCCTGCCAATCTTCCTGCCATCCCAGCCTCTCAAATCCTAGGATTAATGGGTGTTAATTTTATTTTTTTTAAATCTTCTAAAATTAAGACTGTTATAGTTAGGCTAAGTTTCTTTTAAATAAGTTGCTTTAAAAAAAAAAATGCAGAGAAGTTAGCAAAATTTTAACAAGTGACCTTGAAATCTGCTTGCTTGATGCCAAAGTAACTTGGATCAAAGTAGGAAAGCACAGAGAATAAGTGAAGCACCATGCCAACATTCTTAATCACAGTGCTAGGAAAAAATAAACACCAGCCTATTTCTGGATCTCTCCTCACGACAAATTATGCTAACAGCTGAGTATACTCTTAAGAACCTCACCATATTTACATACAAGCCAATGTAATTTTAAACTGTTCATATGTGGCATGTTTTTAAGATCATTTGTACACAACTTTAAGCTTCTGTCTCTTAACTAACTGGTTTGGTTTCTTCATGATTCCAGGAAGGGGTTTGAAAGGGCAAGGGATGACTGGCAAGACGCCTCAGTGAAAAGGATGCCTGCTGCCAAGCCTGTCTGCCCGAGTCCATCAACCCCTGGGACCTACACAGAAAATGTGTCCTGACTTCCATATCCATCTCTCAGTGTGCTCATACTCACACACAAATAAGGAAATGCATGTTAAAGCAAGGAAATTCATCTTGTAAGAATGTCTGACATCTAGGTCAAGCTTACCTTGTAATCCTGTATTAATAATGAGCAGGCACTCTACATATGTCAAGTCCTTATTTCTCAAAGGCTTACTATACAAACTTTTTTTCTTAAAAAACCTGTCTTTCATGCTAAATCTGTAGCTTTACATCTGGTATTCCAGCAATCAGAAGACTAAGACAAGACACTGCCTTTGTTTGAGACCAGCTTAAGTTATAGTAAATTCCAGAGTAGGCTACAGTCTGAGACTGTCATAATAAACAAAATGAGAAAAACAAAAAAGAAATCCACTCCTCAAATCAGAACAGTGCTGTGTAAATCCATTCTTGTTTTCCTAGAACTCATTTACTTACAAAGAATAGACATAAAAATCCAAGACCCTAAGCAATAAACTCAAGGTTGTAGAGATTCCTTAAATCAAATTTATTCTCCCTGTCATCCAAACTTCAATAGAAAAAGTGGTTTCTAAGTAAAATTTTTGCCAATTTCCTTTCTCTGACTCAACTATTTAGGAAGTAAAACATACACATGTAACTAAAGTAAAAAATTACAGAAAAGCATTCTCATCCAGTTCCACTTGTAAGAGGTAACTTTTTGATGACGATATCAAAGCTTGCAGTTTTAACAAACAAATCAATTACTTTCCTTTTATAGATGCTTAGAAAAAAAAAAATCAATGTTTCAGTGCTTATATTACATATGCTAAAATGCAGTGTTTAAAAATGTATCTTTTCTATGAAAAGGAATTTAAAAGACAGCAGTGATGAAGTCTGATTGCAGGTCAAATACGCCTTGGGGCAAAATGTGTCCTAAGAAAAAAAATAGGAAATTCAGGAAACTACAGAAAGGAAGGGTGTCTGTGAGGCTGAGGCCACTGTTAACATCTGTTTCCAAATTGTCAGTGCTCCTTCATTATTTCCATCTCATCTTTTTAAAAGATAAACTTTAGTAAAACTAGACTTTGAACGAACTCCTGTCTTTATTCAGGAGGGAACGCTTAAACAGAAGTAGCAGTAGCCTTGATTCAACCACAACTAGGTTACATGAACAGTATTTCATAACTTCACAATGAATTTCACCACCCATTCAGGTGAAAGGAAAAAAAATCTAAAGAAAAAAAGAAAAACTTGTATTTGTAATAGTCTATCCCCAGTCAGTTTTCATCTAATGCATGATCAAGAGCTTTCAACTCTCCAGACCCTGGAGGAAAACTTTTGCATTGACAGTCTCTAATATTTAACATGAAAACTGGTCATTTACTTTTCTAATGAACAGAGGAGTATCATTCGAATGATCAAAGAGTAGCAGCTAGGTCAACAAATACCTAATGGCTATCATCTTGCTGTGGGACGTCTGGGGGCATTCTAATATTCAACTCCATAATCTTAACAAAACAATTACTTAATGAGATGACTACCCATTTTAATACTACTCGACTTATATCTTAAGTGCAGTCTTGTAGAAGGGACCTTCGGCTGCATTTTTTTTTTTTTTTTTTTTTTTTTTTTTGCTTAACCATATGTTAAAAAGAGACTTAACCATCAGTAATTAACCATCCAGAAAAAGCTTAGACTTAGCACGGAAGGAAAAAAAAAAAAACAACTTATCCCTAACTTTTCAGCCAATTGCAACCTAGGCTTCCCACCACCTCTATCACTGCATGGAACCTATAGAATGCAGCACAAAGGAGAACGCGGTCGCCTAGACTGGCGGCACAAGGGCTGTGGGGGTTCCCGGTTTCTGCAGGTACCGGGTTAGGAGCGAGAGCCACGCTAAGGGTGGGGCGGTGGCCTAGGCTTCCGACGCTTCCACCCAGCCTTAGAGGACCCGCGGGACGCGCAGGAAAGCAGCGGGATGGAAGCCACTCGCGCCTCTGCGTCACCCTGGCCCCATCACGCAAAGCTCAGGCCTCCTGACGCAAAAGCCGGTCCAAGCCCGCTGGACGTTTGACACTCCCGAGAACTCCAAGTCGGAGCGAGAGCCACAGGCAGCGCTCAACAGTAGCAAGCCAGCGGCGTTCCGCCCCATCTCTAGTTCGATAAAGGACCGGACAGCAAGCAGCAGCGTCTAGGAAGAACGCCAAGTCCTGGTCACCCTTATTCTGACTCTCCCTCCGGCCCAAGGTCCCACTTCTCCCCGCCCCCAGGGCCGGTGCTCCAGTACAGCTCCCGCGTGCCAGCCCAAGAAGCGCGAATCCCAGGGCATGATGGGAACTGCAGTTCAGCCGCACCAGGCGCTATGCAGACTTGGGCGTCTGAAGTGAAGACGGAACTACAAATCCCGCCGCGCCCCAGGCCGGAGTCTCCCGTTCGGCCGGCCAGCCGGCTCCCGGGCGTAGGGACGCCCCTCACCTGCCGTGGCCGCCGACGTCGCTGCCCCGGAGCCGCCGCCACCCCCGCCACCGCGGTGGGGAGCGTTCCGCTTCTTGTTCTTCGGCATCGTGGGCCGCCCGGTGCCGCCTACACTTGGAGCTCAGCGAGGATCAGCCGATGGAGCTGCACTGTCTACTCGTGCGTCTGTGCGGCGGGCGGCTGAGAGGCGAGTTTGGGGCTAACAAGAGAGGCGAGGAGCGGCGCGGGTGAGAAGCGGCGGCGGCGGCAGCAGAAATCCCCGTGAAGAGCTGCGAGCGGAAACGATACATGTTTCTCTCTAGCGCGGGAGCGAAGGCGGGGTGGCCAGACCACGACGCCTTAAGTAGCCAGACGGCGGCGTGTCGTCACCATGCGTGGGCGGGCCTCCATCGCTCTCTGGCCAATCGCTGCAGATCTCCCCACCGGCGTCCACTGGGGTGGTGCCTGCATTCGGACTCCCATTCCCAGAGCTTCAGTCTGCGCTCTGTACTTGGGCTGCTATGCCTTAGGGCCGCGTGGAGCTTTGGGAGATGTAGTAGGCGAGAGGGCGCGGCCTTTTTCAGGCTCCTCCCAGTCCGGTTGCGTCGTGAACTCGTCCACACGAGGCGTCAGCCCTGGAATTCACCCGGGTAGTCACAGCGATGAGCCATGCAGCAGTTATGCAGCGTGATGAACGTCAGCTTGTAAGATCACGTGTAATAACCTTTCCCCTGCCTCTGTCCAAGCACAACCATACCCTCCTGTGGGTTCAGGGACGTGGGCTCCCCACCTTCCAAAAAAGGTGTGCTTTCAGCTACTTCAGTTGTATTGTTCGCAGATCGCATATTCTACCCTAAAATCTCAAATAACGAGACTGATGATTCAGTCTCAGATTTTCTTACCAAAAGGTGGCCTTGATTCCACCTGCCAATTAAGAGGTCAGTTTGGGTTAAGAGTTTATGAGAAGTTAGCAGCTGGTAAAACGTACATGAGTTATATCAGTAATCACAACAGGTTTATTTTCTCAAGGTGCTCCCGTTGATCAAATTTCCCTGTCGCAACACCCGGTCCTGTTTTCAGGAGCTGCTAGTAGGTTCCTATACTGTCCATATGACAGAACAAACTCACTGACTTGTGCAAGTGACTCATTCTGTACTCCACCACTCACCTCAGCTTCATTCTATTTCTAGTGACTATAGTACTTCTTTCTCCATCTTAATGTCCTTCTTGTACCTTAATCCAATTTATATTTTTCTCTCCTTTTTGTACTGTCATACTCTTAATATTCAATATCTTATTATCTTCCCCCATATTCCATAATTTATTCACGGTTCGTTTTAGTGCCCCCCCCCCCCCAGCAATTGGTTTTAAAATGAAACTCAAGGCGGTATCTTGATCTCTAGCCACACATAGCCTCAGTTCGTGCCAGATCTTCCACGTCAATGTTTCATGTCCAGGAAAGTTGATTATTTACTCAAGTGTCTTGTTTGACTAATCCACCTATGTTAATAGTTGTTCCAAAACCACCAGGTCTGGTGAGATCTGCCAGGTCACTTTTTTTTTTTTTTTTTTTTTGGTTTTTCAAGACAGGGTTTCTCTGTGTAGCCCTGGCTGTCCTGGAACTCTGTAGACCAGGCTGGCCTCGAACTCAGAAGTCCGCCTGCCTCTGCCTCCCAAGTGCTGGGATTAAAGGCGTGCGCCACCACTGCCGGGCTGCCAGGTCTCTTAACTGGCTCTGTCTTGCTGCTTTCCACATATCTTGTTCTCCTTAACTAGACTGGTCTTCGTTTCCAGTACAGGGCTCTTTTTGTTACTTTGACTTCATCGTTCATCTTGCTTCCTGTTCTTCAAATGAATGCCCTAACCCCCCCATCTTCATCTTAAGAATTATATCCATCTATCAAGACCAGCTCAAATGCCCTCTCCTTCACGAAGCTTCCTTCTCACAAGTCTTTAACTTTGTAATGCTCTGCTGCTACTCACTGTCCCTACAGATCGATCACATATGGATAATTCAAAGATTCAAGTTGAAGAGCAACATAAATGTTTGCTTTACTCTCTGTTCTCCTGAAGAACAAGTAAACTGCACAGAGAATGGCTACTAAACAGGGATGCAGATATGGACACATTGAGTCCCTTGTGTCTGGACAGGCACACCTGACATCAAAAGACCCTGGCTCACATGAAGTGAGGGTTCTCAGGGTGTGTGAGGCAGAGCAAACAACTATACATTCTGATGTACCTTATAACCACAAGCTCTTAGTTATCAAGATAAGTTGATATACAGAACAATAACATGCTATTCTGTGAGCCCCATCGCCCAGGTGTAATAGCTTCTAGACTTTGAAAATAGTGCCTTACCAGAGTTTGAAATGGATGTGTTCTTTTTGTATCCATTCATGTGTACACAGAGGCTTTTCTTGGACAGGCCTGTTCAGAGTCTACCATATCATACACTGCTTGTTTTACATTCATTTGTGAATTGTCAGGAGCCATAATAGGACAGGCTGATAACTAGCAGGTGATCTTCCTGAGATGATCTGCTTCGTATTATAATATAATCCATGACAGATTCGCTCCCATAGGCAAGGTCCAGGATAATTCATTTTAGGATAGATTACTGCTATTAATATGCTTTTCCTGTTATTATTAAACATATATAACAATAACTAGGTATTAGCCGACCCTTTTGAGCAGACCTCTGCAGATCTACGAAGATGTACTGTCTTGTCGAGATGCTGTATAGACAAATAGATGACTTCTTAAGTCTTCATGATGATCCTATAAGAAGTCCTAAAATTATATCAGTGATTATTAAGCTCTTTTATAGTGGGACTGCTAGTAGGTCCTTTTCTGATAGTCAAAACTGCAATGAGAACTCTGTCAGTCTCCCATGTGACACCAGTTAATTGCTCTTAGATATTAACCAGACTTTCTCCCACTAAGAGCACATTCCAAGAAGTTGTAAAACAATTAACCAAAGGTCATAAAAAGGGAACTAACGATTTATTATAGGTGCTAGGACAGAAAATGAAATATTGACTAGGTTTACTATACAAAACTTCTCTAATAACTTAGTTATGGTTTTTGACTTTCAGTGAACATACGGAGCTGTGACAGGTGAGGGGTGTTTAGTCATCACTCCTTATGGATATGCATGTAAACATTCTCCATTGTAAACTTCAACTTATCATTTGATTTTTTTGTGTGAACTTGTGATGAACTTTTAAACATGTGATCATGTATTCTGAAAGATATTTAAGTACTGAGGACAAAGAGATGAGAGAAGAAATTTTTTTCCTTTCCCCATGTCTTAGTCAGGGTTTCTATTCCTGCACAAACATCATGACCAAGATGCAAGTTGGGGAGGAAAGGGTTTATTGAGCTTACACTTCCATGCTGCTGTTCATCACCAAAGGAAGTCAGGACTGGAACTCAGGCAGGTCAGGAAGCAGGAACGGATGCAGAGACCATGGAGGGGTGTTCCTTACTGGCTTGCTTGCTTCTCCTGGCTTGCTTAGCTTGCTTTCTTATAGAGCCCAAGACTACCAGCCCACAGATGGTACCACTCACAAGGGGCCCTCCCCCCTTGATCACTAAATGAGAAAATGCCTTACACCTGGATCTCATGGAGGCATTTTTTTTCAACTGAAACTCTTTTCTCTGTGATAACTCCAGCTTGTGTCAAGTTGACACAAAACCAGCCAGTACACCCCACTTAGAAGAAATTTTTTCCCTTTCCCCACTTAGAAGAATTTTTTTCCTTTCCCCACTTAGAAGAATTTTTTTCCCTTTCTCCACTTAGAAGGAATTTTTTTCCTTTCCCCACTTAGAGAAGAATTTTTCCCTTTCCCCGCTTAGGATCTTTCTGCTTTTCCCCTTAGATAGCTTTCATAGGAAACTTTTTACAATTTATTAATAAACACTATGACGACTTCTCAAGGTGTTCCTTTTTCTTCCTGCAACTCTGACTAGCAGGCTGAAAGTTAGAGCCTCACAGTTCCTGCCGAGATAGAACAAAGGCCACATTACTTAATCCTCTGCTGTTAGGCTACAGGTGTCAATCACCTAAGCCTTTTACTCTCAGAAAGAGCAAGAAAGTTTATAGGACTTTTTAGAAGTTATCATCAGCCTTTCAGTACAGTTAAAGAGCTAGAACATCCAGAGACTCTCAGACTTTAAAGCCACACCAGAGTCCTACCCGTGCCCTCACCACTAACCTCGCCAGGCTGGCAGGCCCAGCAGGGAATATTTCTATCACGTCATGAAGTTGCTCACTTCCTCAAGTCAAAATCCCTGTTTGCATCATCTCTGTACTCCTTGTGGCACACAAAGTACTGTATCTATTAACCATAATTCATCTAATGTTTACAAAATAACTTTTCTGAGTGAGGGAAGAAAGAAAAATTATATATCATATCTTTACACACAAGGAATTTAAGTGAGATAAACTTTGGATGAAAATTACCTTATTATAACATTATTTTATGTCTACAGATTAGCTCTATATCAATACCAAGTATCAGAAAGATAATCTGTGTTCCATCTGCAGTGTTTTTAGCTCAGCATATTATTCATATCATGCTTAAACAAGTTCCAATGCTCCAGTCGTGGAGTCAACAAACACTAATGCCCAGAAGAGAGGGGAGCAAGAAAAAGGAGCATGCTCTGAGCCAGACTCTGTGGGCCTGCCTCCCTCCTTTCCAGTTCTGGGGCTGAACCCAGGGCGTTTTGTATGTTAATCAAATGCTGTGCCCATGAGCTGCCAATCTATAATACATTTCCAACCTTTACTTTTTTGCTTTTCTAAAAAAAAAAAAAAAACTCACAATTCATGTTCACAACATAAACTCTAGAAATTACAAATCAACACCCTTGTGCGTGAGCTTTTTAGAGATAGCAGAAGTGTTAACCTTGTGTGTTATGATATGATCTGCATTATGATCGGTGAGATGGTCGCATGGCTCCAGAAACCACACCAGGCCAAAGAGTTCCACGTGGGGAGTTTACTGGAAGAGGGAGGGATAAGGTAGCATCGAGAAGAGAAGGGGAGAAAAGAGAGGGGGAGGTCAGAGGGGTCTTCTGTTTATATGTGGAGAATGACGTGGCCACAGGTAAAGGTGGGAGGTGGGCCAAGTGGATTCTGGGAATATCGTGGCTGTTGCCTTGGCAACAGGTGGGCGGGTAGCGCTGTCACCTGAGTGTGATGTCACCGGTTTGGAAGTCCTGATGTCAACATTGAGTTCCAAGTTGTCCAGCTGAACTTTGATTTAGTAGCCATAATGAGCTGCCAGTCATCAGTTTCCCAGAATCCTCTGATCCATGTTTTCACTTAAGACCACCAACTGCTCAAGGACAAATACCCAGCCGGCAGTGTAGCTTCTGAGTTCCCCTGCAGCATCTGAAACTGCATTCTTCCCACTGAACTCTTTCTACAATTCACACTATATATATATATATATATATATATATATATATATATATATATATATATATATATATATATATATATATATAAAGAGGGGGAATGAAATATTTCAGTAAAGGAGCTGGAACAAAAATTATGATTTTTCTAACCACTTCCAACTTTAATTGCCTTTGGCATCATGATATTAAGACCTCACAGATGGGCCTTGGGGTCAGAGTTCATCTCCAGCAGAGCAGTGCCTATGAGATGACCAACATTTTAATACCTGTCCAACAGTGGACACCACAGTCCTGGCACCTCAAGCTGAACATAGATTTGTACTTACACACTGCTGCCTAGGAAGAGGCCCAGTTCTCACAGAGCTCCAGGCTTGCTTTACCTTTTTATCTAGGAAAAAACATCCATCCCAGCGACTTCTATCTACATTTTATTGGCCAAAATTGTGTTGTTCTATGACTTCTAATTGCAGGAATTTAGAAGACAAATGCCCATGTTATGTTCAGTCAAATCTGAGGGTATAAATAAAAGAGGAGGAAGGCAACTGAGGAGCGTCCATCTTATAAACCATGAGGCAAAGTTCCCCGTGTTCTACTGGTTAAGGTCTTTTGCCATCTGGACATTAATCACTGCCTCTTATCTCTTAGGCATGGTGATATATGCTCTCATAAAACATTCCAAGTCTGACAGATAATGCCATAGTGGTAAAGCTACTCAAATGTTGCAAAAAAAACCTAAGGGTTTTATCAGTCAGAATTGTGCGTACTTGAAGGGAATTTTCACCTTTCATGGGCTCTCTGTTGGTCACTTTACAAAATGTAGCACATATATTTTCCTTGAAGGCATAAACATGCGAGGGTTTCTGGGAATGGCTTTAATTATAGCTCCTTGGGATTCTGTGCATACTGTTAAGTAGAAATGTTTCCTTGTCCTCCATCATATGGTGGCTGGTGGGATCTAGCCCTTAAAAAAAGATTTTATTTTTATTTTCGTTATTTATGTACGTGTGTATGAGTGTATGTTACATGTATGTGGGTGCCTGAGGAGGCCAGAGAGGTTGTCAGATTCACCGGAACTGAAGATACTAGCAGTTATGAGCTGCCAGATACAGGTGCTGGAAACTGAACTCTGGTCCTCTGCAAAAACAAGTAAGTGGTCTTAAACACAGAGCCATCTCTCCAGCCCCAGGATCTAGTTCTTGCTTATAACTCCCAATTTCCTTCTCATCACCTAATCCAGCCCCTTTCCTCCCACGGCAGGGAACCGTGAGAGGTCTCCAGGCTCACAGGGCTTATGGTTTGGGCCTCACACCAGATTGGCATATAATTTCCTACCACTCCAGCCCTCTGAGATTCAGCCAAATCAGTCACCTTTACCAACTTAGAGCCACTGACTTGATTCTTTGCTTAAGCCTTTTGCAACAGCTCCTGTCTCCCCGCTGTGATCATCCTGAGCTTCCCACAGTTGCCATTCAGATCTCAGCTGAAATGACACCTCCCAGAAGAGAGCTTCCCACTCTCCCTCCCAAAGTAGCAACCTTCCTCCCTCCCACCCCGCACCACTGGGCCTAACTTATTCTTCAAAGTGCCTCTGAGTAGCTCTCAGTTTTCTCCGTCCACTTACTAGAATGTTGGAATTACAGAAAAGATAAAGTCTTGTTGTTTAACACAGGGTCTTGCTTTGCAGCCCAGGAAGGCCTAGAATTTGCAAAGTCACCCAGACTCACCATGTTTGTAACTCTGCTTCCCCGGCACTGGGCTTATGACATTCAGCTTAAGAGAGTACATTTTATTCAGTACTGAAACAGCCTATGGAACTTAGTACTTGTTCAGTTAATCTGACTGCATAGATAGGGAAATAACTGAACATGATTTCTTTGTCTAGAATATCACCTACAATCTTTCCTTCATCTGTTAAGTAGTAGACTTTGCCCCCATCCCAGCTTATCTGATTAAATATCTTCAGTTTTCTCACATGTATGCAGTAGAATTTTATTAATTATATACATTGTAATTTTTTATTGTTTATCTCCCTATCAGAGATAAGGTCCATATGTCTAAAGTCAAGTTGATAATTTCTGTAGCACACACCAGGTCTTTACAGATACATACAGCACCTTTGTGTGAGTGAGGGAAAAAAGATGGCAGACTTGAAGATTTGTAATTGGTAGGAATTTATCCCCTGCTGAAGCCTTCATCAAGGGAAGGGGGATGGTCATAGTGCATGCACACGCTTGTTATGCTGAATACCTAAGTGAATGTACTATGTAGCCGAATGGTTTCCTCCACAGCAAGGGAACAGGTGGACATAGAACTTAATATAAACCAAAGGTCCACACTGTTGGCCTGAAAAGACGGTTCAGACAGAAGAGTGCTTGCCATATTAATACATCACCCCGAATTTCCCTCTCAGAACCCATGTTTTAAGGGGAAAAAAGAGTCAAGTGTGGTGGTGCTCTTGTAATCTCAAGGCTAGAAATGAAGAGAGAGGTGGGTCCCTGGGCCTCGGTGGCCAACCAATGCTAACTTACTTGACAAGTTTGAGTCCAGTAAAAGACTGATTCAAAAACAAAACAGATTTGTGGCTCCTGAGAAATGACACCCATAGTTGTTCTCTGACTTTCGTGTGTGTGCACACATACACACATGCACACACTTGTACACACATGCACGCGCACACATACCTAACTCCCTGGCCTGTCTGCTTCCAAGGTTGTGCCCCAAGCCTCGCCACATGGGAACTTCTCTAAGAGCCTTATGTATGCAGTCCTCCTGCCAAGGTTCATTTGGGAAAACCTTCCCTTGTCGGACCTTTTGTTCAGTGGTCTTTGACTTCCAGTGCCATTCCACCATCCCTATTGGTGGCTAAGGTTTCCATTGCAAATTTAGATCATTCAGATTATCTCCTAAGATTATGGCAGAACTTTATTATCAAAGAATTATTATTCAATTTTTAAGTGAATTACTACCTGTAATCTTCTAGGTTGTATGGTTTTCTTAATGTGTTTGCAGTTTCTGTCTCATTGCCAAGAATGGAGGTAATGCAGTGTGCTAATAAATATGAGATTCCTGTTTGCTTAAGAATGGACATGATGTCAGATTTAGTTAAAATTCTCTTATCCTTAACATAACATAGGGAACCTTGGGTATGGCTATAGTTTCGAAGTTGCATACTTTTATAAATAAAATTTCCAACAAAAGGCTTAAATAAGAATAATGATCAAGTCTCCTCTAATACAAAAATATTTCTCTCACTCAGCTGCAGTATTGCCAGTAAACAGGGAGACTGTGAGAGTATTGTGTCCCATTAGCACTGTACAGCAAGTCAATACCCATGGCCTTGTATTGGAAAGCTTTTCCATGGTAACAGCACACATGGAAGCTATTCTTTAACAATTAACAAATGTCATTGGATGTTTGTATTTGGCTAACTTTTGATGCTTCATACCAAACATAATGAAAACCAACTTGGTTTTTACTGACCTCTCCATCCTACTTCCTTCAGCCATCTCTCTTCCCTAGCACGACCTATGTGGTACCGCTATCCACTGGCCAAGCCATGAGAAAACTAAAGTTGAAAAAGACTTGAGAGTTGATCTACTTCACATTCCTCATGCAGGAAATGCTCTCATAACATGGTTAAGAACTAGTACCATAGCTGAAGCCAGGCAGTGGTGACCCTTGCCTTTAATCTCAGCACTCAGGAGGCAGAGGCAAGTAGATCTCTGAGTTTAGATCACTCAGATCTTCCAGGGCCAGCCTGGTCTACAGAGTAAGTTCCAGGAGGTCAGCCAGGGCTAACAAAGAAACTCTGTCTTGAAAACCAAACCAAACCAAAGATTTAGTATTGTGTTAGATCAAAGAGATGAAGGGACCTAGGTATTAGGCCCCATGTAGCCCCCAACAAAGGGTACAACATGAAGTACCCACGGCTGGCCTTCCCCCTCAACCCACTTGGAAGCTTCCACCACTGATTCTCAGGACAAAACCAAAGAGGATCTACATCTACACCAGAGGTCCAGTGTGTTCTGGGCAGGTCACCCCACCCCGTAAGTGCCTCCCTTTCCTTGTATGAAAGAAACCAGGAGTCAATAATCCCTGCTCCACTGTCACTGTATTGTCATAAAACAATGAGATCATCAAAGTCTTTGTTACTTGCCAAGGACTCTATGCTGATGGGCTAATCTGTGTTTTAAACTAAAGAAAGAAATGATTCTCCTATGGGAGAATTTTATAATTTGGCAAACATAGGAAGATCTTTTGGCTAAGAGTTGATAAGAGAGTTTACCAAGGCCCCAAGTTTACTTACAAACTAAGTAAGTCAGCAAGGAGGCCAGCCAGCATCATTCCTACAAAACCCACTGGTGGCTACAGAGTTGGAATCTAGATGGATCTAGACTCAAAAGCCTTATCTATCAGTTATCAGTTTGGCAACTCTTATGGTATGTCTTTAATGGAAGCTGTTTTTCTCTTGTTTGTAAATCAGATTCAGAATTAGAATCTCTCTCATTTGAGAAGAGGAGCTGTCTTCTGCCTACTACAGACATGGAAGAACACAAATGCAAGTTTGTACGGGAGAGGAATAAGACAGACCTCGAGGAAGGCCCCGGCTGCCTGTGTTTTCGTCTTCCAGGTGTAAAGCTGTCAGAGTTCACATTACTTTGCTGAAGGGTCAGAGGGCACCTTTGAGCTAAAGTTCTTTCTTCATTCTTCAGTCAGGTCATGTCAGTCTTTATTGTAAAGCCAGATTGGAACCCAGTGTTTTTTAAGCATTCCCATATTCCTTGATCTTGTCTCCCAGGAACTGTCTGGTGACCCTCAGGTAAGACTTACAAAGCCTGTCTTTTACTCTCAACTGAAAGGCAGTAGGAAGTAGGAACAGATTGGCAGCAGCTTGGAGGCAGCTTGGCAATGAAAAGGAGTGAGCTGCCAAATTTGAACTTTAACAATATTTATTGTGAAAGAATTCAGTTAAAAGAATTCTAAAGATACTGAAAACTTATATCAAATAGAACTATCGTATTTGTCACACTGAAGCATTTAGTTTTAGTTGGGTTTTTTGTTGTTGTTGTTTTGTTTTGTTTTGTTTTCTATTGCTGTGATAAGGCATTGACCAAAAGCTACTTAGGGGAGAAAATTTTATTTCAGCTTACAGGTTACAGCCCCTCCTTGGAATAAGTTAAGTAGGAACTCAAATAGGAACTTGAAGTAGAAACCATGGAAGAATGCTGTTCACTGGCTCACTCACAGGCTCATTCTTAGTTAGCCTTCAGCTTTCTTAAACAATCCAGGACCACCTGCCTAGGGAATGGTACTGCCCACAGTGTGCTGGGAAGGTACTGTTGATTGCCCACTCCAGATCCACATTATCTCCATTTTCATTCTCAGAATCCTAATGTTCAGATAGCCAACTTCCCTGGGGGAGTCAAGTGCTTCCCAGGAGTTGGTGTATGACTGATCCCGTGACTAATCCTTCTGACTAATTCCTGGTTGGTTAATCTTGGGTACACAACACAATTCTAGCCAATGGTTTATTAGAGTTATGAGGCGTAGGAAAGTAACTGTCCTTCTCAGAAAAAGTTAAATCATGTCTTTCTCTGAGTGTTGTCACTTGCAACCATAGGACAAGCAAATCTAACACATAATGCCAAGAGACAACAGCAAAAAGAACCTGGATGAGGTTCTATAGTCACTTAACTGGCACCACCCACCACCTCTAGACACATGAGTAGTAAATATTTCAAGTATTTAACCAAATACTTTTCAGTGTTATTTAATGTCTATGACTTGGGGCCGAAAGCATCCTAACGAGTTCTGTTATATCTAACCATCTTCTTTAAATGATGATAACATTTGGCAGTGTCTAGCATTCTCAATGTCTACAGCAATGAGTGGAGTAAAAATAATCACTCAACTCTTCCTTTACCTCCCTTAAAAGCCCCATATGTTTCAAGAAAGAAAATGTCTTTAATTCCTCACTCCTGTCATCTGCTGTTTTGTACGTAGAATGTACCAACAGAGGGCTACTGCCCACTTTCTGCCGCCTCCTCAGACTTCTGTCCAAGGACACCCTGTTAAAACTCTCTATTTGGAGCATTTCCCTCCCTCCACCCCCTCTGTTATCATGTATGACTGTTTTTAAGGGATTTTTTTCCCCCTACCCTCTTTTTCTCTCCTTCCTTAGCATTCCTCATTAACAGTTTTTCTTTCTTTTCTTGACCCTAAGAGGACTCCTCCTTATTTTTTGTTGTTGCTCATATATATATATATATATATATATATATATATATTTTTTTTTTTTTTTTTTTTTTTTCTTAACTGGAACATCTTCCAATAGGAGAAATCTAGTTTTCTGTCAGTGGTATCCCAGATGGCTAACCTTGCTCATGATTCCTTCTAAATCAGACTGCCACGGTGGGTAAGCAATGGTACCTTCTCTATAGTCCAAACACTGAGAAAATGAAGTGAATGACACTCTCCCGACAATAGTTATCTAACAAGGGCATGACTGTTAACTCTTTGAAGGCTGTTTCTTTATTCTCTTTAATTTTGTAGCTTATTCTTTCTTATGGGGATGCAGGAAGTCTCTTCTAGCCAAAGTTGTATCCAATTACATATCTATCCAAACCAATTTTCCTTTGTCTCCTGGTTCTGCTTCTCACAATGCAGTTAAGCCTTAGGCTGATCAAGTAACTCTGGTGAGTCAGCAGTTTCTTTACTGTTATGGTTTCCTTAAATGCTCATGGCAATATCTTCTTACCCTTGTTCTCCCATGTCCTTTGTCTTTACTTAATCCACCCTCTTCCACCTCCAAAAGTATAAACAGTTCTACAATACTATTTCACACCATATAGATTAAAATACCTGCCTACATGTCTGCTTTTATAAATAAAGTAGTATTTATACTTCGCCAGCTTTGCTGTTTTGTTTCTTGTGGTATTATTCTTTTCTTTCTTCTTCTTCTTTTTTTTTTTTTTGTTACATTTGGCCTCATTTTAAGATGGAATCAATGGTTGCATTTTGACACATTAGTGAAATACAAACAATAGTTTGAAATTCTTCAGATATGACATAGTTTTTAGTTTTGATACTGATCCCAAATTCCAAAACCCATATTCCAATATTTACTTATATCACACCAATTCCCTAAATTCAACCACTGGAAAATGTTAATAACTTATTTTTGTTTACTTGGTTTTGAGTTCTTTCTACTGAATAGTATTTTGTAAGATTTCAGCACTGGGCTAAAAAGGAATAGACACTCCATATACATTTTTTCATCGAATGTTTGGGTTATTACTTGGTTGCTAATCCTTCACTGACTTCTTACCCATGTTGTGGTAGTTTGAATAGGAATGACCTCCATTGACTCATGTATTTGAATGTTTGGTCATCAAGGAGTCACACTATTAGGAGTTATGGCCTTGTTGGAGTAGGTTGTGGCCTTGTTGGAGAAAGTATGTCACTGGAGGTGGGCTTTGAGGTTTGAAATGTTCAAGTCAGGTGCGCTCGAGTTCCCCCCCCCCCCCCCATTGCCTACTGATCTGGATGCAGAACTCACAGATCTACTTCTTCAGCACCATGTCTGCCTGCATGCTGCCATGCTTCCTACCACAATGATAATGGACTAAATTTCTGAAACTGTAAGCAAGCCCCAATTAAATATTTTCTTTAGAAGAGTTGACTGGTCATGGTATCTCTTCACAGCAATAGAACACTGAATAAGGCACCTATAGAGTAATAAGACACCTATAGAGTAAAATGCTCTTTAGCATGATTGACAAAGCCACTGAATTCTGGCTTTTATGCACCTATTCATCTTCCTGCTTCTTACACTCCAGCCAAGCAAGTTCCCCAAGCAGACATTGCCTTGAGTGAGGAAGGACTTTCCAGGACTCTTCTCCAAACCTAGTGAGCATTTGTTCTAGTTTGCTTATCTGTTGCTATAAGAAACACTGACCAAAAGTTACTTGAGGAGGAAAAGACCTATTTGGCTTGCAGGTTGCAGTCGATTACCAGGGGAAATCAAGCCAAGAGCTCAAGTACAACAGGAACCTGGAGGCACGAACTAAAACAGAGACCATGGAGAAACATTAACCACATGGTCTCCATGGCTTGCTTAATTTGCTCTTGTATATAGCCCAAACCACCTGTCCAGAGTTGCCACTCCCCTCATTGAGCTGGACCCTTTAAATTCAACCATTAATCAAAACAAAACAACCAAACAAAACTCAGCCAAAAAACAAAACAAACAAACAAACAAAAACCCTCACAGACATGCCCACAGGCAAATCTGAAGGAGGCTCAATTGCGGTTCCCTCTTCCCAGTGATTCTAATTTGGGACAAAAACGAACCAGCAAAGTTATCACTTTATAAAACAGACCCAATCAAATGTCTTTTCCTTTAAAGTCTTTCTTGACCCTTTTACCTGTAGCCTCTGTGGTGGTTGAATAAGAATGGCCTCCATAGACTCATATATTTGAGTGCTTAGTTGTCTCGGCATTGAGAGTTGCACTACTTGAGAGGGATTAGGGGTGTGGTCTTGTTAGGGTAGGTGTTGGAGGAAGTATGTCACTGGAGGTGGCCTTTGAGGTTACAAGGGCCTAAGCCAAGCCCAGCTTCTCTCTCTCCCTGCTGCCTTTGGACCTGGATATAGAACTCCCAGCTACCTCTCCAGCACTATGCTTTTTGCCATGGTTAAGAAAGGACTAAACCTCTGAAATTAAGTAAGCCCCCAATTAAATGCTTTCCTTTATAAGAGTTGCCATGGCCATGGTGTCTCTTCATAGTTATAAAACACCAACTAAGTCATCAAGTCTAGAAATGCATAATATATAAGGAACACTGAAGGGGAAGTTTCTGGTTATGTCATGGGATGCAGACTCAGGTGATGTTTTACTTACTACACACAAGACCTGTGAGAGGACACGTGATGTTTGGGGAGAGTATAAGTAGGACAGTGGACGGTGATGCAGTGCTTGCATAGCTAGCCTTGCAATGCTTTGTTGGTCTCAGAGTCTTTGATGATCCTCGCTTGGTTGAGAGAGGCATGGCAGAGAACTTCTGGTGTCCCAGTTGTTCCCACTGACTTGTACCAATTCAGCAGAGGCTTGGCTATTTCTGCTGGACGGTGCCACTGCTGCTGATTTGTGTTTGGTACCCTGACACTACTGAATTGGACTGCTGGTATCCTGACAACAGTGATTGGAACCACCCAAAGAACTACTTCTAAATAGGTCCACATCCCCTTGTCGTATTTACCATCTTTTCTGCCCTACCATTGGACGGTGGGCTAGAACAGGGATGGAAGGATTTGAGAACCCTTATTAAAAGTAGGTTTTGAAAAATCTCAGCCTAATGTACACTGGTGTTCTACCTCTATGTATGTCTGTGTGAGGGTATCAGATTCCCTGGAACTGGAATTACAGTTGTGAACTGCCACATGGGTGCTGGAAAATGAACCCAGGTCCTTTGGAAGAGCAACCAGTTCTCTTAACCACTGAGTTATCTGTTCATCCCCACAGCCAACCATCTAACTGAGCCCAGGGACCACAATGGAAGAGTTAAGGGAAGGAATGTAGGAGCTGAAGGGGATTGCAACCCCATAGGAAGAACACAATATCAACTAACCAAAGCTCCTAGGGAATAAACCACCAACCAAAGAGTGTACATGGAGGGACCCATGGCTCCAACTACATATGTAGCAGAGGATTGCCTTATCTGGCATCAATGGGAGGAGGGGCCCTTGAGCTGTGGAGACTTGATGCACCAGCGTAGGGGGATGGTAGAGGGGTGAGGCAGGAGTGGGTGAGTGGGTAGGGAGCACCCTCATAGAGGCAGAAGGGAGGGGGATTATATGGGGGGTGTTGCAGAGGGGAAACTGGGAAGGGGGACAATATTTGAAATGTAAATAAATAAAATAACCAATTAAAAAAAAAAAGAAAAGTCTAAGCCTACAGAACAGATTGCTGGTACTACACTACCATGCAGAGATAAGGGTATGTCCATGGCTACGCTGTAGCTAGAGCATTCTTCTCCCTCCTCCTTACATTTTGCATCTTCTATGAAGCACCGGTTGCCTATAACTGAACACTGCATACTAGTGCTCTGCCTTATGCAGCTTTATCTCAACCACCCACTCCAGTGATAAGCACAGACAAGACATTCAAAAAAATATTTGGCTAATGAAAAAATACTAATAACCATTTTTCAATTATTACTACATAAGGTAAAAAACCACTGCAATCCATTTAGTATCAATAATGAATATTCTCAACATACAAATATTCCCTATTGCTTTGGATAGTAAAGCAAAATACTTGGTCATGTGCCTTGGTGATCACATACTGTATGTGTTGCATTAAGCTTTTAGTCATCATTGAAACATCTTCTTTGATCAGACACTCCCATTTTAAACACACACACACACACACACACACACACACACACACACACACACACACACACACTGGATTCCAAGTCAGTTCACGTGTAGTGAACTTTCCAATAAAGTATCGTTCCTTCAAGATGATATTCAGCCAGAAGGAAATAGAAGCTTAACATGACAGTTTCATGACACACACTGTGAAACTGCAGGCAGCCTCTGGCTAATGACGATAACCACATTGTCAGACCCATGTTGTACAGAGGAACACTGGCTGGTTTAATGAGGGAACCATATCCAGGCTCTCTCTGCTTTTCTGGGAAACTTCTCTTTCTGTAGGAATAAGCCCTGGAGTGTCTCATAATAATGGTCTCTGTGAGAACTCTGAAGTGTTCAGAGTGCTGTGCGTCAGCTGGAGGTTACGTGTGGGATCTGATTTTGATGAAGCTTTGTGGAAAGGTAATGCTCCTGCTACCACTCACTAAAACCCCAAGTGTATTGTTGCCCATAAGGTATTTGTGTGTCACCATTAACCGAGACTAGCAAGAGCATCTTGTGATGAACAAAACAGCATCTCAAAGGAGCCAGGTCAAGGTGGTATGTGTAACTCCTCAGAAGGTGTTAAATAAAACAGGATGGATAAAAAGAAAGACTGCCATGATGTGTTGCAGGCTCTCCATCCATCCACCATTCAAAAGCTTGGAACATTTCAGATATCAGGGTTTTCAGATTTGGAACTATTTGTGCAGATTGTACTGCTTGAACAATATAAATGGTATATTGTTTCCAAAGTTCAAGGATTTGGGATTTGGGGCTCAGGAATTATTAACCTATATACATCATGCCAGCAATAAAGACTCATGTCTGGGTCAAATTATGGGTAACCATTTCCATCTCTAGCTACATGGATAGTGTTAGGTTTTGATTTTTTATAAGTTATTTTTCAACCATTCTGTAACATAGTAGGGGCATGTAAGCTAGGTCCAAAATACCCCTGTGGTGGTTTGAATGAGAATGGCCCACATAGGCTTGTATATTTGAATGCTTGGTCATCAGGGAGTTGGCACTACTTGAGAGGGATCAGAAGGTATAGATTTGTTGAAAGAAGTGTGTCACTGAGGGGGTGGGCCTTTAGGTTTCAAAACCCCAAGTCAGTCCCAGTGTCTCTCTCTTCCTACTACCTGTGGGTCTGGATGTAGATCTCTTAGTTTATTCTCCAGTACCATGTCTGCCTACTGCCATTCTTCCACATGAAATTGTAAGCAAGCCCCAATTAAATACTTTCTTTTATAAGAGTTACCATGGCTATAGTATCTCTTCACAGCAATACAACACTGACCAAGACAACCCCCAAATGAAATTTAGGTGGTAGCTGAAGTCATTGAATTTATAGCTAAAAATAATGTGTAGTTAAGTGTTTAAGTTATTTTATTCCAGATCATACTTTAAATAAATTTTAACTTAATTTACAATGATATTATAGTTTCTTGAACTATAAGACTCTAGTCAATAAACATGAGACTATAATTAACTCTCTAGTATTTTCATTAATTAAAATACTTTGAACAGAGCAGAACACTCTCTTACAGATCTATATGCTTAAACAATTTAACATCTCTGAAATTAAAATACATCACGGTGTGATACCCATTCCCCCACTCAATAAATTTTATATAATGAAGGTATTTGTTGAACAAAACAATAGCAACAACAATAAGATTAAGGAGTAAAATAACCTTAATTTCCATCTATTGTGCTTCCACTGGAAAACAGGTCTTTTTCTACTTAAAAGCAATACCCAGTAGGTCTATTCAATAAAGCCCTTTCCCTTGGTCTCAGTTTTCAAGGACTTCTCACATTAAATCTCCTCTTGCCCTCCAGACAGATTGCTTATTCTCTCTGGGCAGTCTCAGCTATTCTATTCAGTACTTTATTAGGTTTTACTTGCTTGCTGGCTGTAAGTTCCTATGGCAAAAGGCCTGTGGGTAGTTTGCTCTAGCTACCATCCCAAGAAGCAGCAATCAAGAGGAAGCAACATAGAGCCTGCAGCTAAGCTGACCAGCATACAGATCTTAGCTTTGCTAGCTACTAGTTCTGTGATCTTGGCAGAGTTATTTAACCCCTCATGATCTGGTTTACTTATTCATAAATTGGTGATGATGATGCTAAACACACAGGACTTGTGTAAGGGTGTAAAATGAGCCATGACAGAAAAGTCTGGCAAGATGCAGGCTTCTTAGAAACAACTGTTCCTATTTTACAGCAGGAACATACATTTTGGAATCCTAACTTAAGATTCTTTTCCAAGGCTCAGCTTCTAAGGACCGTGAAGATGGTGTCTTGTCTGTCTGGTGCTCTATTGTGATGTTAACATCTAACAGTTTGCCACATAATTGTTGAATGAATCAAAACACAAACCCTCACAGCACTGTTAAAAGAATTAAAAGAGAGAAAGAAAAAAAAAAAAAAGACAAAGAACCACTTAAGAGTTGTAATGCTTGGTACACAGCAAGTGTGTGTGCGTGTGCGTGTACGACGTGTGTGTGTGCCTGTGTGTGCGTGTGTAGTTCAGAAGTCAGCCTCTGATATCATCAGGAACCATGCATCTTGTATTATTGAGACTGAGATTCTCACTGAAACCTGGGGGTTGACAATTAGGCTAGACTGGCTGGCTAGCAAACCCCAGGGATCTGCCTGTCTCTGCCTCCCTGGTGCTGGGATTAGAAGCGCACACCACCACACTATCCAATGAGCACTGAATTCAGGTCCTCATATTTACATGGCAAACACAACTGACTATCTCCCTAGCCCCACAACACTGATTTAAAACATTTTTAAAACTTATGGTATGCATATGTCTCTGTGTAGGTATATGTGCCCAGGAGACCATCGGCATCAGATTTCTTGGAGTTACATGCATTTGTTAGCTACTTGATGTGGGTGCTAGGAACTGAACTTGGTACCTCTGAAAGAGCACTACCCTCTCCAACAACCCAGCTTTGTAACAAATGGATGTAAAGAAGTAGAATGTTAAAAGCATCATGGCATTTGTTCTTCCATAATTACAGTAGGCAACAGAGGACACGGTTAGTGGCTGATGACTAACGTCTTCTGGTATTAAACTGTGCGCGTGCTTCCAACACTACTATTATAGGCAGCAAGAGTCACTGGTTGGTTTAGTGAGTATTTATGGAGTACTTAGGATGGGGGAGGTTCCAGAATAGATAAAATACTTGTGAGCACAAGCATCTGTGTGACAGAGTGCGGGGAGGCTGTTTTATAAGGTTTACAGCCTCAGATGACTGGAGTTTCTACATAAACAAGATTCCCAAAAGATCACAATGAGTAGGTAGCATATACAGTGCCCCTCTCTGTTCTCTCTCTCAGAGACTACTTTCAGAGCTGTGATTTTCTGGTTCTCCCACTGAGGTAGACTGAGCAATGCAGATGGTACAGAAATATATTACATAAAGAAACTGGTCAGTTTCCTCTAATCCGAACATTTCACAGAATCTGCACATAGGGAAACGTCCAGTACACCTCACAGGTGTGTGCGATTTTGGTTTTTCTGTATCCGTTCTAAAAAGAAAAGCAAACAGGTTGTGGAGGTCAGGGCAAGGGAGTTGCCTGGTGCCCTGGATACCTTCCCATCATTACAACACAAGGAAGGAGGGATGACACAAAGCAACCAAGGTAGGAGGCCAAACCACAGCCTAACAAGAAACGATCGCACCTCTCCCCTAACCTGGATCCTAGGTGAGCTCACGTATAACATGCTAAGTGGATGTACCCTTCCTATTCTCCACCTCAGATGGGACCATAGCCCCACGAGGAGCACTGGAACCCCATTTGTCAAAGAGGAAGGCCTCAGAGCTGCTTTGCTGAGTTAACACTTGAATCTCATTGCCATACATTTATATGCCGAGATCAAATTCCAAATAGATAATAGGACTAGCTACAAGAATGCTGTGCATCTTCCTTTCATAATGTCTAGTCAGGAAAGTCTAGTCAGTGACCTCTTAGCCTAGCCTTATGCTTGTTCAGCTCCCTTCACGTCCTCCAAGCCACCAATGATGGAAACAGCTCGCTGGCCACACAGGGAACAGATGACACTGGGAGTTAAAATAGCAACACAGCTCAAAAAGTAATGAGCAGAAAATGCCTTAGGATCAAGGACACCAGAAAGGAAGAAGCAGGTGGGCAGGAAAAAGGAAGATGAGAAAAGACAGTGGGAGAAAGGAAAGATGAAGTTAACAAAATTCCACCCACCTTAAAGATTTAAGGCGTCAAACACTGAGCTGATCGGGTTCTGAGCAGTGGTCCTTCCTCCCTCACTGGCCTCAATTAGCTGAAGAGCTGAGTGATGACTTGTATAAAAGCCAGAAGCTGGAAAAATCTTTAATTTTTGGAGAATCTCATACATAAGTATATTGTATTTATATCATTTCTACCCCTTCCCTTCCAACTCCTCTCTGTGTTCCCACCACTGCCCTGAGTCAAACTTATGACTTCTTCTATGATTCTTGTTGTTACACACACACACACACACACACACACACACACACACGATGATATGACCACTCCATGGTATGATTAATGGGAAGGTTTTTATTGGAGATATGAGGAATAAAACAGCCAGAGGCATCTGGAAGAGTCCAGAGCAGACTGACAAAGAAATACTCTGAACCTGGCCAACAGTTAGTCAGGACTACGTTCAAGAGAGGGGGAACTAGCAAGGGGTAGAAAGGAAAAAAAAAACATAGTGAGAGGAGCAAGCAAAACAGAGAGACAGACAGGCAGGCAGACACACAGCATATAGGCACACACACTGTGGCAGACCATCAGGAGAATGAGTAGCTGTGGAGAAGGAAGCCGGTGAGCAGGATGGAGCTTAGGGTAGGGGAGGAGGTGAGAAGGGCAGGATGGACTTCTAAATGTGCACCAGGTACTTGTAAGGTACTCCAGGGAGTCTGGAGGCCAGCTCTGGTACGCCAACAGCTACCACAGGTAGACATGCATGTCCTTTCTGCCAAAGATAGGGAAGTGGTTCCTTTGGGTAGATGAAAACCTGGTTTCACAAGTTCCTGAGGAATGCTAGCTTTCCCCAGAACCAACCAGAAATCCTACTATAGTCCAAGATGAGCTCATCGGACTGCCCTTTGGAGTCTGAGGAACTGGAGTTTCCTTTGAAACTAACAACACGCACGCACGCATGCACGCACGCACGCACGCACATTTGAGTGCAACCTACTGAGTCCGGTTATTACCAGTATGTACATATGTTTACAGCTGACTGCTTAAGGTTGGGAAACCTATCCGTGACTGCCTGTAGCTCTTTGGCTAGATCAGAAGCTGGGGAAACCTTATTCAGGTACTGTGCTGTGTAAGCAGCTTGGGCTTCTGGGGGGGGGGGGGGAGGTAAGAGGTAAAATCCACTGCAAAAAGGTTTGTGGGTCTTTGAAATCTTTCTAGTTCCCTTTATGTAAAGTACCTTCTTTGTCCCCTTCCACCTAGCTAACCACCAATAGAACAGAGCCAAAAAAAAAAAAAAAAGAATGAAAAGGGGCTAAGCATGAATGGCCTTGTTTGTGCCTGGGGCTCATTTGTGCAGATTCTGGACTGACCAGAATATAATTTAGATTTATAATTTATAATAGTAACAGTATATAATTTTGCTATTCTCTGTAGTTCTCTTAAGGAAGCAAGGGTCAGACTTCATGCTATGTGTGACTGAAAGGAAGTTTGGTGTCCCACTAAGTGCTCCTTCCTGCATGTTTCTGAAAACAAGGACTGAATAGGCGGCCCACACCTCGCCCCTACCTTGGAGTTCACGCCTGCTCAGGCCTTAGCAGGTGCCCGAAGTGTCTCCTACCCCTGCCCCAGGCGCTACCAGGCTTTTCTTTGTAACTTGCTCTAGCCACTAACACACAGAAGCCCTGCTTCCCCAAAGCCACACAGACACCAAAAGACCTGGCATAGAGAAGGGGTTAAAGCTAGAGAAAACAGTATTTTCTCAAAAAAGAAATGGATTCACACACACGCACACACACACATACACACACACACACACACACACACACACACACACACCACCCTCTGCTGCAACTGTTCAGTGCTGCTAAGGACAAAAATCATTTTGCTTTCCCTTCGAAATGGATTCACACACACGCACACACACACACACACACACACACAAATCATTTTCGAAGGGAAAGCAAAATGATTTTTGTCCTTAGCAGCACTGAACAGTTGCAGCAGAGGGTGGTGTGTGTGTGTGTGTGTGTGTGTGTGTGTGTGTGTGTGTGTGTGTTTGGACTTCTTGCTTTTTCATTGTCATTTGCGCCAGGCAGTGGTGGCACATGCCTTTAATCCCAGCACTTGGGAGGCAGAGGCAGGCGGATTTCTAAGTTCAAGGCCAGCCTGGTCTATAGAGTGAGTTCCGGGACAGCCAGGGCTACACAGGGAAACCCTGTCTCGAAAACCCCCCCGAAAAAAAAAAAATTCATTGTCATTTGCTTATGAAATTGGGTCTCCTGCAGCCTAGGGTGACCTTGAACTGTCTACACAGTTGAGGAGGTTGCTGAACGCTTGATCCTCTTGCCTCCAATTCCAGATTGCTGGTGTCCTATGGGTGACATGGGACACAACATCTGATTGGAAATGACTTTTTCTTTCATGCAGAATGACGATGGCTATCCCCCCGGGGATTGGCTGGTGTCACAAGCCTCACTTTACCTCTGATCTCTACCCAGAGACATGTTACAGGCATAGAAGTGTGAAGAAGAGCCCCAAGGAAGATCTGGTGGGAGCTTTTACCTCCGAGGGAAACACACCCTATCTGTATTTTACTTCTCTAGAACTTTCCCTGTGATAGTACCCGCTCAATATAAAACTGAAGGACTATCAACAGCTCAAGAAGGCTTGAGCTTTTGTAACTCAAGGCTGAACAGAATGTTCAGCCTCAGAACGGATGCTAGGCCTGCCTCAGCCCTATATAAGAATACAGTGAGAGTGTCTTGTTTATTTGAGATTACTGAGATAATAAATTGATACGCTGAGTCCCGTCTTAGTGTGTCTGAATGAGAATCTATCGAAGCAGATAGGGTCTTGTGAGGAGAAAAAGCTTAGAAAGTGAAATTAGATTTTTCATACATGGCAGAGCAGCTGCTCAGATAAGAGAAGAACCTTCAGAAGTAATTTATCAGATAACAATGCCGCTAACAACCATGAGCGAATGGGTCAGACCAGCCCTGTGACTGCAGGTGACAACGGGCTATATTCCAGATATCGGGACTACTGAATAATGAATTTCTAAAGGCTTATATTCTAAAATATAAGTTGCCTTTGATTCAACATCAATAAACAGAATTCTTAACATGCCATGGTTAAGGCTGATGTTTGCTAGTGTCAGATGGATTCTGTAGGAAGGAGACTGGCGAGAGTGGTCACTGCTGATTGACAGCTGGGGTTCCATAGAAAATGACCAGCAATCAAGAGGGTTCACAAAACAGTCACACAAAAGCAGTCTACTACAAATAGGTCTCCAAGGGCTTTAACCCACAGGTCAAGGTTATTTTTCTGAAACAGTAAGCACCTGCTGGGAAAATAATTTTAGATAAAGGAGGCAAAGGGAAACTCCAAGGTTCGTCAAATTGATAAAAGCCACTGGCTTGGTGTTGAACTCTGGGCTGACACACTGCAGCTGTTTGGGAGAGACGATCAGGTGCTAATAATGGACGCTCGGGAGTGGATTTGGTTGTGGTGGATTCGGGTTTTGTGTCTGCAGCTAATACTAGCTGAAACAGGGTTGGGACCTCTTCCAGAGAAAGAATATAGACTTTTAGAAGACAATTTTCAGGGCTGCTTTTCCTGCAGGGCCTTTGAAAGCGCCCATGCAGGAGGCTCAGCGTTAAGTCTCCACCTTCCAGTGAACCACCTCATGGGTCAGTCACTCGCCTTTCTCATTACTGTGACAACATGCTGGACAAAAGCCACCTAAGGAAGGATTTTTCTCATGAGTTAAGAAGGAGGTCAGAACAGGGGGGAGTTTGAGGAAACGATACATTACGTCAGTAGTCAGGACTCACAGAGTAGGCTGGGCCGTTCACTTTGTTCACGGTTCTTGTTTATTCATTGCCAGGCACCCACCCTGCCCACAGGTGGTGCCGCCTACTTTCCAGATGAGCCTTCCCTCCCTCATCAGGTAAATCAATTGATCTGGGCGAGATTTGACTCACCTAAAGGTGTGTCTCCAAAGCCAGTTGATTAGAGAACAACAAAGATTAGACACACCGAGGTAACAACAAAACCTCCAAGGCTGTTGCCCTCACAGGCTGGCCCCAGGCCAGAGCCCCAGGAGCGATCCAGCTTTTGTAACCCAAGGCTGCACAGCACCTTCTTCCTCAGAGCTGATCTGCGGTCTTCCTCAGAAGGACGCTAGGTTGTGATCTCTTCTTTTCTCTTTAGCCACCAGGTCTCTTTATCCCTAAGCATTTCTCAGACTCATTTCCTTTCTTTGTTCTTACCGTTAGGACCGAGATCTGACTATCTCTGCCTCCACTTCTAAAACCCTCCAAATTGGTGCATTTTCCACTCTCACCGAAGTTTTAGAATTATGTTCTTCATGCCAAGGCTCAGACTCTGAAACCTCCTTAGGGCCCTAAGTAAAGCCTCACCCCTTTGTACCTGGTGGTATTTTCAGTAGCCACTAACCTTGCCTGGTACAGTCTGGGGGTTGGAAATTGGCATGGGAATTTAAAGCAGGTTCTTGTTGGTGCACAGCACAAATTAGTTATATATGGGGACAGTAGTTTTTTTGTTTTGTTTATTTTATTTTTTTCATCTTCAGTTGTCTCTGATGCAGCTTATATGAAGGTAATTATTGTTCTGTTAACTGAATACCACTCTGTAATTACAAAAAAAAAAAATTGCAGCTGTTTTGTTGACATTCTGAATGCTTCTAAGTAAATATAATTTTTTTATTAAAAAAAGAAGGAAGAAAGCTATGAAGCAAAATTAGACCTCTAAATGTTAAGGGTTAATTTTATTTTTACTGCTGTTTCTGTTTTCTAAACAAAAGTTTGTAACTTTGTATTAATTCTCTGCCTTTATAAACCCCTGACTGAGGTGGATGGGCTCTGCATTGGGGAATCCCAAGTCCAGGTATAGACTTGGCACCAATATCTGAATAAAAGCCCCTTCTTTGTTGATATTTATTAATGGGGAATCTCTCAATAACCCCAGACCCATAAGCCTTCTCTAACACCCACTTCTATTCCCTCAATCCAGCTCTTCCTCTGGAAAAGAGAGAAAAAAGAGAGAGATCAGAGCAGTCTTCCATTTATATAGAGAGAGTGACGTAGCCGCAGGTAAAGGTGGCCAAGTAGATCCTGGGAATATGGTGGCTGTTACCTTGGCAACAGGTGGGCGGGTCGTGCTGTCACCTGGGTGTGACGTCATCAGTTTGGCCGTCCATGCCAACATACCTCCCTTCTTATTATTATAAAAAGAAGGAGAAAAAAGGGAGGGGGAAGCCGATGGTGAAAAGGGAATCAGGGCGTCGTGTCTCTTAAACTGCTTCCTGCTGTGTAGGGGCGTTGTTAATTTTGGGGTGTAGCTAACTTTCACCATCGGGGTCCACCTGATAAACGTTTGCATCAGGTTTCTCTGTGGACAGCAGCTCTTCTGTGGGCAGCGGCTGGTAATCCTGTAACAGGAACTGATTAATAGTTTGGTTAGAAATTTTTTGCATTTGTCATTGAAGGAATGTAGAAACAAGATTAATGAGGCAGGGGCAAATAATAGCACCAGAAAGATGACTAGGAAAGGAGTTACGAAAGGGTTCCATATAGGGTTTTTGAAAATCCCAGACCTGGAGGTCTCACGTTCCCTGAAATTCTGTATGTCTGACTATAGCTCCTGGACTTTATTTCTCACTATGCCAGATTGGTTGACGTAGAAACAGCATTCTTCTTGGAGGAACAGGCAAAGACCACCTTCTTTAGCTGTCAGGACATCTAGCCCCCGTCGGTTCTGAAGCATCATAGCTGCCAAAGAATCGGCCTGTTTCTGGATAGTAAGCACAGTTTCAGTCATTTCTTGAAAATCGCTTTTAAACTGGGAAGTGAATTCATTATATTTGGTCATGGAAGTCGTTATCCCTGCAACTCCAGTACCAACACCTATAGCTACTCCCACAGCAACCAAGAGTGGCACAATCTGAACTGCCCTCTTATGTTGGGCGGCTATCATATCTACGACTGGGATTGGCAGGGGCTCGTTCCCCTGGATTACTCCCAGTCCAGGGAAAAGGAGTACCAACGTGCAAACTCCTGACCAGCTGGTGGATAGGCGATGATATACCTGGGTGCCACAAAGAATTGATGTGTTCTGGACTGCAGGGCATTGTGGCAGAGATGGTATATCAAGAGTTATGGTTTTATTTCAGTCTAGGGTGCTTAGCATTCCTACAGAACGAGTCCCGGAGGTCTTTTTTTTTTTTTAGTTTTTCGAGACAGGGTTTCTCTGTGTGGCCCTGGCTGTCCTGGAACTCACTCTGTAGACCAGGCTGGCCTCAAACTTAGAAATCCGCCTGCCCCTGCCTCCCAAGTGCTGGGATTAAAGGCGTGCGCCACCACTGCCCGGCGCCAGAGGTCTTAAAACAATTTGCCATGTCAAAGAGAGGAATAGAGGTTAGGTATGGAGTCATGGTGACATTGGAGTTGGAGCAGCTGACAAAAGGTGAGGTAAAGTTACTTGGCAGTATCACTGGAGAGGTTGTAAGTGGCAACTGTGAGTTAATTCCAGGGGGTATGCATAGCCAGCAGTCTTTAAAGCAACCAGGCCTGGTGACATGAAGGAGTTGGTACACTGAGGTCAAGGTCTGAAGCAAAAGGCGAAATGACAAGTTAGTGCCATTTATGAGGGGTGATGTCAAAGAGGTAAGGACCTCGGAGGAGTGTTTAATTACTTCCCTTACTTTTCTAATGTCTAGAGGTTGGGCAATTGAGACATATTTTCTTTGGATATGGATGGTACTTACTGGGGAGCTGGGTTGATTCTTACGGTAGAGCTTACCAACAACTCCTGTCTCCCACCTGGAATCCCATGGGTCTTATATGTCGAAAAAGAGTGTCTTGCATTGTTGATAGAAGACATGATTGGTCCGTGATCCTAACATATGTATCTGACAAGACCAATATGGACAGCCCCCATATTCATCTGGCCATTTTCTACAATAATCTTTTGTCTGGTCAAAGAGAAAGCAAGCATAGAGATCATAATATTTAGATGGGATAACAGATGCAGGGATGACAGCAATTTGGATCGGCTCCTGACATCCAGCTATGGAGCAGTTTCCAGACCCTATTTGGAAAGACTGTTTGTTATCTGTGGGGGTTTCTTGAACTTTGAATCTCCAGATGTAAGGGCTGCCCTGGATGGAAATGACCAGCAGGGAGAAGACAAGAAACCGATGTCTAATCCAGTGAGGTCAAACTTGGCTGCCGGAGTGGAGTCTCATTTTCTGGGATTGAGGACAAGGTGGGCGGTCTCGACATCCTCTAGAGCTTAACAGAGCACAGTCCACCTGAGAAGCTGGTAAAGGAAACAACATGTTAGTGTTAGTAGGTTGACTGGCTGGGAGAAGGAACAGAGGTGAGCTGGTGAGCTTGGGTTAGGCGAATGGGTGGAGCAAAGGAAATAGAAGCTCCCAACTTAGCTAAAAGATCCCTTCCCAGTAAGGGTACAGGACATGTCTGCACTACCAAAAAGCAATGGGTGAGGGGTACAACCCTAAAAATGCAACTCGGTGGTGGGGTCTGATGAGGGAGATAAGGTTGTCCTCCTACCCCGACAATAGGAAAATATGAAGGTGAAGTGGGTCCCCAAAACTCCGTCAGGACTGAGTAAGTGGCCCCAGTGTCCAAGAGAAAGGAGATGGGCCGCCCACATACCATGATAGCTACCCGGGGCTCCCTGTCGGTGATAGGCGTGGTCGGGTCAAGAGAGCTCAGGCCCCGTCAATCATCCATAGCCAAGCCTAGGAGACTGGCTGAAGGTTTACCTGGGAGTGATGTCCCTCTGTTCCTCATCACATGAGGGCAGTCGACAGCCCAATGTCCCTCCTGATGGCACCTAGGACATGGGCCCCTTGGCTTGTTGGGGTTGGGGCAGGCCCTCGCCCAATGACCTTGTTGACCACATTTATAGCAGGGGCCTGGTGGACTCTGAGCCTTAGGAGACCAGGAGTCCAGGTTAGCAGCTGAGGCTGGTCGGACAGCCTTTGCCAGCATGTGGTACTTTTGTTTTTTGGCTTTTTCATCCCTCTCATGGTACACCTTGAAGGCCAGTGTCAAGACTTCTGCCTGTGGAGTCAGGGGCCCCCTCTCCAACCGCCTAAATTTAGCTTTTATGTCAGGGTAGCTCTGAGGAAAAAAGTAGGTCATCAGAAGTTGCTTACCTTCTGAGTTTTCAGGATCTAAATTAGTGTGTTGCAGTAGAGCCTTTGTGAGGCATTCTAAAAATTGGGATGGGTTCTCTTGTTTGTCCTGGACAACCTCTTGGAGTTTTTCAAAATTAACTGGCTTTAAGGCTGCCTTTCGTAGACCAGCCAGAAGGCATGTAATAAACCTGTCTCTGGCTAAGATACCACCGGCAGAATTGTAATTCCATCGAGGATCCTTGTCAGGACACTGCCTCAGATCCAATTGGATACGTATTATCAGTTTGGTGAATTTCATTTCATTTGGTGAATTTCATTTTCAGTTTGGCTTTTGCCGCTTCCCAAACTCACCTGCATTCTTCAGGAAGTAAATTATTAGTAAGAATCATATGAACATCATGGAAAGTCAAGCTATAAGATTGAGTGATGTACTGGAACTCCTGGAAGCTGGAAGAGTTAGAAGTCTTTTTTCTATTTGAGAAAGTTCACTCAGCGAGAACAGGACATGTACTCTGACCAGACCATCAGCTCCAGCCACTTCCGTTAGAGGAAGGACTGGTGCTGGGTCAGGTGTCTCTGGAGGAGAAGGAATTGGGGGTTTGGCTGTGGCCTTAGAATGCGTGATAGGAGGAGTGAAGGTTGGTGCCAATGCAGGGCGACTGGAGTGACCTGCAGCTGGCACAGAAGGAGGGGAGGAGTCTGGAGAGGTCAAGCTAGTAGGCCCTGGGGTATCCTGGTGAGAAGGAGAAACTGAGGCAGCAGTTTGGGTTTTTGGCGGTGCGGAAGGCAGCGCAGAAGCAGGTCTGCGGCGGTAGGGAGGAGGTTCGTTAGCTGGGTCTAGGGTTGTGAAATCATCTAGCAGCGGAGGAATAGGTTTCATAGCTAAAGAAGTTAGGATGGAGAACAAGCAGAACACAGAGGGCTGAGAGCAAAGATAGATAAAAGCTTGAACATATGGGATTTCCCTCCATTTACCGGACTGCTGGCAGTATGTATGGAGATCTCTCAAAACGATCGCGTCTAGCGTGCCATTAGGAGACCATTTGGAACTATTTTCTAAAGAGTACTGAATCCAAACCTTATTGCAGAGGTGTATCAATTTTGAGGGCCTCAAATCAGGCATTAATTTAAGAGATTTGAGGTTTGCCAGGAGACATTCCAGTGGGGTGTCTGAAGGTACCGTCGAAGACCAATTAGTACCCATTGGGTGTTGGGGGATGTTACAGAATTATTCATGCCGGTGTCCCAGAGAATAAGTTCAGTAACCAGAGGCCAGCTAAGCTAGAAATTCGAGTTGTCACGAGAATCCTAGGAGCCGTGGCTGGCAATTCCCAGAAATTGCCAGAAAGCAATTCAACCTAGTACTAGGAATTTTTTTAACAGCGGCGGGGGGGGTGGGGGGGTATGAACTGCTTTCAAGAGGGAGGACACCCAAGGTCTAGGTCCTAACTCGCAGGTCAGCTAGGAGGCCAGTCATAGAGACTGGGGCAATGGAAAGCCAACCCCTCAGCCCAGAAAGAGTTGGCCAGACACTATCTGAGCAAAAAAGGGTCCTCCCGCTGAATGGAGACACTCCTTACCAATCAAAATGCCGGTGTGTGTTTGCAGACTGTGCAATCAGATAGCAGGAGGCGTGGAACTGTTTGGGGTGCCAGCCGAAGAAGTCTACGTGGTGTATCAGTGACTTGCGGGCAGTGATGGTAGTAGTGATGGCAGTAGCGGCAGTCCATGGGGGCAGCTGGAAGGTCGCTCAAAGCGGCGACCCAAGGCCCCGCCCGGACCCTGCAGCAACCTGTGTTGAAATTCCCCGGCACCAATCTTGTAAAACTGATGAAATGGTCAGATATGTGTGACATTATAATTGGTGGGGATGGTTGTGCGGTTTCAGAAACCACACCAGGGCCAAACAGTTCCACATGGGGAGTTTATTGGAAGACAGGGGTGGGGGGTGGGGGGGGCGGAGGGAGGGGCAAGGTAGTGGTGAGAAGAGAAAGGGAAAAGAGAGAGGAAAAAGAGGAAGATCAGAGGGGTCTTCCACTTATATATGGAGAGTGACGTAGCCGCAGATAAAGGTGGGTGGTGGGCCAAGTGGATTCCAGGAATATGGTGGCTGTTGCCTTGGCAACAGGTGGGCGGGTCACGCTGTCGCCTGGGTGTGACATCATCGGTTTGGCATCCTGATGCCAACACTTAGTCCTTGAACAATGTAACTGTAGTGGGTACTGAACTATTGTTATGCCTTCTCAGGGAAGTATTCCTAAAGATAGTTTAAGTGCTAAACTATCTTGGATAGAACTGGTCTCTGGACCAGCCCCGAATTCCTACACAATGTGACCCCGAGCTAAAGGTTAGCTGCCTGACCATTCAACTGCTGTTGCTAGCTTCTGTAAACAATGCTGGCTTGTTGCAGTGTATTGGGCACAATTGTGGGTTTCTGTTTGTTTGCTTGCCCTTAAAAATAACCAACTGGAGGTCAGGGATGCTTCCTGCTAATCGGCTTGGGACAGTCCCACCAGCTCGGGCCTTTCCTGGGGGTTTCTCTTCAAGTATCACATAACAACACCATTAAGCCTCCAGTTTCTCATTTGCAAATAGTCATGGTAATTCTTACCTTACCGTCAGCTTCTGAGAGGTACACAAAATGCCCTTGTAAAGTTGTTCAGTTACACGTTGGCACCTAGGAATCACCAATAAATGGTAGTTATTATGGGACAATACTGACAAAAAAAGCTAGCATTAGCCCAAAGCCTAGCCATCACAGATGTTGGTTCAAGTTTAAAAAAAAAAAAAAAGAAGCATAAAGTCCCATCAAATGCTGGGATGAGTTGCACAGCCCCCTTCTGGAACAACCATTTACAATACAGACAGAGAATGTACCAGGAGCCAGAAGGAGAACAGTGTAGTTTTACAGCAGTCAGCCTTGATAGGGCCTCCTGGGTTTGGCCTTCATAATAATAGGGAGTGCTGAGTCACCCTGCTTCTGGAGACAGTGGGGCTGTGGCAGGCCTCCCAGAGAGCTGTCCAGGCCCACTCCATCCACTCTGGTCCCCTGACCCACTTAAGGCTGACCTTCTCTTTGTCTCTGCCCTGTTAGGAGTCAGTCTCTCACCTGACTGGTTATTTTCCTGCTCTGAACACGAACCTCCTAGCTCAGTTTCTGAGGCTGAACTCAACAGGCAAGTGCCCTTATAGACACCCGGGAATTTCCATCTTCAAGGGAAAGGAGGCCCTCCTGCCAACTTCTTTGCTAAGAGCCCTGCTTGGGTTCTCAGGAGTGTTAAAGGAGAGGGAGGGACAAGTGGAAGACCTGTGGGAAGTGGAAATGGAGGGAAACATATCTAAGGGAGACTTAGCAGCCTGCTCTAGAGGACAGAGGCCACCTTTAGTAATTCCACCACTCATCTGTGCCCTCTGGGAGATGACAGGGTTTAAAGATGTCTTGCCATCTCGCCTCTGCTCCAGGTTATCTCTATAATAAGAACTAATTGTATTTGTTAATTGGCCCTTGCTCCATACACTTGCAACTTTGAAATGGCTTGTTCTGGTTTGCTGGCTGCATAGCTCTCTAGCAGACTCAGATGTCATCAGTAGATCCGATTGAGGCTATCAGAAATGACAATGAAATGACTTTTTAGATCTACAGGAGCAGGAGAACATGCATTTGTAAAGAATCCTGCCTTCTCAGGTCTTAAATTAACCACTCCAGCCCCCTGTTTCCTTTTAACTCCACTTCCTGTTTCTTCCTTTGTGAAATACAGAGTGGTTAGAGGTCTCAGGTATGAAGACCGAGCTGTCAGAAAGACCTCCTCTGTGACCACTTTTCTTGCAACCTTGGCCGCAAGCCTGTGAAATGGCAGAACACAGTAGGGGTTTAGTGGTTGTGAAAACAGCAACCACCACCTCAGCCACTTCCTTTCCTCTTGGGTACCAATCTCTGAGATTGTACTCTTGAACCAGAGGGAGCTTCCAGCCCATCCAGTGATGATGCAGATGAGATAGAAAACCCCCGCGCCACACCTCGCCTCATAGGCTTTCTCTATGCTGCTCTCAGAGGGTGCTACTGTGGCTGCTGAGTGTTTTCCTACTGGAAGCCTATCAGTCCAGCTCCTTCAAGGAGGGCCCTTTCCCAGCACAGAATGGGGAGCTATGGTTCCCAGAGAACCCCATTCCCTGACAGTGAGATTCCTTCTTTGACCCATACTTTTAAGGGCTTGCCTACCAATTTTTTTGTTTTGTTTTGTTTGGTTTGGTTTGGTTTGATTGGTTTTTCGAGACAGGGTTTCTCTGCGTAGCCCTGGCTGTCCTGGAACTTACTCTGTAGACCAGGCTGGCCTCGAACTCTGAAATCCGCCTGCCTCTGCCTCCCAAGTGCTGGGATTAAAGGCGTGCGCCACCACTGCCCAGCTTGCCTACCAATTCTTAAAAGTTCTAACTTTGACCTTTGTGCTAAGATCCGCCCCTCAGTAAATAAATGTAATTTTTTAATAAATACATGTTCCCAATATATAAACTGAGTCCCTGGAAGGTGAGTTCTGTCACTCATCCAAGTGAGGCCCAAACCCTACCCTGTCTCATTCCTAGAGTATAACTTTCCTAGAAGTTTCATGCTGAGATATGAAAAACTGAGAGTGCTTTGGAAGGTGGATGCTGGTTTTAGTGACTCAGATCTCCCCAGGTTGCCTTTAAGGCTGCAGAAAGAAAGTTTCCTGTCTGTGTACAGATAGGTTTTTGAAAAGAGATTTATTTCTCCAGGCATTCACAATACAGAATCTGACTAGAAAGCAAGTGGGGAGACTCCACAAAGCAGCCTGGTTGGAAGTCTACCAAGAGAGAAGAGAGTAAATCCTTGGCCGTTTTGGCCACTTTCAACACAGCATGAGCCTGGGTAATGTCTAGGCTATTGGGGACGGCCAGCTGCAGCTAAAGTCACAGCAACAGGGGCCAGGACTGTTGTCCAGACATAAATAAATGTCAGAAAGGACAGGAATGCAGTTGTAGTTCTACTAAAAACATCAGGGCTCAGATAAAAATATATCAGGCTGTGTCTGTATTCACCTGATGCCAGCTTTAGTCATTGAAATCAATACATAAAAGGGTAGCTTATTGCGTGCGGGAGTTTGGGTCACTCGGCCCCTACTTTTTGAGCACCTTATGTTCCAGACATTGGGTAGGCTGTATGGATAACTCCATGAACAAAATAAAGAATCACCCTGTGTGGAGCTGACCGGTTAGTGAGAGAAGGTGCATGAGAGACAAGAAATGTAATCGAAATGAGTTATGGGGACTCCATATCCTCACGTGGCTGAGGTATGAGGCAGGGCTTACAGTGGAAACTCAGGGAAGAGGGTCTGCGACAGGAGGCGTTACCAACACTAATGCTGCCGTTTGGTTTATTTTTAGATTTATATGTCTCCAGTGTCAGGGTTGGCCTTTGCCCTACTCCACTTCACTTTATTCTTAGTCTCCAAAATTACAGAGCACCAACATCGATCGACATAGTTAAAGGAGTGCCGCTCCCCCTAGGGCTATCTCTTCATCTTATTTTTCCTGTCCCCTCTTGGAAATCACTTTTAGTAATTTTTTACATTATTTTAAAAACATTTTATTCTTTTAATTTAAATTTAATTTTTTTAATTTAAAAGTAAATATTTAAAATTTATTCTTCCAGGGATTTTGACAATCATTATTCTTATTTCTTCTCCTTCTCTTACAGAAAAAAATAGTCCTCTATACATACTTCTATATCATACCTCTGTATCTATACATAACTTTCTCTGTCCAAATATCCATCTAATCTCTTACTCTGAATCTTGGCGTTCTGAGAATATTTTTCTTCTCTTTCACAGCTGCTCCACCTTCTCATTTGTGAATGCCACAGAGCTTTATTTAACAAGTCCTCTTCTGATGGATAACTAGGTTAGCTTCTACTTCTGGCTATCCACCAGGCATGGTGTTAGAGGTTTGAATGAGAAACAGTCTCCAGCACCTGAACATCTGGCCCCTGGCTGGCAGTGCTCTTTGGAGAGGCTTTGGAGGTATGGCCTCTTTGGAGAAAGTGTGTTGCTGGAGGTGCGCTTTGCTAGTTTAAAGGTTCATGACACCTCCAGTCCCCTCTGCTTCGTGCTTACAGTTCAAGATGTAAGCGCTCAGCTTTATACTCCAGTCTTCATGCCTGCTGCCCTGCCTGCTGCTTCCTTGACATAATGGAATCTTTTCTCTCTGGACCCATGGGTCAAAATAAACGCGTTCTTTTATAAATTGCATGGGTCATGGTGTTTTTTCATATCAACAGAAAAGCAACGAAGCACAATGGTGCACGCCTTAAATCCCAGCACTCAGGAGATGCAACGAATACCTTCCGGCTCAGACCGCTTTACACTTGTAAAGTTGGGCAACAGTGAAGTCTGAGTCAATAGGCCCACGCAGTTTCATTATTGAGTTCCTGGTTGGCCTCACGGTCACCAGCAACGACGGTGGTGCAGCCTTTGCAACACAGATCATTAGCCAACATTTTGAGTTCTGCCTATTAGAAATGTTTATAATTGTTTTTAATTTATGTTTCTACAAACATAATCAATATTAAGTAGCTTTTCGGATATTTGAGGGTCTTTTTTTTTTTTTTTTTTTTTGACAGAGAGAGGGTTTCTCTGTGTAGCCCTGGCTATCCTAGAACTCGGTCTGTAGACCAGGTTAGCCTTGAACTCAGACATATGCCTGTTTTTCCCTCCCGAGTGCTGGGATTAGTGACGTGTAACACTACACCTGGGTAGGGCCACCCTTTAAATTGTGTTATTCTTCTCTGAGCAACTAGTTCACATCTTTGGTCTCCTCCCCTGTTTTGCAGGCTTTTCTGTACTCACTTAGCAGAACTACAGCAGGAAGCAGCTGACACGCCCAGAGGAAATCTCACCATCACGGTGACTCGGTAACTCATCTCACTTTAATCTTAGTGCCACAAACCTCAAGTATTATCTCAGTGCCACTGTCAGTGCACTGCCTCATCCATTGTCTCTAGCTCCCCCAGACTTGTCCTTGCTCTTTTCCTCACTGACTGACAGAACAAAGACACCAGAAAACCAACAGAGCATCTGCTGAACATACAATAATAACTACAACCACTTAACCCGAAACCTCTCCAACATACCCCACCTCTGGAGAAAATACAAAACGGCGCCAGGGAACAAGAACCAAAAACAAACAAACAAACAAATCATGTATCATGAGCATAAATAGGAGATAGAATAATACAATCATTCATAAGTATTCATAGGGGATTGATTCCAGGGCCCCAGAGAACATCACAGTTTTTTTCTTTTTTTATTAATCATTCCATTTGTTTACATCTCAAATGATATCCCACTTCCCGGTTACCCCTTCACAAACTCCCCATTGCACATCCACCCTCTCCCCTCCTCCCCTTTGCTTCTATGAGAGTGCTTTCCCACCCACATATCTTCTCCCACCCCACCGCTCCAGCATCCCCCTACACTATGACATCAAACCTCCACAGGACCAAGGGCCTCCCCTCCCACTGATGTCAGACAAGGCCATCCTCTGCTACATATGTATCTGGAACCATGGATCCCTCCCTGTACACTCCTTGCTTGGTGGTCTAGTCCCTGGGAGACATCACAATTTTTGAATGCTCAACTCCCTCATATAAAATGGTGGCAAATAGTAAAATTTGTAGACCACCTGCATATGTTCTCTCATCTACTTTGAATCACCTGTACATTATCTGTAATTCTTAATGCATTGTAAAATAGTGTATTACAACAAGAAAAACATCTGCACATGTCAGCATACATGTAGCTAGCTGTTCTCAAAACACTGTTTTCTACAGCTGGCTCAATCTGAGGCTCTAGAATCTATGGACATGAAGGGTCAACTGTACAGAGTTTACTTGAGCTTTAAGTGGAGAAATCAAAACCCAAGAGAAGCAGTTGCTTCAGAGCTTCCTCCAGACACTAGACTTCTGGGATCACTCAAGAGGAGAGGGTTGCTGTGAGCAAAACTTCCACCCAGCAGTGTAGAGATGAGTCTGGGCCTGTACAAAGTTCAGTCCTCCAACTTGCCCCATAGAGAAGGGGTGGCCTTACTGGCTTTACCTAAGAGTGTGTGCTCTGCCTTGACCACTGTGAATAGGCTAGGCCTGCATGGCAATGCAGAGCAAGTTCAGGGGGATCTTTCCACACAAGGAAGACCCAGAAGCTGTGAGACCCTAGTTCCTCTGGCTGTGATCTCAATTGTATTCAGCTAATGGTGCCGAATGTGAATAAGACTGAAGAAATGACAACATCAATCAATTAATAACCAATGCAGAATGACACTCCCGGTGTACCGGGTGACAACTTTCTATCTATCTATCTATCTATCTATCTATCTATCTATCTATCTATCTATTTATTTATTTATTTATTTATTTATTATTTTTGATACTTTATTTACATTTCCAATGTTTCCCCTTTTCTGGGTCTCCTCTTTGGAAACCCCCTATCCCCTCCCCATCCCCGCCTCTATGAGGGAATTCCACCTCCCGCCCACCCGCCCACCCATCCCCATATTCCCACCTTGACATTCCCCTTTACTGGGGCCCCTAACATCCGCAGGCCCAAGGGCCTCTCCTCTCTCCCTGATGGCC
>CM052705.1:49852328-49905145 GCA_028551405.1 Uromys caudimaculatus
AGAAGTATATTTGCTGCTCTGATGGAGCTTCACGCCCACAGACTATAAGCCCGGCTGGAGGAGTTGTGGCACAGGCCCTCCACAAGTTGAAAATGAGCTCTTTGGGTGGTAGGGCGCTTGCATAACATAGCATGCATGGGGACGGGGTGTGACACCTGGAACCGCTGGCAAGGGGTTAATATTGTAGTAAACTTGAGGAAGCAACAGAGGGGGAAATCAGCTGAGCAAGAGGCTGGGATTCTGGCTCTACCACAGCCATGATCTGGGTGAGTCTTCTGCCTCTGTTTGTTTTTATTTTTTTTTTTTATTTCTGTTTTGTTTGTTGTGCTAGGCATGTACTAGAGCCTTGTGTGTGCTAGGTGTGTACTGCAGCACTGAGCTACACCTCCAGTCCACATTTTAAAGTGTTAAATGACAGTTTGCCACTAAGGGATCCCCAAGTTTCCCTCTTACTCACAGCCGCAATAATTACATTTCTATCGTCCCCACATTAATGCTCCCCATGTCAGTTAACACATGAGCTCATAAAAAAATAGGAGTTAGTTTTTCTCCAAAAACAAAACAAACAAACAACAAACTAGGTTATTTAGGAAAGGACTCCTATATGACTCTAATAGATCTTTCCATTAGGATGTCTGATTTGAAAACACGAGAAAATTAATTTTCTTTTATTTATTTCATGTGGATGGGTTTGTGCACGCTTCAACCTGCTTCAAGCTGGAATGCATATCGCTTGTATACAGCGATATACTTATTCCTTGGGGCTTCTTGAGAAAAGACAGGATGGCCAAATTCTAGTACTTCTCCAGGTAGTAGTGTGGAGAGGCCGTTACCTGCTGCCAGATGTTAGACTGTCTGCAGCAGCTGAAATGAAATAAATGTTCAGTCAAAGAGACTTCTACTTGAAGGAGCAAGATATTTAGAACCAGGCCTTTCCAGAAACAGCCATCGCACAGCAGTTATGCCTGGCAGAAAAGAGAGCACTTGACTGCAAGGATCTGCTTCTGTCTCAGTCAGCGGCTGGTATGGCCTCTGTGAGCATACTGTAGCATAGAAGTGTCAGGCCTTGGTGACACGCCTCCCCTCCATGAGATGTATCCCAAGTTGGGCCGGTCATTGGACCTCATTTCCTTCCAGGGACCCCTATGGTTGAATTAGGGGAAGAATTGAAGAAGCTGAAAGGGAGAGAGACCCCCATAGGAAGACCAGCAGTCTCAGCGAACCCAGACCCCAGGAGGCTAGCTCCCAGAGACAGAGCCACCAACCACGAGCATACAGGGGCTGGTCCGAAGTCCCTGGCACATAAGTAGCAGAAGTCTACCTGGTCTGGCCTCAATGGGAGAAGATGTGCTTAATCCTTGAGAGACTTGAAGCCCCAGGAAAGGGAGGGGCGTGGTGGGGAGAACACCCTCTTGGAGGCAAGGGGGAGGAATAGGATGAGGAACTGGGGTGGAGGGTTAGGGGGAGGAGGAGGTAGCGACTGGAATGTAAATAAATAAAATAATAATAATTTAAAAAAAGAACACTTGACTGTAGAGTGACTGCCTCGAGAAAGCAGAAAGGGATGAGCAGGTAGCCCCGCATAAGCGGAAAGAGATGAGTGGGCACATGGAACTCTCTTCTCGTGTAACTCTTATGCACAAGCGGGAGAAAGTCTTGTAACTCTTATGCACAAGCGGGAGAAAGTCTTGGCCCAACAAACTTGAACATACTTGCTCTTAAATCTTACAGGCTGTGCACCTTCACCAAGACTCTTTCTTCTGGCTTAGCTCAGTGGTGTTCCACACCAGGTTCTGCACAGGTATCTTCACACTGCTGTCAAGGAAATGAAGTAAAGTCCTTATTTTCAGCTGGTCTTGTCTTCCAAATAATCCTTACAAAAAGAGCAAGTTTTGGGCATAGTTATTTAGTCTATGGCATCCACCAAATCGAGTCTCCGCAAATTTAATCTCTACATTTCCCCCTCATTGCCTAGCTTGTTGTGCTTCGCTGGCTTTTCTGTGAAAAGAACTCTGTTTTAACAGACTACCAGATTAATTATACTTAGGACCGTCCCTCGGTCAGCTCTGCACGCATGCGTTTCTGCAGTAGCCCAACAGAGGGCAGCATAGCACTGCTCGCTCCTCCTGTGTGGGCTGCCGCGGTTGTCAAAGGAGTTCATATTTGAAAAGCCTAACAGGGCTCTTTCTGAGCTTCTATCTGCTCAAGAATTCAGAGTAGAACTTTAGACAAAGGATCTTTAATTGCATGCCGATAAAACGTCAAAACTATTGTGCACGAAGTAACTGGGCTTTAGAAAAATAACCTTTTAAACAATGCATTCAGGATTAGGAGACAGGCTTGCCGCTGTGAGCAAAATTCATTTTGTAACTCATTAGAAAAGCTTCAGTCTGTGAGGAAATTCTTACAATCTCCTCTGTAAGTCACTCGGCTGTGCCTTCCTGCCTTTGGATTACATAATAATACCATATGCCAAAATGGATGGTCTGCAGATTCGGGTAACCCATTTTTAACTGTAAAGGGAGGGGTTTTTGTTGTTTGTTTGTTTGTTGGGGGGGTATTGCTTTTTTTCACCTCCCTGTGAAAATCTTGATGAGTAAGCGCTGTTGTTTGGAAAAATTGCTTATTTCACAGAACACAGCTGCTATGCCTCATGTTAGATGTGAAGAGAGGCATCTGAAGGTGACCTTTTCTCAGTCTTCTCCATCATCGAAATATATGCCCAGGAAACACAATAGAGGATACTGCTTGGCTTTCATGGCTAGCAATAAGACAAAAAAAAAAAAAGTGTCCTCAGGTTAGGCAGAGTGTTTTCAACCAAGGCATAGATAACTTATCAGTGCCTAGACTTACGGGGACAGGGGCTTCAGGGTTTCTAAATCAATTCCTAAGGTACTAGTAGGAAACTTAGAAATAATTTTTCTTGAAGTGGGAAGGTTTTGTTTCTATTGAGCTAAGATACATTCTGAGAGGGAGCATTTGGTGAACAGAAAGACCCAAAAAGTCTAAGGCACGTGTTACCACCCTAAACAGTATGTAAGGATTTAGGAAATACAAGAGCTCTCCACTGGACATCAGAGTATGGTCACCATCATCTAGTGTTCTTCTCTTGATTTCCAATGGATTTCATATCTGTCTCTAACTCTCAAAACATGTTAAACAAATCTAAATTTAAAAAACAGAAATAAATGAGGTACACTGTCAAATCTCAGGGATCATAGCCAACGAATGTCCTTTCCATGCAGCTGGGAGCCCTTGAGAAGAGCCTGCTCTAGTTAAGCTCCCCAGCGCACAGAATCAGCCACCTTCTGTTCTCTATGTTCCCTCCTGGGTGGAAGAAAGAAGCTCCCTCATGTGTGTATTCCTCAACTTATGAGGTACAGTAAAGCAACTTAGAGCTGGGACTTTGTTTAACTTAAAGTGGAATTGTCCACGCAAAAATAATTTGAAGAGGTTTAAGTAAGCCTCTTTATTGGAGTTTAGCACACATACAGAAAAGCACAAGAATGTTAGAGGCCAAGGGTGTGGCTCAGTTGGGAAAGATCTCTGTTTGGATCCCCAAACACCCAGGTAAAAAGCTGGAGATGGCCTATAATCCCAGTACTGGGGAACAGAGTTAGGAAGAGCCCTGGCATTTCCTAGCTAGCCAAGTCTAGCCAAATTAGTGAGTTCCAAATTGACCCAAAGACCCTGCACCAACAAGTATGGTAGAGAGCAATCCAGGAAGACACCTGAGGTCAACTTATGGTCTAGACACACACAAGTGGACACGTGTATGCACACACACAAAGAGAGTACACAGTGAGTATAACTCAATGAAGAAACATTATCAAACAGATTAATCAAAGAGGACTTTACTAAGAAACAACGCAATGTTCTAGATGGCAAGATGCCACAAAGGCAGTGCTAAGAAACCAAGTAAGACAGTTTGATACAGGTCCCCAGAGCACCTGTGACTATGGATGTTTGCTTATAATAAACTATAATGTTTCAAAGAGCTGAACAGAGGATGTTATGTGGAACAAGAGACTGAAGAAAGACAGAAAGAATAAAAAAAGAGCACAAAGTAGGTTAGTTGTTTTTAAGTTCGCTTCCTGATAGAGGTTGGAGCAGAGAGGGTCGTTTTGCCAGCTCCACTGGCTTTCTGAGGATCCAGCCACCCTTTCTCCATTTCTGGGAAAATGAGATAAACAGCTTGAGTCCTTGTTGTGTCAGATCTCCACTGTCTGCATTTCTTTCAGCCTTTTTACCTTCCAGGTTCCCATGGGAATGGTCTGTTAGTTCAGTGAGGAGTTTTCTAGCCCCAAATTCCAAACTCTTCTGTAGTCCTCCTTCACACACAAGATCCAAAGCTCTAATAACTATGTGGTCAGATTGATCAGAGCAATGGTCCTACTTCTTGTTAATCGGTTTTCTGGATGGTCCCTTCCCTCGTGGCTGAGACAAAATATCTGACCAGAAACTTAACGGAGGAAGGACTTCTTTTATCTCACAGTTTAAGATACAAACAATACATCACTGCAAGGAAAAGACGGAGACAGAAGCTGGAAGCAGATAATCAAATTGCACCCAAAACTGGGAAGCAGAAGGAGGTGATTTCTGGAACTCAGCTAACTTTATTCCTTTCATACAGTCTGGGACCCCACACTATAGAATGGTGCCATCCACATTTAGAGCAGGCTTTTCTGCTTGAATTACCTAGGCCTAGATATTTGTTTCCAAGGTGATTCTAGCGCGCATCAAACTGACAATCCATATGAATCATCACAGCTTCCCTCTCTACTGCTTGTCTGGAAACATGAGCTCAGGCTTGCGCAGGGTGCAGAGGCAGAGGTGGTACTAGCTGCAATAGCAGAAAGAGACTAGAAACAGATGTTCCGTACTGAGGCCCGCCATAGGGCAAGCAAAGGAAACCCAGTATGATGTGGTTGAAGCAGCTCATTTCATAAGCAGCTTCATAACTTTGAATATACATAGCCTATGTAAATAAGTCTATTGGCTATCACAAAGTTGATCTCTAGCCTGGGAACGTTTTGATTCTTGAGTAGGAGTTTGGGTGAGACAGACAAGCTTTTAAATTAAAATCATAGGGTTATAGCAGGGTGCTATCAAGTTCTCCCTGAAACTTCAAAGCTAGAAAGATTAAAATGACAGCTTGGACATCCTAATCATCCGAAGATGGTCCAGTATTGTGTATAATCTAGGTTCTCCCCAGAAGCGTCTTGGGTAGGATGCTCTGCCTCATTAATCATCACTCTTTTCCCAGCTGTGTCACATCATACTCAAGTATCTTTCTAAGGGCAGCACCCTTAGAAGCACATGGCCCCGAAATAACACACGGGGAAAGATTTGGAGTCCTGAGAAAGAAACACATTGTCCGGAAGAGTGCTGAGTCTGAACGAGACTTCTGAGTCTGTTTTGAGAGCTGTAACCTGTTGGTAGCAGTCGAGTTGCATGCATCCAGGGGCACACCTGCCACCCTACGAGCATTAGAGGACTTTGCATTGGGTTCCTTTATTTCTAAAGGATTTCTAATTATCTTTTAGTGGAAATGATTACCAGATGGCTTAGTGGAGAAAATCCCTTTCACCTAGAGGAACACCTCCTCTCTAGAAATGTCCAGTGCCAGGAAATGAATGGTTTCCCAGTTATGAAACTAGAACTCAAAGATGGCACACCCTTACCCTGATGTACTGTCCTACCATAGACTCAATATATCTAAAATCATGAGCCAACCTCTCCCTGATCTTGGGGGTTGAACCCAGGGCTTCTAGCAAGTACTTTGTCACTGACCATCCCCAGCCCAGATTTTAATCCCTTTAAGTTAATTTTCTCAGATATTTGTTATAGTATCTGAAAGCTAACCCTGGTGATATAATCAACTTGCAACTCCAAAGGGATATGGGGGCTTTTGGTCTCATGTCTTTTTGACCTCCGTAGGCAAATAATATCAAGAATAACAAAGCAAGGGGCTCATTTTTCTTTTTTCATCAGCAGATGGAATGATCTTCAAAACATTAGTACTAAGACCCGTGGCACAAGACTTGAAAATGGAAGAACACAAGCACAAAACTTTGGTGATGTCTCTTGAAATAATATCATAAATCTCACATTCATCTAAGAACATTGCCTCCCACCTTCTTGTTCTTATTTTCTCAGAGCATCTGTAGCATATTTCAAGAGTAGGAATAAAGAATAAACTTCATTCATGCCCTTTAGAATAATCATTTCAAACCTGCATGGGAGATACATAGCCGCAAAACACAAAACAAACTGTCCGTTCCAAAGGGGCAGAGGTGATTTGCTACTGGTTTAATTTTCCTTGGCATCAATGATAAATTTAAACAAATCTACTGAACACATTCATAATGAGCACATTTGGCAAGACATCCAGCCTAGCTTAGAAGGATAATAAACTCCAGAAGAGACTAAGTCCATATGGATAAAGAAAGGATCATGGTCTAAATGGTGGCTCCCACTTTTAATTCCAGCACTCAGGTGGATCTCTATAAGTCTGAAGCCAGCCTGGTCTACAGAGTGAACTCCAGGATAGCAAGGCTTACACAGAGAAATCCTGTCTCAAAAAAACAAAACAATAATCCAAAAACTATCATTGTAAATAATATCTGTTGAATTCTGGTACATGACATGCCCTATCTAGTTATACACACACATAATTGCATCTTATCACCAGGAAAGTTTACTGAAATAAGAACTTACATCTCCCCATCTCTTGAAAAAAAAAATAGGGAACTCTTCACCTAGAGAGATTAGGCATCTGTTTCAAAGCCAGATAGATCATAAGTACTGGCATCTGAGCACTGCTGAGAAAGACCAGGGGCCACAGAGAACCTGACATTCTGCAGGTCAGAAGAAAATGAAAACTCTTTTTATTCTTTCTTCTTTTCAGTGCTGGAACTATTTTAATGTATTCTATTAAAATTAAAAGAAAAAAGCTATGATTATAAAAATATATCATGATAAAGCATAGCATAGGACGCACTATCTCCCACCTTTGGAAGAGTATGGTGAAGTGGTGTTAACCGCCTGTGCCTTGTTATGCAATGAACTCCTTAGAACTCGTTCTGGTTACAAAGCTGGAACTCTGGGTTCATTCCCCTACTCCACGGAGCCTCCAGCGACCCTCTACTCGCCCTTTCAGCCACTTTACAGCCTCTATACAGGTGGAACATAGCCGGTAAGATGGATCGGCAGATAAGGCTGCTGTTCAAGAGCCCAAGTTCACTCTCTGGAACCATGAAGAAAGTAAGGAGAGTACCCATTGCCAGAAGTTGTTCTCTGACCTTCACACAGGTGTTGTGGCATGTGCATGCATGCACACTTTAAACAATTCATACAATAGTATAGTATTTGTTTGGCTTTTTTTTGTGGCTGGCTTATTTCACTTAGAATGATGTTCTCAAGGGCCATCCATGTTATAGCATGCTTATCAAAATTCTCACTATCCATCAACATTCAACATTATAAACAAAGTTGATTTTTATTTACTATTTAAAACTTACTAAATCTCATTAAATTTTTTTTTATAAAACAAAGTTATGATTATTACTAACCATCCCTCATAATTCCTTCTAGTGGGAAAAACATCCAAGAAGTGTACCGTTTCCTGCAGCCTCCTACATTCAAAATGTAGCAGCCCGAGTTATCCAACCATTGTCACCAATGAGTGGTCCCACCCAGAGGACAGAGTTTACCAAGAACAGAATGAATACTTCCGTAATCAAACTTGTAACTATTTTATGGTCGTAGGGAACTCTCAGTTCTGTGAGTTTCTAGAGTGGTTTCTTTAATTCCCTGTTTTAGGTTCAAGTTAAGCAATTTTCTACCCACACAAATGGGTAGACTCACACGGTGACTCACTCATTCTCCTACTCTGCAGAGCTGCGCACAACTCTTAGGCCATCTGACTAAGCTAGCACCTCTGAGACTCATAACCTAGGGCTCTCTGGGACCTAATAATTATAACAGTAGAATACACATAACTCCTGCTGGCTCAATAATTACACCTGTGCCAGAGGAGATACTGATTTAAATAACATGGGTAGAACACTTTTAAATGTAGTACATTGCCTGTCACTCACAGTCACATTTGTTTCTTATCAAGCATCTTGTTCTAGATGCTATTTTTATCATAATCCTTTCACCGTGTTCCCTTCTTTTTGTCATGTATCCAGAAAAGGATTTTGACGACTCCAGAATTCAAGAGCAATTTCCCAGAAAGAGTAGCAGTTGGTCCTCTAAATGGTAGCATTCTGCATAAACAGGAACTATCTCCAATGAGGAAATCCCATTACTCTCCTTGCCCAACCTACCCTTGGCTGGACTTCAAAATTGTTTCTATTTTGTATTCTTGAGACTTTTTCTTTTGGTTGTTTGAGTCTTGCTTAATGAGCTCCATTCTCTGAGAGAAAGGTTACCTTTCCTACTGGCCTGGAAACAAAATTGACCGTGTATTTATTGTGATGACAAAGCGATTTGATGCTGTGGTAATGATGGCCTGCTGTGGAAAGCTCATCTCCCACAGAAATGTATGGCCTCCTTCACCATAGCAGAGACAAGCTCCCAGAGAGAGAAGCAGTCCGTAGTTTTCTTCTATCTGGAAACTGATATGTAGCCAGTTGGTGTGCACGTTCACATCTGCCTGAAGCAAGACATTAAGTGTGCTTATGAATCAAACATGCTCTGGTAATTTGAAATCACTAAAGTCAGGACCTGCTGTAAAAGGCTTGTCTCCAGGTTTGCTCAGGTACACACCCCCACCTGTCACTGCTTCTTTTCCAGGCCAGGTGTCTTTGCAAGTGACTTGGGGCCCACATGGGTTGGTTTGGGGGGAATCTCCCAAACTGTGTTAATCTGGGGTTGGATTGTTGGAATCATTTAATATTTTTCACTGGTGCTTTGGGCTAGAAGACCCAAAGACTATTACTAGAGGGAAACTATGACCTTCAAGGAGTCATCAAAATTCCTTTTCTTTAAAAAGGAAATACTTGAGCACTTGCTGTAATATCGTGAGGATCAGAGTTTAGATCTCAGCAACAATATAGTAAGCTGGGCATTCCACAAATATCTGACAAAAATGCCTGAGACTCTAGCTCCAAGGGTGTAGTGTGCTCTTCTCTACACATGTGTGCATGTGCACACACACACACACACACACACACACACACCATCTTTTTTAAAGAAAATACTTGAGTGGACAGGAAAACAGGTTACAAAAAGACAAGCTTTGGCAGAGGTGACAAGATTTCTATCATCCTTAATTTTCTTCATATTTCAACTTTTGATATTTAACATGGGCACATAATCATCAGACACAAAGGTATTTTTCTGGTCACACATCTAAGTTTTGGACAAAGAGATGTGTTATATTTAGCATCTGGGAAGAGTCCTGCTGAATTGGATGCAGATAAGATGGTTGGAGCACAAGTAACCACCCCAAATCAAGACTATGTGCCCAGCAGAGCCACTTGTGCTCCAGGTACCTGCATCCCTCAGTTCTGTACACCACGGAATAGAGCTGAATTATTCCCAAGCTTCCTTCACATAACAAACAAGCAGACTGCTCCTTTATATCACCACTATTTTTGGAGTTTTATCATAAAGAATCTATGTTTATCCTACTTTAATAAAATTATTCAGCTGTGTAGGTTGCTTGTATACAATCAGACAATCCCCCCCCCCCCGCCTCTGTTCACTCACTGATTTTCATGTAAAGAGTTGCCTCTCTCACTGACAATCAATTGTCCTCAGATGGGCAGTTCAAGTACTACATTCCCTTTCTGGTGGAATAATAGGGCTTTCTGGATCTCTCTCTCTCTCTCTCTCTCTCTCTCTCTCTCTCTCTCTCTCTCTCTCTCCTCTCTCTCTGTTTCTTGAGACAGATTTTCAGTGTGGTCCTTGCTGTGTTGGAACTCACTTTGTAGACCAGGCTGGCCTTGAACTCAGAGATTAAAGGCATGTGCCACCAGGCCTGGTTTCCTGGAGTTCTCTCTCATTGAATCCTTCTTGCCCATCTCCGTTCCAGTGGAAGGCAAGTGAGTTTCCTAACAGTTTCAACCCCTTTTCTTGAGGGATTCTCATGAAGACGCTCACCAGCTCTTTTAGCATTTACTACACCTGTAAGCAGATGGCCCAGGAAGCACAGGTCCCGAGTGAGCTTCTGCTCTGAACGCAGAGGTTTCTCAGGATCCTGATAGAAATTGATGATACACTCGGATTCTAGTAGGAGGGGTGGACAGAGCATAGGGAAATTATAGGGGCTTGGGTAGAATTCTAGAACAAGCAAGAGCCTAAGAAGGGGGAGAGAGTGAAGGAAGGGGGACACAGAGAGAAAACAGATGCTCTGAGCTGGCTGAGGAATTCATTGGCCCTGTAGGGAGGAATCCAGGGAAACGGACAGCCACCATATTTCCTCCTCTGTCCTCACAGGGTCCAGGTCAGGGGGAAGGGAGAGTCTGTAGGCTGAAGCAGAGAGTGTGCCTAGGACCTGGGCACCCAGAGGCCTAGCAAACACATTCTGAAGCATCGTGACATTTCAAACTCAGCATACCTCATAGCAAACCATTCATTTACCCACTCCCCGGACTCAGCCACACTGGTCCCTTCTGTTGTTCCCAATCTTAGGAAGTGACCCATTCACCAATTGGCTTATATAAAGAGAGAGAAGCATGGAGGGATTCCTGGCCGGTCTGCTTCTCTCCACCTTCGTCACAGCTGCAACAGTCCAAGAACACTGTGTAGTCAAGCTCAAGACCACGAAGATCACAGCTACGGTATCCCAGGGTTTGGATTCTTGAGCCGAGAGGACCATCGAGGGCAGTAGTTCTGGATGCTCCCCTCACAGTGTCCACTGGCTATCGGGGGTCCCTGATCTGCCATAGCCTCCCATCAGTCTGTGAGCATTGCCTCCTAGCTCCTGGCTGTAAAGCCTCCTTTTGCCTCTGTAAGTGGAAGTTAGTTTTTGCTGCCTGTCAAAGAGCCTCAATGAGAAAAATAAAATGTCAACTAGAAACTTGACTTAATATGTGCTTCTGCTCCTTAAACATGCCGCCCCCCCTTCATAACCTATGGAAACCTCCCTGTTTTAAAGATATCATGTCCAAAAAACAGAGCAATGAGAGGTAATGTTATTAATTTAAATATACAAAGCAACTACTGGAATGGAATCCCATGCCAATACTGACAGTGGGTCTCTGGAGAAAAGCTTAAAGATCGCTTTCTTCCTCTTTGAGTCTTTGGTCCCAAGTTTTCAAATTGTGTGAGTGAGTACACATCACTCCTGTAACTAGATGTTGCAAAGTAAGTAGACACTATCTTAAAAATAAGTTTAATAAATCATGTATTAATGCTAAAATAACAGTAAGAAAGCTCTCACATCATATTCCAAGACAGCAAAAAAAGAGAAACTGCAGAATTGTGGCAGAGAACAATACAAAGGTGCCCTTTCCAGGAATGGGTGCATTACCTGCTCAGACCACTCACATGCACATACAAAGCCACATAGTGGCCAAAATCATTATTCAATGAACATGTGTTAAGTATCCACTATGTCTCAGGCATTCAAATGAGTGAAAGGTACCTTTCATCCTTGAGACATCTTACTGTGTGTGGGTACTCCAAGCAGTCTGTGGCCACCTACATTCAAGTCACCTGAGGTAACTGTGAAAAGAAGAAATCCGTATCAACCCCCACCCCCACCTCATCCCAGAACCCAGGAAGACAATCTAGGAAGATTAAAACTTGACCTCGAATAGTCTAATGCATCAGTTGTTCAAAGTGACAGACATTCCAGCTTGTATAAAACAAAAGCACTGAAGACATGATCCCAGGACTCTAGCCTTACCAGTTTTAAACAATGTACCAAAATATCAATATTAGAGATTTGTACTTTTGCCTCCTTAAGAGTAGACACACAGGAGTTAAAAGCTGAATGTGGAGGAATCAGTGGCCTGGAAGAGTAATCGATGGAGTTATTACCCTCTTGTTTCTCCTTCAGACAGACGATTTGGTTAACAAATTATGCCTTCTTTATATGCCATCTATGACCAATAATAAACACAGCTGGAGTTTCACAGCTGTTGTGAATTGAGAATATCTTATATGTACAACTGAAGTGCAGTTCAACAGATTCTGGAGTACTATTACCTTTGAGACATGAAACAGGAAGGAAATTTACATTAAGTGTTTTTTTTTTTTTAATTACAACATAAATATTAACAGGGTCCTTTAAAACCACAAATCCCCATGCTGCCTCAATCATAAACAACTCTTTGTCTATTTGTTTACTCAGTCAGTCAGTTATGGGGGCATCCCATGCCATGGCTTGAAGGCAGGCTGTGTAGAGTCCAATTTACTGAAATACCTTACCTTAAAAAAAGAAGTTGGGGCCTGGAGAGATGGCTCAGTGGTTAAAAGCACTAACTGCTCTTCCAGAGGTCCTGAATTCAATTCCCAGCAACTACATGGTGGCTCACAACCATCTGTAATGGGATCTGATGCCCTCTTCTGGTGTGTCTGAAGACAGCTACAGTGTACTCATATAAAAGAAAAAAAAAATCTTAAAAAGGAGGAGGAGGAGGAGGAGGAGGAGGAGGAGGAGGAGGAGGAGGAGGAGGAGGAGGAGGAGGAAGAGGAGGAGGAGGAGGGGAAGAAGAAGAAGAAGAAGAAGAAGAAGAAGAAGAAGAAGAAGAAGAAGAAGAAGAAGAAGAAGAAGAAGAAGAAGAAGAAGAAGAAGAAGAAGAAATTGGGGCTGAAAGTTGGGGCTGAGATTGCTCAGTGGTTAAAAGAGCACGGCTGCTCTTGCAGAGGAGCAGGGTTTGGTTCCCAGCACTCACACAGCAGCTCACAACCTTCTGGGATGGTAGCTCTGGGGAGTCACGTGCCTTCTTCTGACTGAACAATGGATAATGCTGTCCATGGTTCACTTACACATATGTAGGCAAAATACATAAAATAAAAATAAATGAAAAAAAAAGTGAGACCTTCAAAGGAAGGGCATGCCAGAAGGGCAAGAGGCTTGGTGAAATGAAGAGGGGGCCTGCCTTGGGGTGAGGGAGCTGCAGAAGGGGAGGCCAAGAGGAAGGGCTAGGGAGCTACTGAGCACTGTTCCCTTGCGCTAGAAATCTGAACCTGTAGGGGAAGAGGTGGAGGAACTGGGCAACAGCTTGTACATCACCAGTCTGTGGACATCCTCTAGTTCCACAAGCCAAGCAAGCTGAGGCCATTAACCACACAAAACAGAACAGGATAAATCAGTCACCCCAACATCCCACACTCTGCAGTTCAGTCTAGCTGACATTTCAACACTTTCTAACAATGTCTAGGTGCTGTTTATGGTAGTGAGGTTTAGAAAGAGAGGAGGTATAGTCCCTTCCCTAAAGATCCCGTCTTAGGGTTACTATTGCTGTGATGAAACATCATGACCAAAAGCAACTTGGGGAGGAAAGGGTTTATTTGACTTACACTTCCACATTGCTGTTTGCCACTGGAAGAAGTCAGGATAGAAACTCAAACAGAGCAGGAACCTGGAGGCAGAAGCTGATACAGACGCCATGGATGAATGCTGCTTACTGCCTTGCTCTTCATGGCTAGCACAGCCTGCTTTCTTATATAATGTAGGACCACCAGTCCTACAAAGATGGCACCGCCTTAAACGGGTTGCCCTCTGCCATGAATCACTAATTAAGAAAATGTCCTATAGTCCAGCCTACAGCCTGATCATCTGGAGCCATCATCTCAATTTAGGCTCTCTCCTCTCCAAGGAGTAGCTTGTGTCAAGTTGACAAAAACTATCCAGTACAAAGCCTGTAATGGAGGAAGGGAAGCAGGTGTGTATAGAAATGCATTAGATTTCACTGTGGTGAAACCAATGACAGTGCCCAAAGAAGGAGGGGCGAGGGAGGGCTTGGGGAGTCTAATTGCATGAGCTGGAGAGAAGAAAGACCAGCTAGATGTTGACCACGAATTACCCAGGAATCTTAATGATACCAAACACTCTGTGATCTGCACATTCAAACCATGGTTACAGACCAAGGAATAAACAGTCAATAAAACTGATTTTTTAAAACATCCTGCCTCTTCAACATTAGAGGGGAGGGATGGAGAAGACACACATAAAAGTATGTGAAGAGGCAGAACACGCTGTGGAGAATAGACAGGGACAGAGAGGCTTGCTGCTGTGGAGACTAGACAGGGACGGAGAGGCTTGCTGCTGTTTTGAAAGGCACTCAGGAGAAGCTGACTAAAAATGGATTATTTGAGCAAGCTCCTGAGGAAGATGAGGAAGCAGGCCACGTGGAGATTGAATAGTGTTCTGGAAAAAGAAAAGGGGCTTGCGAAGGTTTTGAGGTAGAGTGTTTAAGGAACATCGCAAACTGTGTGATGAAGAGAAAAAGACAATAGAACATAAAAAGGAAAATTTAGACACAGAATACATGAATTCAATAACAGATCGAATAAGTTAATTATGTTACAGATAGTTCAAGTGTGATCTAAGTAATAATGTGCTGCCTTTAAAACATCATGGGAGTGGTTATGTTCACTGGGCAGTGAGCTCTTCCAGCCTGCAGTTCAGGCGAGAGCTCTGAATTGGGCACAGTGTATGCAGGTGGCATTTATAGCCACGAGACTGGATCAGACCTCCAAGAAAATGTCTTAATGAGAAAAATAAGATATTAAGAATGGCTGCTGAGAGACTGGGATCTCAGGGACAAGTTGAGAACAATTCTGAAGTGTTTGGTGACCATGGGGAAGAATCAAGAAGCAGATGACACAAGTCAGAATGGGACTTGGAGACCAAGGAATGTCTGGGGGACCAAGGGGACTCAACATCCTGAAAGCTCAGCGAAAAGCTGAGAAAGAATAGTTAACTATTCAGTGAAGAGGAGGGAATGCATAGTCAACTGTCAAATGCTGGTTCTGGGCCAAATAAACTGAAAACTAAGAACCTGCCACTGGAGAAGTCTGCCGATAAACTGTGGACCCTCACAAGGGCCTTCCCACAGAGATGAAGAGACAGACAGACAGACAGAGGAGAGAGAGGGAAGGAGGGGGGGGAGGGAGGAAGGGAGGGAGTGAGGAAGGGAAAGAGAGGGGGAGGGAGGGAGAGAGGGAGGGAAGGAAAGAGAGGGAGGAAAGGAGGGAGGAAGGGAGGGAGGAAGGGAGGGAGGGAGAGAGGGAGAGAGTAAAACCTTTCAAAGCCATTCAGGAATGGAAGAGACAAGGACTTCAGCTGGACACATGGGCAGTTATTTTGAGGGTTTCATGAAAGCTGGTATTTTGAGGTATCATGAAGAAAGAAATGGGATAGTTGCCAAAAGAATCCTGTAGAGTCCAAAGAATTCTTTTAAATATGCAGTTTATATTTGATTAAAAGAATAAGGATATTGGTACTTACTTACATATCAGTAGTTAAGAGCCAAAGAAAATGAAATTTCAGTGCTGTAGGAACAAAAAGCAGAAACCCCCAAAGCAACATTTTTTCATAGAGAAAGCAGAAGAAAAATGATACAAACATTCCTGGAAATGTTTGGTCACTGACGAATTGAAGCTAACAGGAAATCCCCAATTAAGCACTCAGAATTCCCACTGTGGGCACAAGTATTTGTGTGTATGTTTATGATGTAATAAAAAAGATTTATTTATTTGTTTATTATATTTATGTGTACTCGTGTGTGCCTGTGTGAGTTTATGTGCACCATGTGCACAGCAGGTGCCCTCAGAGGTCAGCAGGCTTTAGATGACTGGAACTGGAGTTACAGGCAGTTAGTTGTAAGCCACCTAATATTCATGCTAGGAGCTGAACACGGGTCCTTCAAAAGAACAATAAGGACTCTTAAACCAGCAAGTCACCTCTCCAGACTGTGACATTTTAGGGGAAAGGCAAAACATATGGTCTAATCCTGTGTTCCTTTAGGGTATCATGCCATTAAATGTAACTAAATTTGTGTTGTCTTAAATAATTTGACTTTTAAGGACACACTCAATTATTCATTAAACAGATATTGTAGTACACACCCCATATACTAGGCCTTGTGGTAAGTGCTAAGGACACAAAGGTATGCAAGACAAGAATAGCCTGTGTCTTCAAGAATCTCAAAAATCAAAGAAGCAGACAAGCATTGGCTAGATGTGTGTGGCTGCAGTGTTAAGAGCTAGTCAGCCTGTGTAGGAGGGTGTACAGGCTGCTCAAGGTGAATATCATGATGGGGAATCAAGGACTTTCCCAGAGAAGTGATACCTTAGCTGAAATTTGAAGGGCCTAGAAGGAGGAGGACAAAGCAGGAGACAGTCTCTTCTCTGACAGGAAATGTCAGAGCCTCACTGTTGTGCTGGGCTCACTTGTCACACCTTGTAAGACCCTGTTAAGCCTAAGAGTCCAGCAGTGCAGTTACTATGGTCATCTTACAGATAACCATATAGGGGGCAGAGAGATAAAGTGACTTTCAAGGGCACAAGAAGAGTGTCTATTGGGGGTGGACTTACAATGGAGGGTGGGGGGGTGGGGAAATGGGAGATGAGATGAGAAGAGACTCTACTAAGCATAGCTTCTTAGAACATGCTATCATAGCGTCCGTCTTTGTCACTGTTCTGTGAAGAGTTACCATAACAAAGACAGTTTAGAGAAGAAAGCATTTAACTGGAGGCTTGCTCCCAGTTTTGGAGGGTTAATTCATTATCATTGTGGCAGAGAGTGTGGCAGCGGGCAGGCATGGTGCTGAAAGCTATACATCCTAATCCACAGGCAGCAGGCCGAGGGGAGGAAGGGAGGGAGGAAGAAGGGAGGAGAGGGAAAGGGAGAGGAAGAAGAAGAGGGGGAAGGGGAGGGGGAGGGGGAGGGAGAGGGGGAGGGGGAGGGAGAAAACACCACCTAAAACACCCAGCCTCATGGGACTGAGCAACTACTAGATTCTTGGACTTCCCCTTCACAGCTGCCCACTTTTGGATTAATTGGACTGCAGACTGTAAGTCATTCTAATAATTTCCTTTAACACATAGGGACAGTCCATAAGTTCTGTGACTCTAGCCAAACCCAGTTGGGAGATGCTTTTCTCACCCATAATGCTTGCTGGTACTCATTTATAGTTTTCCCTGCTCCCATCCTCTGCTCTAGGCAACTTTTGATATATTTCCAGCCCTATAAAATTGCCACTTCCGGATATCTTGTGTGAATGGACTCATGTAGTATATGCCTTATTTTCCTCGCTCTCATACCTTTGAGTTCATTCATGTTGATATATATATATATATCTATATATCTATATATATATATGAATTTCTTTTTATTGCTGAACAGAATTTCAGAGTGTATACAAGCTGTTAATCCCCTCATTCCTAGTTGGACATTTTGTAACTGCCTGGAGGCTATTATGAACAGGACTGCTATAAACAGACACATGCATGCCTGTGCATGGCCGTGTTTTCATTTTTGTCAATAGAGATTTTTAAGTATATAATTACTTCAGTAGCTCTCTGTATGGTCATAGGGTCCTGCAACTATTGCCACCATCTAAATCCAGAGCATTTCTGTCATTCCAAAGAGAAATTGTTCCCACTAGCAACCACTCCCTAGTTCCCCTTCCTCTCTCCCCTGGCAACCACAAAGCCAGTTTCTGTTTCTAATGAGCTGCCTATTTGGGACATTTCCGGTCCTGGTAATTTTCTTGATGTCTTTCTCATCCTTGTCCTTATTGGAAATGAAAGAAACCAACTACATGTGGCTTTATGACAGACTTTTTTCATCTAGCATTATTTATTTCAAGATTCATTACATACTATGTGACTCTACTCTTCCTAGTGTCAAAGGCATTCTGTTAGTTTCCATTTGGCCTTTGGGCTGTTTTTTTTGTTTGTTTGTTTGTTCTTGATTTTATTTTTTGTTTGTTTTTTTGGCAGTGTCTTAACCTAACAAGGCTAGAATTGCTATGTAGATTGGGAAGGCCTCAAACTTAAAGCAATCCTCCTGTCTCTGCCTCTTGAGTCCTAGAGTACAGGCATGTACCAATATGTTTGTCAGTAGCTGTTATGAACAATGCTATTACCAGTGCACAAACTTCCCCTTGGACTTGTGCTTTAAATTCTTAGTTCCCTTGGGTGTGGTTCTAGGCATAGACTTGCCGAGTCATGTGCAAACTATAAGTTTAAGTTTGTGAGGTGCTATTCAAATATTTCTCAGAATGGCAGTACCATTTTACGTTCTCATTGTTAATGCTGGAGGGTCTCACCAACATTTCTTCTTGTCTTTAGTTCTTTTTTTTTTTTAAGTTTTTTTTTTTTTTTTTTCCGAGACAGGGTTTCTCTGTGTAGCCCTGGATGTCCTGGAACTCACTCTGTAGAACTCAGAAATTCGCCTGCCTCTGCCTCCCAAGTGCTGGGATTAAAGGCGTGCACCACCACTGCCTGACTTTTTTAAGTTGTTAAGTAGACTTGTAACTTAGTTAGGATTTCTATTGCTGTAAAGAAACACCATGATCATAACAATTCTTTTCTTTTTCTTTTTTTTTTTTAAATTGGATATTTTCTTTATTTACATTTCAAATATTTTCCTCTTTCTAGATCTCCCCTTCGGAATCCCTCTATCACCTCCCCCTCCCCCTGCCTCTATGAGGGTGCTCCCCCACCCACCCACCCACTCCTTCCCATCTTCCCGCCCTGGCATTCCCCTACACTGGGGTATGGGAACACCCTCAGGCCAAAGGGCCTCTCTTCCCACTGATGTGAAGGCCATCCTCTGCCATATAAGTGGTCAGCACCATGGGTCCCTCCATGTTTATTCTTTGGTTGGTGGTCCAGTCCCTGGGAGCACCGGGGTCAGGCCAGTTGACACTGTTGCTCCCTCCATGGGGCTGCAAACCCCCTCAGCTCCTTCAGTCCCTTCTCCAACTCCTCCATCAGGGATTCCCATGCCATGACGACTCTTATAAAGGAAAACATTTTATTGGGACTGGCTTATGGCTTCAGAGATTTAGTCAATTATCATCTTAGTCCATTATTGTTGTGGCAGGAATCATGGTGGTGTGCAGGCAAACATGGTGTTAGAGAAGAAGCTATAAATTCTACATCTGGATTGGCAGGCAGCAGTAAGTGACAGTGATACACCCACTCCAACAAAGCCACGCCTCCTAACAGTGTCACTCCCTATGAGTCTATGGGGTCATTTTCATTCAAACTACCGCATTTCACTCCCTGGTCCCATAGACTTATAGTTATATTATAATTTAAAAAATGCATTCTGTCCAACTTCAAAAGTTCCCATAGTCTATAACACTCTCAAACTTGTTTAAAAGCCCAAAGTTCAAAGTCTCTTCTGAGATTCATACAATCTCTTAACTGTAATTCCATGTAAAAATCAAAATTATAAAGCAGATCACATAGTCTAACATATAATGGCCCAGGATATACACTATAATTCCAAAAGAGAGCACAGTGAGAAAATACTGGACCAAAGCAAGACTGAAAACCTGCTGGGCAAACTCCAGTCTTTGCACCTATATTTCTGATGTGAAAGCACTCTTCAAATCTCTAACTCCTTTCAGCCTTGTTGACTGCAACACATTTCTTTCTCTTGGGTTGATTCCACTCCTTGTTAGCAGCTCTTCTCAACAGGTATCCCATGGCTCTGGCATCTCCAACATTTTGGGATCTCCAAGCCAATCCTGGCTTCATCTTCACAGCTTCACACAATGGTCTCCCTAGGCTTCCATGAAGAGATTACCCCTGACACATGCCTGGCCTCAGTGACATTCCTTAGTCATGGAGCCAGAACCAAATGGCTGAAACTACCAAGTTCTGCTGCTTGTTGGAGCTGGAACATGGACCCTTCATTCAATTACATCTTCACCTGCTTTCTGTTTTGATAGTTTCACTGCCTAAGCTTGGCTTTCCTGAAACTCGATCTGTAGACCAGGTTGGCCTTGAACTCAGAGATCTGTCAGCCTTTGCCTCTTCAGTGCTGGAAATAAAGGTGTGCCCCACTACATGTAGCCCTAAGGTTTTCCTTAATTCCTTTTTACAAGCTGGAAGCTTAGCTGAGTAGGATCCTGCCCTGAGGTCACCATTCCTTTATTCCATCTAACATCAGAACATTCTTTAATCTGTTATCTCCTGAACAAAGAACTTAGTCCTATTCCACTTTCTGATAGCCCTTTTCTTCTCAAATTGTATATTTTGCATTTTTTTCTTTCTCACTGTGCTCCCTTTCATTATAAATCTGCATAAGCCTTGCCACTAACAACCATACAACAGAGTCAATACTAGACTGTTTTAAGATTTCCTCTGCTAATGCTACTAATCCATAACTCTTCAATTTAGGCTCAGGCAGATTTGTTGTTGTTGTTGTTGTTGTTGGACAAGGGCAGACATTAGTCACAATTCTTAGTCACAATATTATAATAACAGTCTCTAGGCCACATACTAAAATGTTTCTCTGAAACTTCTTCACCCAGGCTCCTTCAGTTCAAACCACCAGCACCACTGACTTCTGTACTTCTACTAGGATGGTTTATTGAGTCCCACTTAAAGCACTCAACTGCTTTTCTAATCCAAAGTCCCAAAGTTCACATTCCCCCAAACAAAATCATGGTCAGGATTTCACAGCAATACTCCACTCTGTCTTAGCTGGGGTTTCTATTATGTGAAGAGATACCATGGTCACAGCAACTCTTATAAAGAAAGACATTTAACTGGGACTGGCTTACAGTTTTAGAGGTTTAGTCCATTATCATCATGATGCAAATCATGGCAGTGTGTAGGCAGACATGGTACTGGAGAAGGAGCTGAGAGTTTTACATCTGAGTAGGGCAGGAGCAGGAAGTAACAGTGACATACTTCCTCCAACAAGGCCACACCCACTCCAACAAGGCCACACCTCCCAATAGTGCCATTCCCTATTAGCCTATGTGGCTATTTTCATTCAAACTACTACACCATCTGTGGACATGTTTAGGAAAACTAAATATAATTAACCACAAATAAAAACAACACAAAACAAAAGGAACCCTAAGATTGGTGGCAAAGAAGGAAATCCTGTGTCATATATTATTAAACTACAAAATCTTCCCAAATAGTTGTTCTCTAAGAATCTCAAGGAACTGTGGCTTTGTCACCTGAACATGATTGTCAATGCAATGATGTGGCAGGGCACTACTAGTATCCCTACATTTGTCTGATGACATGGGAACTTTGAGTTTCATATAAGACACATATAAAAGCAGCATGGCTTAGCTATTATGTTTCAGAAGCCTTGAGTCTAATTACTTCAGCTAAGAATTTATCTGAAGAAAGCAGAGGCGTTCAGAATGGAATCACAAGCACACTCATCACTGTATTGTTTTTTTAATAATTTATTTTTATTTTATGTACATTGGTGTTCTGCCTGCATGTATGTCTGTGAGAGGGTGTCAAATTCCCCGGAACTGGAATAACAGACAGTTGTGAGCTGTCATGTGGGTGTTCAGAATTGAACCCAGGTACTTTGGAAGAACAGCCAGTGCTCTTAACTGTTGATCTATCTCTCCAATTCCCACAGTATTATTTTTAAGTGTACTTATATTATTATTATTTTTATTATTTTTATTTTTTTTATTTTTATTTTTTTTATTTTTTTTTGGTTTTTCGAGGCAGGGTTTCTCTGTGTAGCCCTGGCTGTCCTGGAACTCACTCTGTAGACCAGGCTGGCCTCAAACTCAGAAATCCACCTGCCTCTGCCTCCCAAGTGCTGGGATTAAAGGCGTGCACCACCACTGCCCGGCATATTATTATTTTTTAAGAATTATTTATTTCATGTGTATGATACACTGTAGCTGTCTTCATACACACCAGAAGAGGGCATCAGATCCCATTACAGATAGTTGTGAGCCACCATGTGGTTGCTGGGAATTGAACTCAGGACTCTGGAAGAGCAGTCATTGCTCTTAACCTCTGAGCCAACTCTCCAGCCCATACTTAATATTATTAATGACTAAATCCTTGAGCTCTTTGCTTCTTTTATACTTTCCAAATAGCCTCTGGTGGTTCATTTATATACTAAAACAATTCAAAATAAATATTATTCCTTTTTTTAAAAAAGATTAATTTTGAATTCTGTGAATTTTTGCAAGTGAGTACAGTTCCTATAGAGGACAGAGAGAGAACCAATCCCCTGAAGTTGAAGTTACAGCTGGTTGTGATCCTCCTCATGTGGCTGCTGGGAACTAAACTTGAGTCCTCTGCAAGAACACTCCGAGCTCTTAATCAATGACTTTTCTCTTCAAACCCATATTATTTATTCATTTTTAAGGTTTTGCACATTTTATCATGGGTCAAACCATTTATCTCCTGTGTAACAGATGAAGGCAAATCAGATTCCCAATTTAAACAAGATCAAATCTCCAGAGGTAAAAAACACTTATTCAGCTCCATCTCATAGCACTGATGGATGACCATTGATGGAGTGCCTCAGGATTCCAGTGAGATTATTGCTGACCTTGCTCAAGCATTACTGGTCAGCCACAATCCAGAGGGGATGTTTGCTGAGACAGTCTTATCAAGATAGTCTGTGCTGGTTGAGTAAAACAGCTCTGGAAAAGGAGACCTTTGTAATCTGCATACACCCTCCGCTGTAGTTCCTACTCTCTCATTAGCGAACCTCCCACCCTGTACTATAAAAGATCACACCTAGCTTTCCCCCCATCATTCCCAGGGATGAAATGCTGCCCCTTACTGTGTGTGCTAATAAATGCAGTCGTGTGTGGAGGTCAGAATCTGGTTACTTTCCTGACTTTTGACTTTTTACTCTGTGCTCCAAAATATAACAAACATGATTTGGCATAAACCCTTGGTCACACCATTGGGTGTAAATCCTTAAAAACCCAGCTTCATTCTTCCCCAGCATGTTCTGTTGGAGTTGTACCTGATTTTGTTACTAATTTTCATCTGAACCCAATGGAGAATAGGACAATTTTGCTTCTGTTTTTTGACCAGGAATCACTTGATTCTGAAAGTCTTGAGAGACAACATGGCAAGCTAAGTCAGGTGACTGTCACATGATGGCAGAAAAAAGATTTTTTTTTTGTTAATGTTATGTAGTGTGTGTGCTCTACGCATATGTGTGCATGTATTTTGCAGCTGTACATGTGCTTGTTTGTTTGTTTGCTTGTTTGTTTTGGTGAACAGGAGGCCAAAGGTTGACATTGCATGTCTTCTTCCATTTTGCTTTTGAGATAGGATCCCACTGAACTTGCAGTTGACCAGTAAGCCTCCAGGATCCCTCTGACTCCCAGACATACTTCGCACCCTCCTCCCCAGTGCTGGAGTTACAGAAGCAATCTACCGTGTTCTAATTTTACATTAGTAATAAGTATCTGAACTCAGGTCTTCATGTTTGCTGAGCAGCAGGCATTTTACCTTCTTAACCATCTCCTGCCTGGAAATGTTATTTCTTAAAACAAGAGCAAAACAAACCAAAAAAACCGACCAACCAACCAAACAAACAAAACCTCTATTCAGCCTGGAAGGTGTAGCTTTCATCTTCTCCACCGATGCTTTCCTTAATCATCCAGTAGTTTCTTCCCACCCAGTCCGCTTGGCACTGCAGGTGCATCTGTGGCTGAGTCAGAAGAGAAAGCGGGCATGAAAGGAGTTGCATGCAACGACAGAACTGTAATGGCAAAAGCAACTTTTAAACTCGGGTTCAAGCCATCCATCCAAGAAATTCATTATCCTTCTACACAGACAAGAGTTGTTTTCGAGTTAAGTAGGAAAAAAAATGAATACTTTCTTTCCCCATATAGGCTAGGAAATTCACTCCGACTAGTGAAAATGGTTGTTATTCACACCTGGGGTGTTTCCTGAGAGCCCATGATGGCTCACTCCCGAACACCAACTACTTTACTTCTTCCAGGAGGGACGGAAACAGTTAAGCACAGACGCAATCCATGGTGAAATCTTGGAAGACTTTTCTGTAGCAGGCTAATCAAATAATCACAACCTTGTAGTAACAGTTGTACTACAACACTCCAGCAAGGTCCTAGAACCTGCTTATTGAACCTCAGGGTATTTCATGTACTTCGTGATTTCTCTACTCAAATGAGCAGTTGCACTTACAATTTTTAATTGATAAGGTAGAACATTTGCTTCACATAGGGAGGGAGTCTGTCAAAAGGACTTAAATATGTGCGCATATATGCACATACTTACATTGTCCTGCTCAGGTAGGCATCATTTTATCAGCCACTCCAAAATGCCTAGGTAAAAGGCCAAAAGCCTCAGAATATGCTTTCTTTTCAACTAAATCATAACCAATGATTTAAAGAGTTAATTCTGTTTAATTATAGTTAATAGTATCTACACATAAGATTTTATGCTATATAGTTCATGAAATATTCACTCCACTGCTTAGATGGGTCCTTGGAACTGGAGCTATAGACAGCTCTGAGTAGCCATGTGGGTGCTGGAACTTGAACATGGGACCCCTGGAAGAGCAATTAATTCTCTTAACAACTGAGCCATCTCTCTAGCCTCAATCTGCTGCTCTAAGTATAATCTGGGTTATATTTTCTACAACAATGTGCTACTGAATTCAGTCAACAGTGTGTACAGTAATGTACAGTAATCGATGGAGCTCGATTTAGAAAATGAACGTACATCACAGTCTAAGAATGCTCTAGAAAGAATTTGGGCAAAATGTGTTTGAGTGAATTTATAATAGTAGATAATAGTCAAATACTAGAAAATAAACCAGTTTCATTGATAACGTTAGCAATGTACTGTTGATTGGCAAAATCAACATGCACACACACACACACACACACACACACACACACACACACACACACAACTTTTATGAAAGAGAAATACTCAGAAGGTCAAGGAGCTAGAGAGAATAACACCACAGAGAGAAAATCTGAAAGACAAAACGCTAGGAAAAACTCTAGGAGTCTAGTTCAGGAACTCAGGGATTTTAATATGTCCTTCTTCCCAGATATGACTCACAACTCACACTGACATTAACACCCAGGAACTACTATTGCTACCTTTCTCTTCATTTGTAGACCCTTCCCACTTTTTGCACACATAAAATGAACAGGGTTGGCAAAATGTTTGCAAGCCTTCCGTTGGAATGTTATCTGAGGGAATTGTCTTTTAAGTGACAAACACACACCTATAAAGCCCTGACAAATGTGTTCCCAAAATATCGTTCCCTTAGTAGTAGTAATCTCATGTACTGTGTACCTGGGCCCTTGGGTAAGGGTGTACACTATGCTAAATAGCCCTATGAATGCTTTCAAACACCATGAGCAGCAGTTTTCAGAGGTCAAAAAAAATATGAAAAGAAAAAGATGCCAACCTGGTCAAGTCCCTTTACAGTTGTCAAGGATAAGACTTCATCGAAGGGAAAGTATAGTCTTTTTCTGATGTCAAGAAATGCCTCAAAACGGCAATAGCAGGCAACCCCTGTAGTATTAACACATTGTAATGGTTGGCTTTGATTATCGATTTGACACAATGTAGAGCCACCTGGGAAGGGAGTCTCAATGAGAAATTGTCTAGATTCGGTTGCTCTGTTCTGTGGGACTGCCAGTGAGGAAATTTTCTTACGTTTGTTGTTTGTTTGTTGTGTGTGTTTGTACACTTGCAAGATGGCTTTCTCTCTTTGTGGGTCCCACAGACTGAACTCCAGCCATCACGCTTGGCGGCAAGCATCTTTTCCACAAACATATCTTACTGGCCTGCGATTTGCTTAATTAGGTTCACTGAGTGAGAAGGCCCACTGTCTCAGTCAGGGTTTCTCTTCCTGCACAAACATCATGACCAAGAAGCAAGTTGGGGAGGAAAGGGTTTATTCAGCTTACACTTCCATGCTGCTGTTCATCACCAGAGGAAGTCAGGACTGGAACTCAAGCAGGTCAGGAAACAGGAGCTGATGCAGAGGCCATGGAGGGATGTAACTTACTGGCTTGCTTGCTTCTTCTGGCTTGCTCAGCCTGCTTTCTTATAGAACCCAAGACTACCAGCCCAGGGATGGCACCACCCACAAGGGGCCCTCCCCCTTTGATACTAATTGAGAAAATGCTTTACACCTGGATCTCATGGAGGCATTTCCTCACCTGAAGCTCCTTTCTCTGTGATAACTCCAGCTGGTGTCAAGTTGGCACACAAAACCAGCCAGTACACCCACTCTGATTGTTGCCAGTAGCATTTCATGGGCTGGTACCTGGACCGAATGGAAAGGAGATGCTTTGAGCAAGATCATTCTTATATCTGCTCTCTCCTAGAGGCAGGCTGCATTGGATTGTCTGAAGGGGGAGTCATAGACTGTTTTGAAACACCTGATATAGATCCTGGGAACTTGGGATCTCTGCAAAAGTCGTACATACTCTTATCCACTAAGTCATCTCTCTAGCCCCCAATTCAATTTTGTTAGTGATAGTAACAGAATGAAAATAATCCAAGTAGTCTCCTTAACATGGGCTAGTTAAAATATTTATTTATAGTATACCCACTCATCCTAATGTGAAAAAATTACCACAATATCTTAATGAAAGAAGGAATAGGTCAGTATACTAAGAATGCTAACATCTCTATAAAAAAACAAGGGGGTAACAATATTTTAAATTATGTAATAAACACGATTACATAGAAAACAGTTTTGAGACAAGAGTGAGAATAGAGTGGATGGAGATACTGTAGCAGTTAACTTTTCATCTGACTTTTTCTATATGGTGAAAGATAGAGTCGTGTTAATAAGGCACTGTAATACAAGACAAAGAAATGCCTATGGCGTTGAAGTAGGCCTCCCTCACCCATTTGTAGAATCTGAGGCCAAACTGATACAGATAATACAAAATGAAAATCACATACCTGGTCTAAACATTTAAAAGTTGTAAATCGAGATAGCAAACTCATTTCTTTCATTATGATAAGTTTTCTTCCTTCCTTCCTTCCTTCCTTTCTTCCTTTTCTTTTCTTTTCTTTTCTTTTCTTTTCTTTTCTTTTCTTTTCTTTTCTTTTCTTTTCTTTTCTTTTCTTTTCTTTCCTTCCTTTCTTTCTTTCCTTCCTTCCTTCCCTTTCCTTCCTTCCTTCCTTCCTTGCTTCTTTTCTTTCTTTCTTTCTTTCTTTCTTTCTTTCTTTCTTTCTTTCTTTCTTTCTTTCTTTCTTTCTTTGTGGCTTTTCAAGACAGGGTTTCTCAGTGTAGTCCTGGCTGTCCTGCCACTCACTCTGTAGACCAGGCTGGCCTTGAAGTCAGAGATCTACCTACATCTGCCTCTCAAGTGCTGGGATTAAACAAGGTACTGCCATAGCCTGGCTGATATATTAATAACAAAATAGAAAACTATAAGATGTGATAACTGGTGGACCATCACCGCTGACAGAACTGTGTGTTGGGGGTGGTTTGCTGATGTGTGATGATGGGAACAGAACAGAGACTTGTCGTTTGTAAAGCTTCACAATTACCCCATCGAGTTCCTCCTCTTGCCTTCAAGTCACACCACTGTTTTATAGTAAATTTCTTCCACATAATTGAGTTCTACCAATAGTAATTTTTTATTAGATAACATTTCTTGAGTGATTAAAATTTTAGGATTCTTTTCTTAGTTTCAATCAGAAAAAAACTTAAGATTTACACCCCATGCTCACATACTACAATTTGGGAGTTGTGTAAATAGTTACTGTAGTAATAAACTTGATCAGAGCAGCTCAAGGAAGAAAGGGTTAGTTTTGGTTTGTAGTATGAGTCTATTCAGTCCACTATGTTGGGGAAGTTACTCAGGAATAGAGAAGGTTGCTGTTCAGAACAAAGAGAGAGATGAACGCTGGTGGCCAGCTCATGTATCCTTTTCATTCAGTCTATAGGTTAAAGTGGATTTTTCCACCCGAACCAAGTCAATCCAGAAAACACCTCTCAGACATTCCAAGGTTGTGTCTCCTTGGTGATTATAAATCTTGCCAAACTTACAATTGGTATGATGTGTCACAAATCTACCCTCTGTCATCTTGACATGCAAACAGATTACTTTAATGTAATAACATTTCATCATTCCCCAAAGCTCATGACCATCTCATAACTCACAAAGCACTTAGTCATCTCTAAAATTCTCCTTAGACTTTAACAGTCCCAATGCTGTTTAAAAGTCCAAAGCCCAAACAAAGCCCAATTGCTTAACGGGGAGCTTTATCTACAATCAAAGAACAAGTTATGTACCTGCAGCATAGGCACACAGGCTAAACATTCTCTTTCTCAAAGAGAAGGACAGAGTAGCGGCAAGAAATGATCAGACCAAAGCAAAGATGAAAGATAGCACAAAAAACAGCAAATCCTGCAGCTCCTTATTAGGCATTTGAGGTTCACAATGAAATTGTCTAGACTCCAAAAGCCACAGTGAACACCAGCTTTCCAGCTTTTCCACCTATGTCACTCATAATCTCACTTTTAGGGTCTTTCTACTTCATGTCTGCACCTTGTCTTGGTGGATAGCATCTCCAACATCTTGGGGTCTCCACTGCAACTTGGGTTTCACTCTCACAGTTTCATTAAACAGCCTCACAGGCCTTCCCTGCAGAGACTCTGACACTGCTGCATGCCAAAGGCTTTCTGGAAACTATAGAGCTCGACTCCTTAATCTTGCATCTTTCACGCCTGCAAAACAAGATTGCAGGAGGATGATGCTGTCAAGTCCTAGTGTCTGCTCAAGATGGAGTCTGTCAGTCTTGGACCACCATTGCTGCAGCTTCTTCTAGTACTGACCTTGGGGAAACACTTCCCTAGAGGAGAGAAGTTTAGATTCTCTCCTTCAAAATAATTTGCATTTTCACAAGTTGGAGCTTGGCTGGCTAGGTCTTATCCTGGGGCACCTGTTCTATGTCTTGTAGGGCAAGAGGCCCCACTCTAACAATACAGCCTCTTTTCTAACATTTTGGTTGAAATTTAAAGACATTTGATCTTGTTCCTTTCATAAAAATGCATCTACCCACCACCCTTTCTAGATAGAAATACGAGCACTGACTGGTCAGTAGCCATAACATAAACTGAATGCTATGCTGTCTTGAAATTTTCTCTGACAAGTAAACCAACCCAATACTTTTCAGTTTAGCCTCATAGGTTCCCAGGTCATGAGTAGACTGCAGCCAGATTCTTTGTCATAATGCAGCAATAATGTCCTGTAGCCCCATTTCTAATAGAGTCCCTGTTCCCTGAAACCACAAGAGAAGGACCTGCCTTGTCTCTCTGGCATTCTATTCTGGTCCTCCAAATGCCCACCAGAATGACCCATTAAGACCTAGTTACAGCATTCTTGGGGTTTTCTAGCCCAGAGTGTCAAACTCTTCTCTAGTGAGCCAGTTCCAAAGACTTATGGTGGCAGCAGCCCTGTACTTTTCTTACTGCTGTGACCAAATGCATAACCAGAGCAGCTGGAGAAAGGAGGGGTTTCCTTTGTGAGGAGTTCCATCGTGGTGGGGATATCACGGCAGCAGAGACTGAAAGCTGCTGCTCACATTTCATCTGCAGTCAGGAAGCAGCGAGCAACTGATGCCCTCACCACCCTGCTCATTTTCTGCTTTGCATTTAGTCTAGAAGTTGAGGTGGGTCTTCATGTTTTGCTCTAGTTTGCTTGCTGTTGCCATGATAAACAACCACGATCAAAAATAACTAGAGGAAGAAAAGGGATTATTTACCTTAAAGGTTACAGTTCATCATAGAGGGGAGCCAAGGCAGCAACAAAAGACAGGAACTATAAACAGAAAGCAATATAGGAATTTTTCAAACTGGCTTACTCAGTTACCTTTCTTAACAATCCAGATCCATCTGCCTATGGATGACATTGTTCATAGTAGGCTGAGCTCTCCATATCAATTAGCAATTAAGAAAATTCCTCACAGACAGGCCCATGGGCTTGTCTCCTTGGTTATTTTAGATATTGCAAGTTGACAATATTAACTATCACAATTGGGAAATTGCTTGCTTCTTAAACATGAGAACCTGAGTCATTGGGGCCGAAAAAAGGGGGGAGACATTGCTTATGTCTCCCCCTGGGAAGGGATTTTAGCAACACCTGCATTTTTCACAACAAGAAAAGCAACTAACAAAGAGTATTCATACATCATGCATAACTGTGGCTATGTTCCAATAAAACTTTGTTTACAAAAGCAGATAGGGAGGTGACTTAGTCCTCAGGCTTGAGCTAGCCAGTCCTTGTTAATGACTACCACATACTACCACACAACTGCCCCAGTTATATCGGGTAAGATATGGTATCTTACTGGAGAAAGCCTGTAATTTCAGCTATACGGTATGTGGTCATTAATTTGTTGAATACATGCCTCTCTGTCATATTCAAGAAAGGGGGAGAGAAGGGATGAGAAATGGTCCATATTCATATAACAAAACAACAGTATACATTACTGTTTTTGCCCTCAGAACTGTGTGCAGTTCTGCTTTCTGCCATGATATACTGGGAAAAGATCGGCCAGGTTATATTCCATTGGACATACTTGCCTGTAAGAGGCATGGTGCTGATGGAACCAGATGATTAAGAGGTAATTAACAATCTTGAGGAACTGGCTCTATGCCACTGAAGGAATGGCATCAGGCAAGAGCAAGAACTTCCTTCTTCCAAGTCCTTTACAAAGGCTGCCACCAGAAGGTATGGCCCAGATTTAAGGTGTATTTTCCTATCTCAACGGACCTGGATTACAGGTAGGTTTTCCCACTTCAAATGATTTAATTAGGAAAAATCCCTCACAGATATACCTAGCTACTTGAGGTTTGGTTGATTCAGATGTAGTCAAGTTGACAACCAGTAATAGCCATCATTGATATACAAATTTATCTTTGATAGACTGCAAAATTACATATATAACCAATGTTTTAAAACCACTTCTTTATTATTAGTTTGGTTCATGTGATAGTTTGTATATGGTTGCCCAGGGAATGACACTGTTAAGAGGTATGGCCTTGTTGGTGTTTTAAAACCACTTCTTTATGACTTATTATTACTTTGGTTCAAGTGATAGTTTGTATATGGTTGTCCAGGGAGTGACATTGTTAAGAGGTGTAGCCTTGTTGGAGTAGGTGTGTCACTGTGGGCATAAGTTTAACACCCTTGTCCTAGCTGCCTGGAAGCTAGTCTTCTAGCAGCCTTCAGATGAAGATATAGAACTCTTAGCTCCTCCAGCACCATGCCTGCCTGGATGCTGCCATGTTCCTGCCTTGATGATAATGGACTGAACCTTTGAACCTGTAAGCCATCCCCAATTAAATGTTGTCCTTTATAAGACTTGTTGGTCATGGTGTCTGTTCACAGCAGTAAAACCCTAACTAAGATAATTCATTTACCAATTTTATACACCTATATACCATGGGTAAGAAAAAATTGCTCAGGTGAAAAAGGTTATAGAAGTATCTACATTTTTAAAAAGCAGCTAATCTAATAAATGCCTGTGTTCACCTCTCCAAGGCCCAGTGAACACTGGAGAAGACTGGAGTGTGGGGAGATTGAAAGAGCTGGAAGAATGCAGTGACATTGTCTCCTGGGATGGTCATTGCATTCATGAGCACAGGGAAGCTGTGGTTACCTGCAGCTACCTGCACATCATTTGCTTTAGGTACCATAGAAAGAAGTAGGAGGGGCGGGGGGGGTGTCAGCAGGAGTGGGAAGGGGACGGGGTAATGAGAGTGAGTAGGAGCATAAGGCACTGTTCACGGATATGAGACTGTCAAATTTTCAAAAATTAAAAGAGGAATTTATCTAAAAATAATGCTGCTCTAACAGAACTTCACTGCCTTGCCAGAGAATAAAACTGACTGAGTCTTCCCCTGTCCATTCCAAGCGCATGCTAGCCCCTCACTTCATCACTTTGCCTGGATGCTTCCCACCCCCTTGAGTTACTCATATAGTCAAGTGAAAAACAACAACAACCACAAAAGTAACAAATGACTGAGTCTCAGCTAATGCCACTCATGGGGCTGGGCCTTCTACATGGCCTGAAAGCCCATGGCAACTTTGTTTTAGATAAATAGCTGAGGCTTGGAGCTGAAGTGGCTCTGTGCAGGGTGTGCACTTTGGAAATGACAGAGGGAGAGAATCCACTCAGCTCTTTTGATTCCAAGTGTCCAGCCCACAGGAAGAGAAGTCAAGCTGCCACCAGCTGGCAAATAACTCCGGCTGCCATCAGCTCATCAGCATGCCGCAGATATCAATATGAGTGTCACTGTTAGGTAGGGCTCAAAGGCCTCGTTCATTTGGGACCAGGAAGAATAAATACATCAATGTTGAGGAAACTGTTTGGGTGAAACATTTGGGATCAAAAGGGAAATTTCTAAATTTTACCTTCATTTTCTTACCCAAGTTTTAAAATAATGAAACCATCTATGTGTTGTGAGTGCTGTGAATTAGGAAAAAGGTACTCCACAGTGGCCAGGCATATCATATGTGGTGGTGGGGAGTTGCTGTTAACTGGATCTCAGTTGCTGACAGTTGTTTAACATGTGTGCTTGGAATTGGTGGAAATAGCTCAGGTGGTAAAATGCTTACCAGGCGATCCTGGGGACCTGAGTTTGATCTCCAGAAGGACGCCAGTTATGAGAACATGTGTTTGTAATCTCAGAGTCTGATAGGCGGAGACCAGAGACTCCCTGGGGCTTGCTGGCCAGCTAGCCTAGCCTACTTATAAAGTCAAGCTCTAGACCAGAGAGACACTGTACCAAAAAACACATTGGACAGTTCCTGAGGAACAAGTCTTGAGGTCGTCTTCTGGCCTTCCATGCAAACACATATGCAGCAGGATATGCACTCGGAGAGAATGTGCAGGATGTGTGCACCCTCGCTGCTCTGAGTCCGTCACAAGGCTGGACCCCATGAAGGGTCAGGGAATGATGGATCTGACACCTATAAGCTGCCTCTCCTCTTTACCTTTATTGGTGAATTCCAATTCATCTGGTGGTAACAGTTTGAGAAACATGTGCAGTAGTTACATTACTGTGCCTCACACAACCAAATCTACACACACACACACACACACACACACACACCACATGTGTGTGCGTGTGTGCATTGTGTGTGTGTGTTTTCCCTCTGGGAACTTCTTTATGAAAAATAACAGAGCTGGGGACAAGTTAGGGTGGTTGTAACTGTTAGGATTTTTAAGATATTTCAATCAATATAGTCCATTGTGGAATTAAAAAGATTCTTTTACATATATGTGTGCCTGCATGCATGTCTATGTAAAATGTACATGCATGCCTGGTTTCCACAGAGGCTAGAAGTAAGTTTGGATCCCCTAAAATGGCAGTTACAGATGGTTGTGAGCCCTCATGTGAGAGGTAGAAATTGAATCCGGGTCCTCTCCAAGAGCAGCAAATGCTCTGAACCACTGAGCTATCTCTCAATAGTCCAGCACTGTGGATTTTATAGTTGTTTGAAGAAAGGTTATAGGTGTCTGTCTTGGGGTGGCCAGGGGATTACAGCACTGGGCATACTGCCCTGTAAGATGACTTCTCTCAGAAGTAGAGAAACTGAGGCTGCTTTGGTAACAGGGAGAGGCAGGTAGACGCTGGGAGTGAGAAGGGAAACAGGATGTACAAGAGACTTGGCCAGTTCCTGGGCTGTCTCCCACCTTTCCTTGCCAGAGCACCCTGGGCAATGTGAATGGAGGCAGACTGGGTATTTAGGGAGCATGTAAGATCTTAATAATTTTGCTAATGTTTGAAGCTGAACTTGTAGCAGCCTTGGTTGTGACGAATTGGTGCATGATAGCTTCCTGAAGAACGCCAGGATAAACTTACACAATGCTAAAAACATCTCTTGAGTTTTAGATCCCTGTGCTGAGAGCCAGATTCACTTAAGAGCTTTCTGCATCCCCAAGGACTTGCTGCAAACACACAGCTTAAGCTCAGAAACATCTCAGGTCAGATCTCACCCAGGACTATCCTAACCTCCTAGGGACCTGAACTGTGTGGGGTCAGGAAATGGTTTATCATTATGTAAATTCCTTGGAAATAGACCAGAGATGGTAAATGAGTTTCATCTGAGAGCAATTCCAGTTGACTGTATGGCTGCCTGAGGGACTATGTTGAGGAGGGTTTATAGCTATGTCACTCTAGCTGGTGTGTCAGAGGATTCTCAGGATTAGAACAAAGATGAACTCTTTCCTCTCGACCAAGTTATGTGACATTTGGAAGCTGTTTTGTTTGTCTTCTGGTGAGGATCATGGACACCTGAGCTAATCATGTTTCTATCACTCTGACAAAATACTGGAAATAAATCAACCTAAAGGACACTTACATTTCAGAGAGTTCAGTTCATGGTTGACTGGCTTTGCTGTCTCGGGCCCACAGACAGGTGGAACATCTGTGGAAGGAGCATGAAATGAAGTAAACCTACTCACCCCCAGGGGCTAGGATTCAGAGAGAATGAAAATGGATTAGGATCCCAATCTCCCCTCCAGGGCCTAATTTGGATGATCTCATTCCCTGAGCCTCCATCTCCTAAAGTTCTCACTACCACCAATAACACCACCAACTGGTGGCCAAGTCTGTCACTCACAGTCTGTAAAGAACAGTTAAGATTCAAGCCATATGGGCAGGAGGATGACTGAGAACAAAGTATAATGACACATGTATGAAGACAGCATGATGACACCCTCAGTTTGTAGACAAACCTAGAAATAAATAATAGGAAAAGATCGGCCTCATCTGTAGTGGTTTGAATATGCTTAGCCCAGGGAATGGCACTATTAGGAGGTATGGCCTTTAGGAGTAGGTGTGGCCTTGTTGGAGGAAGTGTGTCACTGTGGGGGGTGGGCTTTGAGACTTCTAGCCACGCGATGCTACCATGCTTCCCACCTTGATGATAATGGACTGAGCCTCTGAAACTGTAAGCCAGCCCCAATTAAAAGTTTTCCCCTATAAGAGTTGCCTTGGTCATGGTGTCTCTTCATAGCAGTAAAACCTAACTAAGACACCATCAAACCTTTGTAGAATAATATTTTAAAGGATAAAATAAAAGCTAATACAAGGGCAGGGATAAACATTTACAAAACACTGCAAATTCAGTAATACACATGAGTATCTGTAATGCATTCATCCCAGGGTATCGAATTTTGAAGTGGCAATGACTGCAATGATATTTTGAGATGCCTGAAGCAGCTGACTGTGATATGAATATATCTGCCATGGTCCTTGTCATCAAGGGCACTGCTAATTCTATCGTCAAATCACTATATTCGTGGTGGAAGGAAATGCTAAATGTTAGCCTGCAAAAATAAAGATGCAAGTTTTCTCTCTGTTTGTACCCACAGACTCTTGGGCCCTGTGTTGTTAGTGTACTCGACAGTATCTGGAATCGACAAGGAGACAAGCTCCAGGCATACCTGTGAAGGATTCCCTAGATTAGGTTAGCCTCTGATCATGCCTGTGAGGGATTGGTTAACTTAGTTGTGATAGGAAGGCCCAGCCCTAGTACGGTGACCCCAGCATTCATCTCTGTCTGATTCCTGATTGTGGTGACAACGTGACCTCCTGTCTCACGTTCCTATAGCTATCATGAACTGAATCCTTAAACAGCAAAATAAAGTAAGCCCTTCCTCCCTGATACTGTTTTTCAAGCACATTTATCACAGTCATTAGTGCAGGACCCTTGAGAGGGAGTTCAGAGACGCTAATAAGAAAACCCTACTTGATACTGGAACATAGCCCCTGGCCGTGCTTGACTGTCAAGCAGTTTCTAAGGCATTCAGGACTGGTGTCCACTGAAGTTGAATTGTTTCTAGTGAAAACCGATGCCTGTTTATTGACCCAAAGGTACAGCATCCCAGGACTCCATTGGATGTAGTAAGGGGGCCCATACAAGTGTCTAGGTGTCCACAGTGGCCCAAGTCATGACCAAATTCCTTAGAGATGGCTTAGCAGCTAAGAACTTGCAGAGGAAATGAGTTAAGTTTCCAGCACCCATGTGAGGCAGCCCACAGCCACTTGTTAACATTAGCTTCAAGGATGTGATATTCTCTTTTGGCCTCTATAGATGCCTGCACTTAAGTGTGCATGCCTGCACATATACATGTAATTAAAAATGAATTCTAAAAACAAACAAAAACAGGACTGGAGATGCTGTTTTCCAGATATAGGCCTTTAAACAAAACCATGCAGGAAAGATATGGTGTCACAAGGGAAATAAACTAGGCCCAGCACCTTCAGAATATAAAATTAAGCTCAATTCTGGCCATTACCACTTACTCTCTATAAATGGTAGCTATCATTTCACAAAAGAAAGAGGTAAACAGCTTCCACCTGGGACATCAAGTAAGGTTGTTTTCAGAGAATGTCTACACAGCATTCTGGTAGAGTTTCCAGTAAACACCTGGAAACTTTTCCTGGCTTTTGCTGAGCCTCTCAGAAACTCTAGAAGCTGAGGGGCAGGCAGAGAGACTGTGTGCCTTGATATCTTAGCTTGTGTCCTCAGCTCAGCATTGTGTCCCTAACCTCAGGCCTGCTTGCTCTGAAGGCACCTGCACAATCAGATCACCCTGGCTAAGCAGTCAAACATAGAAAATGGGCCTAGTATCCACAAGGACAAATCGCAACAGGGCCACCACCTTCTGAAGCTGCTGCATGAAGTTCCTAAGAGCAGGTGGAGGCATCCATAGCTGGGCTCAGCAAGCTTTGTCTATAGACTGCTGATCACTGTTTACTGTTGCTGACTCCCAAAGGCGGGATAAGAGTATGTCTTTTCATTTCTTATCTCCTTGTTCCTTCCCCCCCTTCTTCCCTCTCTTTTTTTGGCCTCTCTCTTTCCCTTCCTTTCACTTCTCCCTTCCACTCTTCTTTCCTTCCCAGCTTCCTTTCTTTGACCAGGTCTTGTGCCCTAGACTGGCCTCATTTCCATTTAAATCCCTGCAAGGTAGAACAGGCTCTGAGGTCCTTATGCCAAATCAATTTGGAGCCTGTTTTTCCTCACTTAAAATCTCCTTATATTACATTTCTCTGAATACCCAGTCAACACTCTTTGCAGACTCAAGCCTTATGAAGCAAAGAAATGAACCTGAACTAAGTCCGATCAATATACAATGTATATAGAATTGGGAAGAAAGAAAACTTGGTTGATTATAATTAGAGCTAAAGAAGAAAAAGGTGGTGGTCGTAAGAATGGCACTCGGGAGGTGCTGTCTGCAGGCTGGGAGCCGTTATTTCTGGCTCTCTGTTCCATTCCATTGGTGCCAGTGCTGCATGACTGTGGTGGTTGTAGCTATGTGATGCAATTTGACACCTCAGTTCATTGTGAGGTGTCCAGAGTTTTCTTTTAAAGGATTGTTGTTTTGCTATTTGGCTTATTGGTCAGATGAATACAATACAGGATGCCAAACAGAACCTTGCCCAGGAAGGAGGATATGGAGCAGAGCCTGCGCAAACAGACTTTCTAGAACTTTTGCATTAAGGAAATCTTTAAACCTACTCATAAGTAGAGAGATTAGTATGATGAGTGCTTCCTTGTACGGTTAAAAGTCCTAACTCATTTCCAGGTTTTGACAACTTACCAATCCCTGAGCTTGAAAACCCACCAATCCTTGAGTGTGCCCCAAACTCAGGACTTGAAACCCACTCATCCCTACTCTGGAATCCCTAACACTCATAAACCCTGTATAAAGTCTGCCTCCTACTCAGTTCTTTGCTTCTTCTTGTACAAGCAGAGGCAGCCACCCTTTTGTGACTTTCCCATTGAATCTCTTGTGTGAGGTTTGTTGTGTGGTGTGAGTCTGTGGTATTCCTTGGTTCCCAGCTGCCAGGATACCGTTCCCTTCAGAGCTGTAACTCTTGAGTTGAGGAAACCGTTCCCTGCCACATTTCCAGTGGGAAAAACTTTTCGAGTAGCTGTAATACTTATATTCAGAAATATGTTTAAAAAATGAAATCAAGTTACAGAGAACCAGGACAGCTGTGAAAACGTAAATAATTCTAAAAAGAATAAATACGGGTATGAGAAAAGAAAGGAGGGATTCAGAGAAAGGTGTTTTTGGTGATGGGTAGCAAGAATGATAGCTTATCTTGTCCTGGGAATACGATATCACCTTCATCACATTATATTAGTTCCTATTTATTGGATGTGATGAACACTGTCTTACAAACTTACAAGGTAGCCATCATTGTCAGTCCATTCTGTAGATTGGAAAGCTGAGGATTTAAAAAGTTTAATGTTTTCACAGTTTCATAGCTGCTGACAGGTACCTGTCAGAATTCAGTGTTGAATCCAAGATCCTTTGACTCTAAAGTCTACCATCAACAATGAGTCTATAGTTGTCAAGTCTAGTCCATGAGAGTCTTCTTTTTTCTTTTTCTTTTCAGTTCAAATGCAGTTAAGCACACTAGGCAAAAGGACAGATTTTTTGACCCTCATTCTGGATTGTATTTATCAATGAAGTGAAGTGTGAAGTCTAGAGATATTTGAAACAATGTATTAAAGTCCCTTGGAGTTTGAGAAGCCCTTCTCTGTGCTTTTTGCTGCAGATAAGCAGTCTCTACTGGACATTATCTGAACCTTTTTACCCTAATCCTTTATTTGTGAAATATTTTAAAATGTGTTTTCTTATTTACTCTCAAATTTCCAATTAGACTTGAGCTTGTGTGGGTTCTGCATGATTAGGTTTCAGCAACCAAGGATGGAAAATATTTGTTCAAAAAAAATGAACAGACGCATGCGTATGTCATGACCGTATGCTGCTCCACTTTACAGAAGGGACTGAGGTTCTATGGATTTGGACAAAGTTGAGGTGTCTGCTCTAGTTTTATTTTGTTGCCATGGTAAACACCAGAACCATAAACAACTTAGGCAAGGAAAGGGTTTACTTGGCTTTTACTTCAAGGTCACAGTCTTAGCATCAAAGGAAGTCAGGGCAGAAACTCAAGTGGGAACTTTAAATAGTAACCACGAGAACCTCTGCTTGCTGACTGGCTCAAGCCCTGGCTTTCTTGCTCAAGCTTAGTTGGATTTCATATAAAGTCAGGACCACCTGTGTAGAGAATGTTACCACCCACAGTGGACATGGCACTCCTGCATCAATTAATAATCAAGACAATCCCCCATAGACATATTCACAGGCCAATCTGATCTGGAAAATCCCTCAGTTGAGACTCTCTTCTCAGGTGATTCAGGGTATGTCAAGTGTGTGGAATAGTCTTATGTCAACTTGATACACAAACTAAAGTTATTTGAAAGGAGGGAAACTTACTTTTAAAAATGCCTCCATAAGACCCAGCTATAGGACATTTTCTTACTTAGTTATTGATGGGGAAGGGCCCAGACCATTGTGGATGGGGCCATCCCCGGGCTGGTAATCCTGGGTTCTATAAGAAAGGCTGAGCAAGCCACGGAATGCAAGCCAGTAAACATGCCTCTGCATCAGCTCCTACCTCCAGGATCTTGCCCTGTTTGAGTTCCTGACCTGACTTATTCAACGATGAACAGTGGTGTAGAAGTGTAAGCCAAATAAATTCTTTCCTTACCAAGTTTCTTTAGTCATGGTGTTTCATTGTGGCAATGGAAACCTTAACTAAGACATCAAGTTTACAGTTAAAGAGAGTTTACAATTAAAGCTAACTAGAACAGGGTTATAGGAAAAATATCTCTTACAGATACAGAGGTAAGTCTGTGCATATATTCTTTATAAGAATATACTTGGTATTTGTTCTTAATTCTTTTTTATTCTCTCTGTATTTTAATATATAAATGCCACAATTCTAATATACTATGTATATTATAATACAAATAAACATTTTAAGATGCCTCTGGAGCATAAGCTTCACTTTACTTTTTAGAATAGTGGTTTTCAGTAAAGCTCCTTGAACTTCATTCATTTATTCCGTAGTGCTTAGTACTTATGCATACTAAGTAAGTACTCTTGCTCTGAGACACATCTCCAGCTGACTATTTGAATTTTTAAATTCTGCTTTATCATGTCACAAATATCATGAGTCAAACTGAAGTAAGTTCTTGCATAGAGATGAAAAGTCATCAAAGCTCACATAAACATGCAGCTTTCTGGCTTCCCTTAAAAAAAAAAAAACAAAAAAAACAAAAAAAACAAAAAAAACCAATTTGTCTAGGATCCAAATTCTGGTGTATTGGAATGGAATAGTCTGGGAAAATGGGTTAAAACTGACCAATGAGCCCCTGGTACATGGTCCCAGGCTCACCTACCTCTCTCTGAGTTTCCCAGCTGGTATCATTTCAGGCTGTTATGTTGGAGCCACTGCCTCAAGTTTAGGATTTCTAATTTTAAACTTGCATGAAGATCACCTTCATCATGGCTATTGTATGCTACTACATAATTTTTATCCTCTTTTAAAATTAATCGTTTTCGTTTGACACACACAAATTTGCCATTTTAAAGGCTCCAAATGGTTTAAATAAAGAAATTTTACAGAAGTCATTGCTATTATCAACCATGATTATTGCATTCATCAGCTTGAGAGCTTATTTTAATAAATTAACCCAGATTATTTTCCTGCCTGATGATAAGGATATGCTTAGAAAAAGAAGGAGTTTCATTAACCAAGACCGTTTTCAACCATGGCTGACATTGCCAGTGGTTTCCAGGGAGATTTGGAAGACGTATGTTGTCACTTTCTGAGGAGAAGAAGAACGTGTGGAGATGAAAGCTATAGAACAAATTAGCAAGCTAGGTTCTCTCAGGAGCTCAAGTGATGGTAGGGTAGCAGTGTGGAGAGGCAGAAAGCGATTTCATTAGTGCCTCAGAACCTCACAAGGATAAGACTCACCTTGAAGTGTGTGTTTATCCATTTGTAAGTTGGCTACCACAAAGCATGCCACTTCATGGCACACTAGAAATGAGAGACAAGAGAGGCTCAGCTGCAGAGCCTCCTACTGATGGGTATTCATTGAGGACTTTTTCCTAATCACAATAAATCTTATTAGAAAGTGTAGAAGTGGGGAAAGGAAAATCTGAAATGGTATTACTGATGATTACAATCTCACACTGAAGGCTTTGTTAGTCATAAAGTGAGATTAAATTGTCTTGATACAATTAATTCTACAAATATAGATTTAGGGCTATAGGATTTTATAGAAATGCTGAGCACAAAAGGAAATACAGATGGACAGAAGTCAACAGATAGTTTAGCAGATGTATGTGATCCTTCCTGCATGATGCTTACAAACAGAATTAAAAGCTGCAAAATAATATTAGCAAAATTAAGGACAAAAGCAAGAAATATAACAAGAATGTCTCTAGGCTCCTTACTAATATTCTTCTCCTCTAAAACCTCTTGAGCCAGGCTGTCCTAATCTACATGCTCTCCTAGAAGAAAAGAAACTCATAATGGTGTTAAAACTGGCTTCATGAACTCACTTCAGTAAATGAGTTGTACTCATAAGCATGGAGTCCAATGGGATGATTCTAAACACCAATCTAGTGTGAAAGACAGTCTATACTCTGGGAACAGAGAGCCCAGTTCCCACTGGAGGATAATACTCTAATCTCACTGGCATATGAGGAAGTATATATATAGTCTGGTTGAGTGCACTCAAATGTTCCATTTAAGATAGCCATGTGTGGACACCACACACTTTTCTATCTATCCTTATGGCTTTAATCAAACTAGAGGATTTTGCCGTCCGGAGTTCCTGTCTTCAAGTTGGTTTCCCTGCCTAGCCAACATTCCCATGCCAGAGTTCCTAGTCTTACTTTATGACTCAGGTCTCACACTTCTCCCTGCCTCTTTTTGTTTGTTTATTTGTTTGTTTGAACCATGCTCTCCAGAAACCCAGTCCTCAACCTTCCATACTCTCCTTCTAAGGTTCCCAGTGATCTTTGTCTAAATTGTTAAATACAAATAAAACTCTGGTTGCCTCTTCTACAGTCACTTCCAACTTATTTTAATCATCTCTCTCCTGGCTCCATGACCCTTTGCAGCTTATTTCAGTGAAGGACAATTTCAAGAAAGAGATGTATCTGTGGATCATTAACATCCTACACTCAGGCCAGCTAGGGGAATGAGAGCGTGGTGGTTTGAATAAGAATGTCCCCCATAAGCAAGCCCCAATGAAATGCTTTATTTTATAAGAGTTGCCATGGTTCTGGCATTTCTTTACAGAAATAGAACACCAACTAAGACAGAAATTGATACCAGGAAGCGGGGTATTGCTGGGATAGGCCTGACCATGTGGCTTGTTTTTAGAATGGGGACTTGGGATTAGGAAAGCAGCTGAAGACTTTAGGCAGAGCTTAAAGGGCTATCCTAACAGGAACATGGAAGACAGTGGTACTGGTGGCAATGTAGATTATGAAAGTCCAGCTCAAGAGGTTTCAGAGGAAAAGAATGTTACTAAAGGGCCCAGAGACCTTCTTGTGATATTTTGGCAAACAATGGGGCTGCTTTCTGCCCTTGTCTAAAAACATCTGCCTGAGGCTAAATTGAAGAGCTTGCATTGATGGTATTGACAGAGATTTCAAGGCAGTTTAGTATTCATGTGCTTTTTAGTAGCCACTCTTACGCAGACCTAAAGACAAAACTGAGCAAGGAAAAATACACAATGTACAGTTTGAGGAGAAAAGAGGCACCAGGAAGAGTAATGGAGAGCTAAGTCCAGTGCTCAAGGAGATAAGTTTAAAGAAGAGCCTGCTGTTAAATAGAATAAAGAAAGCGGTGACCTCAGGGTAAGAGCCCACCCAACTAAGCTTCCAACTTGTGAAGAGGAGTAAAAGAAAAGCTTAAGTAGTGTAGGGAACCAACAAAGAGAGGAAACTGATGCAGAGGTAATTGGACAAGAGGGGCTAAGTTCCAGCATTTAAAAGTAGGCGAACTTGGCAGCTTTAGCTTTGTGGTTCCAGCTTTAGAGTCAAGACCCATAAAAAGTGGTTACAGAATCTTCTTCTGCAGCTAAGGAAAGCAGCTGAGGCCAGGCATGTGTAAGGGGTGACCTTAAATGGAGGTACAGAGAAGTCATTGTACGAAGTTGTGAAGGTGAAGCCTGGATTTCACTGGAGACCCCAAGATGTTGGAGATGCCAGCCATAGGATGACTGCCAAGGAGAGCTAAGGGGGTGAGGAACCAGCCCACGGGAGAGGAAAGTATTGTAAAGCTGAGAGGAGTCGGAGATCTGAAGAGCGCTTTGACATCAGACATGGAGATGCTGAATTTGGAGTTTGCCCAGCTGGTTTTAGGTTTTGCTTTCGTCCAGTGTTTCCTTACTGTGCTCCCTTTCCTCCCTTTTGTAATGGTAATGTATATTCTGTGCCAATGTGCATTCAAAGTATGTGATCTGCTTTTAAATTTTGACTTCACAGGGGGTTACAGTTAAAAGAGGGCCTTGAGTCTCAGAAGAGACTTTGAACTTCGGACCTTTAAACTGTTGAAACTCTGATAGACTATGGGGACTTTTGAAATTAGACTAAACATATTTTGCATTATGATATAGCTACAAGCCCACGGGGGCCAGGGAGTGGGATGTAGTGGTTTCAGTGAGAATGGTTCTTATAGACGCATAGATGTGAATACTTGATTATCAGGGTATGGCACTAAGATGATGTGTGGACTCCCTGGAGGAAGTGGGTAACAGACTTTGACGTTTCCAAAAGCCCACTCCAAACCCAGAGTCGCTCTTCCTGTTGCCTGCCAATCCTGATGGAATACAGAGCTCTCAGCTACTCCTCAACACCAGGTCTGTTTGTGTGCCACCACACCTCTGTAGACGTAAGCAAGTGCCCAGTCAAATGTTTTCTCTTGTAAGAGTCGCCATGGTCATGTGTCTGTTCACAGCAATAGACAACTGACTGAGAGACAGTTTTAGTCTAGGAAGAAGAAGGTGGACAATAATTACCATATGACTCAAGTGCTGCAGGTTTGAAAACGAAGTCATTTGGTCCTGACTATTAGCTGTGGGTGCAGATGCATGCATGTGTGGAGGTCAGAGATCAACCTTGGTGCTACTTCCTGAGGAACTTTTGGGAAGTGTGGAGATCACACAATGGTTCTTGGAACCTTCCCCTCTCAGGTGTTGACCTGCCCACAGTCTCTCTAGCTCCTGAAACCTTTCTCCAGTATCTTTCCTGACTTTCTAGTTGCCCTCACGTCTCTTTCTCCTTGCCCACCACTCTGCACAAGTTTCTAGAATGTTCTTTTCTCTATGCCAAACACAGAAGTGCAATCAGTCTTCTTATCATGGCTTCTGTTCATGGGGATAGCCAACTGGAGTTCTTATAAATTAAAAATTTCCTCTAACATATCCTCTCGTTTACTGTGTTATTTTCCCTCACAAGGGAGAATGGAAAAGGACCACATGCAGTATCTGTCTGTGGCACTTAAGAGTACTTTCAGCGGACATCCTGACCTTCCTCTTTTACTTCTCATTAGTCTGTGAATTTAACACTGCCCCAGCTGGAAACAAGTTAGTATAGTGATACCCAGTGGACTAGGACAGTAGGTGCATGGAAGACAAGCAGATGTTGATGTACAGAGATGCAAATGTGAAAACATTCAAGTAGGGGAAGTGAGGTTTTATATTTAATAAATGGAAAAGGCTTGGTTGCTCAATAAGAGTGGACACTCAGACAAGTAGGACAAGATTGGAGACACCGAAGAGCATCAGAGGTTTGCACATCTTCCCATGTACACTGGGGGACATTTACTTCAGCCAAGACTCATCTACTGTATGGTCTAGAGACCTACTTAAAGGCTCTAAAGTGGTTTTATTGGCCCAAGCAACCATAGTAGGTCTGTCTTTAGATGATGATTCTCCTGCATCAGAAATCCTCTCTGGATGTCCTTCAGGACAGCGTTTCTCTATGTTGGAAGATGGTCTTTCTAGCAGCCAGGGTACATATATTTTTCTTCTTTTTTAAATAAATTATTATTGCTTCAAAAATCAATATAAATACATCATTTCCTCCCTTCCATTTTCTTCCATTTTCTTCCTCCTATCTGTCCCATGGACTCCTTGTTATTTATGGCCTTTTTTTCATTATATATATATATATATATATATATATATATACACACACACACACACACACACACACACACACACACATATACATATTCCTAAATTTTACATATAACCTGCTAGTTTGTATAATATTATCTGCATGTATATAACTCAAGCTGACCTCCTGATACTGGATATCCAATTGGGGGACTTTTCCCTGAAGAAGACCATTTTCCCATTCTCAACATTCCCCAGTTGATCACAGTTTTATTGTTATTTTATTTCTGTCTGTTTGTTTTTGTTGTTGTTTTGGTCTGTGTTTGAGAAAGGGAGATTCTCGCTTCTCTAGGATGTGTTCTCTTTGTAGAAAGGCAGGGCACAAACAGTAGTTGGAGGAAAAGTCTAAGACACTGGTTCCTGGGCTCCAAATTCACAGTTTGAAAATGCATCCATCTCTCCTAGTACTTTCCCTCTGCCCTCCCCACTTCATCCCTCCTGCTCCCATCTGCCCCTCCCTCCAGTCCTCTCTCTAACCATCCCCAGAGTCTATCCTATTACCCCTTCTTGGTGAGATTCAAGCATCCTCACTTAGCTCTCCTTGTTACTTAGCTTCTTAGGGTACGTGGTCTGTAACATGGTTATTCTGTACTTTCTGTCTAGTGTTCATTTGTAAGTGAGTACATACCATTATGTACTTGCTCAGAATGATTTTTTTCAAGTTCCATCCATTTGCCTGCAGTGTGATGATGTCCTTGTTTTTAGCAGCGGAGTAATACTCCATTGTGTAGATGTATCACATTTTCTTTATCCATTCTTTAGTTGAGGGACATCTAGGTTGTTTCCAGTTTCTGGCTGTTATGAATAAAGCTGCTATGAACATAGTTGAACAAGTGTCCTTCTGGTATGGTGGTGCATCCTTTAGGTATATGCCCAGGTGTGGTATAGCAGGATCTTGATGTAGATCTATTCCCGATTTTCTGAGAAACTACCAAATTGATTTCCAAATTGGTTGTATGAGTTTGCACTCCTACCAGCAATGGTGGAGTGTTCCTCTTTCGCCACATCCTAGCCAGCATGAGCTGTCACTTGAGTTTTTATATCTTAGTCATTCTAATGGGTATAAGGTGGAATCTCAGAGTTGTTTTGATTTGCATTTCCTTGATGACTAAGGACGCTGAACATTTCTTTAAGTGTTTCTCAGCTACTAGCGATTCCTCTGTCGAGAATTCTTTGTTTAGCTCTGTACCCCATTTTTTAATTGGGTTATTTGGTTTGTTGGTGTCTAATTTCTTGAGTTCTTCATATATTTTGGATATCCGCCCTCTGTCAGATTCGGAACTGTTAAAGATCTTTTCCTATTCTGTAGGCTGCTGCTTTGTCCTTTTGACAGTATCCTTTGCCTTACAGAAGCTTTTCAGCTTCATGAGGTCCCATTTATTAATTGTTGATCTTAGTACTTGAGCTGTTGGTGTTCTATTCAGGAAATTGTATCATGTGCCAATGTGTTCAAGGCTTTCCCCACTTTCTCTTCTATCATGTTTAGTGTATCTGATTTAATGTTGATGTCTTTGATCCACATCAACTTGAGTTTTGTGTAGGGTGATATATGTGGGTCTATTTGCATTCTTCTACATGCAGACATCCAGTTAGACCAGTAACATTTGTTGAAGATGCTTTCTTTTTTTCCATTGTATAATTTTGACTTCTTTGTCAAAAATCAAGTGTTCATAAGTGTGTAGATTTACTTCTGGGTCTTTGATTCAATCCACTGATCAATCTGTCTGTTTTTAATGCCAGTGTCATACAGTTTTTATTAATATTGCTCTGTAGAACAGCAATCAGGAATGAAGTCAGGAATGGTGATACCTCCAGAAGTTCTTTTATTGCATAGGATTGTTTTAGCTCTTTTTTTTTTTTTTTTTTTTTTTTTTTCCCGAGACAGGGTTTCTCTGTGTAGCCCTGGCTGTCCTGGAACTCACCCTGTAGACCAGGCTGGCCTTGAACTCAGAAATCCACCTGCCTCTGCCTCCCAAGTGCTGGGATTAAAGGCGTGTGCCACCACTGCCTGGCCTGTTTTTCATTTGTTTATTTTTCCATATGAAGCTGAATAGTGTTCATTCAAGGTCTATAAAGAATTGTGTTGAAATTTTGATGGGATTTCTGAATCTGTAGATTACTTTTGGTAGGATGGCCATTTTTATTATGTTAATTCTTCTGAGCCATCATATCTTCTGATATCTTGTCTTATATCTTACTATGCTAATCACTGATCCATGATATCTTCTGATACCTTATGTCTGATATGTTCTGATATCTTATTCAATTTCTTTCTTCAAAGATTTGAAGTTCTTATCATACAAGTCTTTCACTTTCTTGTAGGAGTTACACCACGTTATTTTATTTGTTGCTATTGTGAAGGGTGTTGTTTCTCTCATTTCTTTCTCAGCCCATTTATAGCTTGTGCATAGACAAGCTACTGAATGTTTTTAGATAATTTCATATCCAGCCACTTTACTGAAGGTGTTTATCAGCTGTAGAAACTCCCTGGTAGAATTTTTGGGGTCCCTTGGTATACTATCATACCATCTGCAAATAGCAATATTTTGACTTCTTTCTTTCCAATTTGTACCTCCTTGATCTCCTTCAGATATTGCTTTAGCTAAAACTTCAAGTTCGATATTGAATAGATACTGAGAAAGTGGACAGCCATGTCTTGTCCCTGATTTTAGTGGAATTGCTTTAAGTTTCTCTCCATTTAATTTGATGTTGGCTGTCAGCTTGTGGTATATTTATTATGTTTAGATATCTGCCTTGTATCCTAGATATCTCCAAGACTTTTATCATGAAAAGGTGTTGGATTTTTTTAAAGGTCTTCTTAGCACCTAATGAGATGATCATGTGATTTTTTTTTTTCTTTTCAGTTTGTTTATATGGTTGATTATGCATCTTGGGGATGAAGCTTACTTGATTGTGGTGGGTGCTATTTTTGATGTGTTCTTGGATTCAATATTTGAGTATTTTATTGAGTATTTTGTTTTTATTGAGTATTTTGCATAATGTTCATAAGGGAAATTTGTCTGAAATTCTTTATTTGTTGAGTCTTTGTATGATTTAGGTATCAGGGTGACTGTGGCCTCAAAATAAAATTGGCAGGGTTGCTTCTGTTTCTGTTTTGTGGAATAATTTGAGGAGTATTGGTATTAATTCTTCTTTGAAGGTCTGGTAGAATTCCCCACTAAAACCATCTTGCTCCTCCCTTTTTTAAGACTTTCAATGACTGCTTCTATTTCTTTAGAGATTATAGGTCTATTTATATTATTTACCTGATCTTGATTTAGCCTTGCTAAATGTTATCTATCAAGAAAATAGTCTGTTTTGTGGAGTACAGGTTTTTGAAGTAAGAATTAATGATTCTTGGATTTTTTCAGTGTCTGTTGTTGTCTCCCTTTTCATTTCTGACTTTGTTAATTTGTACATTCTCTCTCTGCCTTTTAGTTTGCTTGTCTAAGAGTACTGGGAAAGATAACTGGATTGGTGGGGTTTGTGGAGCCACATTCTGGGATGAACTAGAAACCTAGGACAATAGAAACTCCTAGGAATCTATGGGGGTAACCTTAGCTAAGATTCCTAGCAATGGGGGATATGTAGCCTGAATTGCCATCTCCTGTAACCAGGCAAGACCTCCAATTGAGAGATTGGGACACTGGTTCAACCACAAAAACTTAGACTCACAATTTGTCCTGCCTACAAGATATACAGGAGTAAAAGATAGAGCAAAATTTGAGGAAAGAGCCAATCAATTACTGTTCCAGCTTGAGACCCATGTCTTGAGAGGGAGCCCACCCCTGACACTATTAATGGTATTCTGCTATACTTCCAGATAGGAGCCTAGCACGACTGTCATCAGAGAGATTTAATCCAGCAACTGATGGAAACAGATGTAGAGACTCACAGCCAAACATTAAATGAAGTTTGGAGAATTCTTTGGAAGAGGGAGAGGAAAGACTGAAGGAGCCAGAGGGGACAAGGACACCACAAGAAAATCCACAGAATCAACTAAACTGGACCCATGGTGGCTCATAGACACTGCACTGTCAACCAGAGAGCATGCAAGGGATGGACCCAGGCCCTCTGCACATGTATAACAGCAGAGTCTTCATATGGGACTCTTAAAGAGGCTGTTTCTCACTACATTGCTTGCTTTTGGATCCCTTTCCCCTAACTGGGCTGCCTTGTCTAGTCTTAATAGAAGATGAACCTATTCTTACTGCAACTTGATATACCAAGGCTGGTTGATATCCATGGGAGGCTTTCCTCTTCTTTTGTGAAGAGAAGGGGAGGGTGGGTGAATGGGGGAAGGGAAGGGAGGTGAGAGGGAGAAACTGGGAGGAGAGGATTGGAGATGTTAAGTAAACGAATAACCTAATCAATTAAAAAATATAGACAATACTTATAATACTCTGCCAAAAAAGAAAGAAAGAAAGAAAGAAAGAAAGAAAGAAAGAAAGAAAGAAAGAAAGAAAGGAGGAAAGAAAGAAAATGCATCCATCTCCCTTGTAGGAGAAAAAGGTAGATAAAGCAATTGTGTTAATGAGTTCCTCTTTCTCATGCAAAGGAGTCTCTTGTCTTTTTTCCCACACTCTTCATCTTTGATATCTGTGCCTTAGGCTTAACTATTAATTTCAATTACTGAACACGGGTGAGACCATCTTTCCAAGCAAGAGGTCAATAACCTACCAGGACAGTGCGTTTTTGTTAATAGTGCATCCTTCCCACATTTCTACATGAATGGGATGTTATATCTGTATATTCTAATCCAGGTTCAGAGCTCATTTATCACTATCTTGCCTTGAAGTGGAAATTTCTGGTTTCACTGGAGACTCAATTGCCTCATGTGACATTTTTCTGGAAACTGCCTTATGAGAAGATGTTTTCCTGAAGCAGATGTGTGGGAGGATGTTTTGCTGAGAACATACATGTAGTATTTTCTGGAAGCTGCCTGGTGAAAGCATATGTGATGTTTTGCTGGAGTGGACACTCAAGTGGACATGTGATGTTTGCAAAGAGTATAAATATAACCCAACAAACAGTGGATGATGCTCTTGCATTGGTTTGCCTTGCAACCCTTTGCTGACCATTGGTGGGCTTCACTGATGCTGGTCTTTACTGATGATGCTTTTGCATTGGTTCATCCTGCTTTCTTTGCTGATCATCACTTGTGGTGATTTCATAGAGAGAAACACACAAAAGAACTTCTGGTGGGACTCCTGCTGATTGGCAGAGCCTTGCAATTTCTTCTGGATGGAGCTGCCACTGATGAGTCGTGTTTGGTGTCTGCTGAGTGGACTGGACTGCTGACCACAAAGATTGGAATCTACCCACAGAACTACTTCTAAACAGGTCCACAAACCCTGTCTCCTGTTAACATTTCTTTTCCCCTACCTCTGGTGGGTGGTAGGCTAGAAGGGAGGTTGAAGCATTACAAAGTCATGATTAAAGTAGGTCTTAAAAAAATCTAAGCCTACATTGCCTGGATCCTTTTGTTATTTACCCTTCTTGTCTTCATTTTGAGTCCTAATTCCAAAGCTTTCTCAGGTATGTTTCCTCTGGACACAGCAGCACTCATGTCTTTATCTATAATTGCACTGACACCTACAAACTCATTAAAACCTCAAGCAGCTTTTCATTTATTGTTCCCACTCTCTGCTTATTGCTGCACCCCCCCGCCCCCCAATCTGTCTGTTTGTGTTTGTTTAATCTGCTGGATGTGGGTATAGAACCATCTTTCCTGTCTGTTTCTGGTTTTTGACAGTTCTGGAGTCTTACTATATATCCAGGCTTTCCTTGAATTTGTAATCCTCCTACCTCAGCCTCCCAAGTGTTGGGATTACAGGTGTACTTGCACATCCAGATGTTTGTCCGTTTTCACAATGAGCTCTCCAACGCTACTTGGCAAAGCATCTTTGCAGCTTGGCCAGTAGTTGCCTGCATTTTTGGGCCCTCAGGGAGTCACTGTGATTTGCTGGAATTTTGCTTCTCAGATTTGATTGGGTTTAAGTTACTCCTTTGATCATTAAAATAGACCCATCAACTCCCAGAATAGCATCTTATGAGTTAAAGCCCCAGGTGCTTTTCTCTTTCAGTGGCTGCCTTTCCTTAGGTCTTACTTTTCCTGTTATGTCTATCTTGTTTTCCAAGGCAACACTTTTCTCACCTCCAAAGATTTCTCCTTCTGAAGCTTGCTATTCTTGGTTTTAACTTACATCCTTTTACTCTTGTTCTAAGCTGAAGAACAATCTAGAGAACACTGCAGACACTGATTTCCCTAGGAAATCTGTTTCCTAGAGACAGTGTTCTAGAGACAGGAGAACACTTGTCTTTTTAACCTTTGCTTTTAGGACAATTTAACTTGTCTTTTACTTAGGCATTTCACAACAAGGAAATCTACTTCTGTGTTTGCTAGGTTCTAATGAAAAGCCTACATGGTTATCTCTCTGCAGGGCTTGACGTGTGGGCATGTAAAGAAATGGTCAGAGCAGATGTGATTTACAAATCCAGGCAACATATTATTACACAGGCTTCTATTAACCATGGAAGCCTAGAACCTTAGAAGCCAGTGTTGTATAGCATACATGGTATGTATGGGTCTCAATTGTAAAAAAAAAAAAAACAGAAATAGAAAATGACCTCTCTGTATTACCTGAAAAAAACAAATTTAGCCTCAAATTATTAAGGAAACTACAAACGGTAGATGGAAAATAGAAGGGAGGTGTACAATGTATCAGGCTAGTGAGAGCTGATGGCATAAAATATTTTTTGTGGGGCAGGCAGTAGGAGGAAGACTGCCTCCATCAGGCCTAGCTTGAGCATATGAGATCTCAAAGTCGGCCTCCACAGTGACACACTTCCCACACCTTCTAATAGGCCAAGCATTCAAATAAATGAATTTATGGGGGCCACTGGTATCCAGAGTACCATAACAGGACAAATGAGCAATAGAACATGCTAAATCATATGGCTGAAAGAATCTCAATTCAGAAAGTGAGACAAAGATCCAGTTTTATAAACGGCGGCATTTAAAAAGAGGAAATGGGGCTGGAGAGATGGCTCAGCAGTTAAGAGCACTGATTGATCTTCCAGAGGTCATGAGTTCAAATCCCAGCAACCACATGGTGGCTCACAGCCATCTGTAACATGATCTGAAGACAGCTACAGTGTACTCATATAAATAAAATAAATAAATTAAAAAAAAATAAAAAGATGAAATGTGGGGCTGGGAGATAGCTCAGTTGAAGTGCTGGCCAGACATTCACAAGGGTCTGAGTTTTACCCTGTGACTCACATAAAGAACCAGGCATGGTGGCATGTTTGTCGTCCCCTCCACGCAAAGGCAGACATAGGAGATTCCTGAAGCTTGGTAGCCATCAGCTTAGACAAACAGGTGAGTTCCTGGTCCCACTGAGCTCTCCTTCCTCAAGAAACTAGGTAGACAGCTCCTGAGGAATGATACCTTCAAGCTTTAGCTGTGTAGCCTACACATATACTAACACGCACACACTCCTGCTGCCCACCTCCCCAAAGAGAGGAGGCGTGAATCGCTGTAAATATAAGGTCCTCTAGGGGTCCAGAAAAATCACACCACCAAATGTAATTTATTGGTTTCATCTGGGGTCTGATTAAATAGACCTAATGTAAAATTATATTTTAAAACCTTTTAATTTCAGACTTAGAGGAGTTGATATGCTACCAAGAATTTCCATATGTTCTTCATACTGTAATATCTTTTTTTTTTTTTGGAGTCATGTGGTGTGAACAAAATTTAGTGGTGTTCATTTCATTAGCTGGATAACCAACATTTTAAATAGTTTAAACAATTTCTTTTTTTTTTTT
>CM052705.1:49905645-49921828 GCA_028551405.1 Uromys caudimaculatus
CCTGGTGAGCTGTGGGGCGTGTCTTTGGCCCTCTGCTGGGTCTTGCGATCTCTGGCGAGGGATCTTTGTCCCGGCGCTGATTAGGTGTGGGGCCCTCATACTGTAATATCTTATACACATGCATTTTATCATTCTTTTTCTACACCCATGTAAATTTTCTGAGGGTAAGATGCAAGCAAATTGCTTCTTCATCCTTAAATACTTTGGGGGGATGACTTTCTAAACACAAGAACATTCTCAGACATTACAGTATCATCATCAAAATCTGTAAATTAATGGCAATGTTTTGATGGTTAATACTGTCAACTTGATAGGGTCTAGATTCCCCCTAGAAAACAAAAATCTGGGATAGATGTGAGGGAGTTTCTATTTTATTGAGTAGGAGAACCCATTCTAAATGTGTGTGATGTCACTGCATGGGCCAGAGTCCCAGATTAAACGGAAAACCACTCCTCATCAGCTTCAACATGACCACGGCCTTCTGCCGTAGCTGCTGTGCTTTCTTCGCCCCATGTGCTGTTCCCCAAACCTGTGAGCCAAAATAACTCCTTTTCCTTAAGTTGCTTTTTGTCAGGGTTTTGGCCACAGCAAGAAGAATAACTAATGCAAATGCCGTAGTGTTTACAGACCCCGTCAAACATTTGCAATAACAGTGCAAACAATTGCACTGCCTTTCATGGAAAGTCAGATGCTTACTTCCTGTTCCCTCATCCAGCCTATCCATCACACTATCTTTAGCCCTCCTTAATGTGGAATACAATTTTAGCTTTTTTTTTTTTTTAAATGACCTTGACACTTTTATAAGTGTAAAAGCCAATTATTTTGCAGACTGTCACTTAACTTGGGTTTGCATGGTATTTATTTTATCAAGCTATTCATTTCTGATGAATATCCACAAAAGTGACTTTTGTTTTCCTGAGTACATCTTATAAGAGGTCATATATTATGTGTATCACAGCTGGTACTTGCTATAAGAAGACATTTTTGAGTCTACCTGGGAAAAGTAAAAATGATACTGAAAAGTTCCTTTTTATTAGGTGTTATAATACCATTTCAGTTATGTTCACAGTGTACTTATTTGTGTTACTATTACTAATATATCGTAGGGAAGACACATACATAGGTACACATATATTTTGGGGAAGAGTGAGCTTACTTACACTGTGCCCATTCCTATGGGGTTTGCAATGGGAACACAATAACTCTGCATTACAACCAGGTTTGGGTTACTTTTAAATAACCCAGTTTGTGCATTACCTATGCCTTTGGCCAACTTTGCTTCGTTGGGTCTTGTTTGAATCATTCACAAGTTCCCAATTTAGTACAGAAATCATACTGAACTCTGTGACTTGTTGGGTGAAAGGCTTGTGGGAAGGACCCTAAACAATGGGTTAAAACCAGGTTCACCCATTCCAATGTTTGTGACTTTTACATTCTCCATGTTGTAGATAATCATGAATTTATAAAATAAAATCATTTAAGATAATCACATAATAAAATTTCCCAGTCCAAATATAAAAAGAACACGTTTTACTTTTCTTCTTTATTTCTTGAAAAATTTTTCATTAACAACAACCATGATTTCATCAGTGAATAATGCTGTGTCGATGATCAAATCTGAACTCTTCTTTTGTCTGTCTTACAGGAGGAAACCATGTGACACTGTGTCCGCAGCAGCCTGTCCACTGTGTCCACAGCAGCCTCTCCTAGTTTTCCAGGCATTCCTGGAGTAACAATTGGTTGAGAACACTGCTCTGTTTTAAAGCACACAGTCTGGATGTATCTTCACTGATGATGGGAACATGTTCAGTTTGTTCTTGAGCTGTTAGGTCACTTTCACTGTCAGACAGTGTACACAGGAGAGTGTCATTCTCATAGGTGGGGAAATAATACCTGAAAGCAACCACAGATACACCGAATAACCAAATGAGTAAAACTCATGAAAAACATCTAAGCAGCAGCACGCACATAGTCATGTCCCCTGACTGACACTTTGATAAGCCGCAAGGTCTGTGCTGGGAGACACGTCTGTTGATTTCCCTCTCACCTTCCTGTCTGACAGGAGCCTGGCGTGAATCTTGCTAGTGGGCCACTCAGCTCAGTTCCTATCATGATAGGGGACATTAGCTGGACGGGCAGCCTGCTCCAGTACTGGGCAGCTCTGTTATCAGCTAAAAAACAGCAACCCCCTTATTTACTCAAAAAGTATGGTCCTTCTAAAATTTTAACTCAGTCAAAAATAGTTACTTTTTTTTTCAAAAGTAAAAATTTCAAATGCCCAACAAAACTACCACCATGTTACTTCATCTCTAGTTTCTATGAGGACTAAGACCAGAATACCAGTTCAATAGAGGACTGACTTTGTCCCTTGTAAATGGGAAGTCTTCCAAACAAGGAAAACCAGAGTTTTTTTGGTTAGAGTTCTGTGGAGACCTAATTTAATATTCTCTGAGGATACTGAAATTTTAAGTAGCTAGCATCCCACTCCCTCCACTGGCGTCAACAAAAACGATGTGAGTCACAGACAGACTAGACTGGCAAATGACACTTGGGAAATTTGACATCACTTATTTAAAAAAGTTCATGTCAGAGAATGAATGCTTAATGTTTTTAAAGTGCCAATATGGAAAATGTACACCAGAAACCCTGTGATATGCCTGTCATTGACATACTAATTTTTATCTGAATGATATAATTAGGACATAAATACAGGCATATAGCTGTTCATTTTATTACTACTTGTAATAGCAAAACGTAAGAAATACCCTAACAAGTTAGGGTATAGTAGTCAATGGCGCATCTGGTGGTCATTAAAAAAGATGGAACAGATGAGCATCAGATGTGTAAAGGTGCATGAAATATTATGACTAGCAAACTCAAGTTCCAAAATACTATTTCCATGTGTTACAAGTTATACCAACATCACACATTTCTAAATATACACTATGCTTGATTTCATATGCGTATATACGTTTAAAGAAGTTAAATAAAAAGACACAATATGGAGGGCAGAGCGACATGAACCGAGGTCCATGTTCAGTTCAGGAAGACTCACTCCAGTTGATCCCATGTCTTTCGGTCAGGAAGCAGTGCGGTGTGCTTGGCTTCTTCCATGTGAGCCCTTAAGTCTGCTTTGGATCTGAACTTTACATGGCAACTGTAGCACCTGCACTGGTGAACTTGCCTTCGAATGAAATTGACCAGCTTCACTTGCTGATAGAAATTTAATCCTGCAGACCATTAGAGAGCCTTCAGCATTATTTCTGCATTGCCATTAATTTATTTTCTTTAAAAAATTTAAATTAAAAACATTTAAATTTATTTTAAACTGATATATAAAAACTTAAATATTTATATGATATGTGATGTCTTAAGATCTATAATTTTAAAATTTTTTACCAATTTTATGTTGAAAACATGAAAAATTGTTTGTTATAATTTCTTACGGGAAACACTTGCTCTAATTAACCAACCTGAAAACACGGAGCAGTTAAAATACATTAACAGACACCAGTATAGGCCTTACACGCTGTGGTCTATGCTAAGCACTTTTTATGTCTTAATGCATTTCATCTTCAAACCGTCATCACATAGGTGGAATCACTACATCAACATTACTTATTAGGAACCTGTTCAAGATCTCACAGCTGGGAAATGGTGGAGCCACAATCTTAGACCAGGCTGGAGGTTGTACAGCCTATGGTCCTGACCAGTAAACAGATGGACAGCACACATATATAGCATATACATTTAGTAACACATATATAGCAGCAAAGCAAAGTCACATATCCAGGAGCCCAGGATATTAGTCCCACTAGGAAATTAGTAATTTATGTCGCAACATCCTAATCCCTCCATGGCAGTCACCTTGAGAGCTATACAACTGTCCACATCTGTAATAATGCATAGTAGCTATTCTGCCACATACTGCAGTACGTATTGTTGCACACACAGTTCAGTTTTCTGCCCTGTGGCCTAGCCTTATTGCATAGTACCTGCTGGAGTCAGAACACTACTGTAATCTGATTTCAGGAACCTGAGCTCTTATCCTGGTGTGGTAGTGCACGCCTGTGATCTTAGCACTCAGAAGGCAGAGGCAGGCAGATCTCTGTGTGTTCAAAGCCTTCCTGATTGACATAGCAAATTCTAGGTCGACCAGAGCTGCATAGTGAGTGAAGCTCTGTCTCAAAAACAAAACAACTAAATGAATTACATTAAAAAATCCCAAGTCTCAAGCTACCTGTGCTCTTTCTGCTAGCCTCTTTTTGCATTTTATTAAAGTGCTCACATATGTAGGGGAGAAGAAAGTATGTGAAATTAAAAAAAAAAGAAAGAAACCTTTGAAGATCTGAATTCAGAATGGCCGAGAATCATCGCTTTAGTGAATTTAGGAATGTCTGTACAGAGACGGCTCGTGTGATTGCAGCCCTCAGTCACGGCTAAAGGACACAGGCATCATCACAGCATGGTTCATAAAAGTGCAGTGTCAGGGAAAAGAACCTCCAAGGAACTTACCGAGCTCTGACTTTATTCTGAGGAGATCAAACTCATGTGTGTCCTAAAAAAGGGAAGGAGTATATTTATAAGCATATGAATTATTTAATCCTTCAGGCTAAAGCTATAAACAGACATCTGATTCACAGGGGCCTGAGTATATTAGAAGCAGTCTGAGTTCATCTTCTGCTTTGAAATCTTCTAATTCTAACTACCTTCCTCCATGGTCAGCAGTTCTTTAAAGCACAACCCAAAGCATCAATCATTTGAAATGTTTTAATTAGTTATAGTTTATTGCAGTTTTGACAATTTACATGTCTGAAATATCTAGCCTGATAAAAGTATGTGGTAAGTTGTGATTCTTGTACGCAGAGCATCTGGGCCACAATTACAGAACTAGGTTTTAAAGAACCATAAGCAAGTGATGTTTCACATAGTCAGGTGTGTGTGTGTGTGTGTGTGTGTGTGTGTGTGTGTGTGTGTGTTTTCTTCAGTTCCACTTTTGCATCAACCATGCTTTCTTGGACTGCCACAGTACAGAGACTTTTGGTATTCTGCTTGTCTCCTTTCTCCAGTTGTCTGTGTAAATGTTCAAACCTATCACCTCACAGAAAAACCATCTTGTTCCCTCTGGCAGCATTTTGTGCAGTAGCACCAGATGCAGGATGCTCAGGAGTTCATGACATGCTACCAACGAGAGTGACTGAGCAGGGCCAGTGATCCTTGTGGGGATACCAAAAACGTTTCCCCTACATGGTGACAGATCTATAAATGCTGTCTATCCATCCTACTGGTAAGCATTATAGACAGATTCATAGGAATATAGGCCCATAGTCTTTCTAGCTCTGCCCAGGTCCTTAGTTTGCTGAACTAAGAACAGTATTTCTGATGAGGAGGACTAAAGGTCAGTGAAAAACAGATGCCAACTATAACTATAGACAGACATAGCTCAGAAGACACGCAGAGAGTGTCAGAACGCTTCAGAAGTAGTCTATTATTATTATTATTATTATTATTATTCCCAAGTTATTGTGATACTGTCATATAAGATTATTCTTTTCTTTACTCCAGCATCCAGCCAAGGGTCAGAGCAACACATAGGGAGTAAGTATCTTTTGGCTATGCTGAAATGAATAAAGGTTCAGAATCACTACCTTCAAGCTTCGTTTTAATATAAACATGGTACCCAGAGGAGAAAGCAGACCAGGAGTTCTCTAGGCTTCTTTTCTTCTTTCTGATTTCTCCTCCCTGACGTGGCTCTAAGACCACATTATGCCCAGTTCCGATCTTGACCTTTGTGAATAGCAAGATCTCTGTTCTTTCTATCCTAGTCAACAATACAGGAATGACGGGAAGAAGACCCTAGAACCGGCTACATTTGGGTATTGTCACTGTGGCTGCAGATCTCTCAACGCCTGAGCTACAAGGCTCAGGGAAGCACCTCAAGGGTGGGAGCTGTGGCATCTAAGCTGCAGCCCGCTTGGGTCAGTCAGTCATCCTCTGCACTGCACCATACTCTCTTGTCCTGGATGGACCTGGCCTGTCTCTCCTGTTTGTCCAATGCACATGCAGGAATAAAATAATGATTGGAGGATGTGTGCTTCTTGCCTGTTTCCACGCTGAGATTAATGTACCTTGACACATAACAACAACAACAACAATAACAGCACAATAACACAACAACAAATCTTCATGGAGAAAGAACAAAGCAGAGAGTAACAAACACTGCTGCTCAGTTTCTTTCTCCTAACTCAGGTCTGGACCGGTCCACAGAGTGGTGCAGTCCACATTTGGTGTAGTCACCTACCTAAATGAACCCAGTCAAGAAAAGCCCTCAAGCACTCCTAGAGGCTCCTTTCCTAGGAGATTCTAGGTCCTATCAGCTTAACATAAACCCTCCCACTGAGTAAATGAGGATCCAGTGATTACTAGCTCTACACTGTCAGAATGAAACAAAATGAAAGAAAGATAAAAGCATCTTACCTTCATGTGCACATACAATTTATCTATTGTGTCCTCTTGCTTTTCACAAAATAGACAGACAGCAGAGACAGGGTACTCCTGCCAATCAGACCAGTCACTAGGTTAAAAGGAAGACAGAAAGCATGGTCATCTTTCCACTGGAGGTGCACCTCATGGTGAATTGTATTAGTGTCTCTTTCCTAGCAAATGCCAGCGATCCGAGAGGCTGACATTTTGGGAAAGACTGCTATATCTCCTGATGTCTTTCAGATACAGTGCCTGGAATTCCAAGCATGAGATGACAAACAGCCAGTAGGTGCTGCCCTGGTTTCCCCGTTTGCCACTCTTTTAAACAGTGACTTGAGAATGGAAGTTCAGAGACAGAAATTTAATCCCAAAAGGACGCCTACAAAGAGACAGGATGTTCTCTTATTAGTCACAAAACTAAGCACACAGGTCGTGAGCTGAGGTGCTTTGACTGTGCTTCACCATGGGGGAGTGTGTATTTTTTTTTAAAAGCCTACACATATATTTCAAGATTATTAAATGGGGTAAATGTTACAATTCGTGGTAGAATGATAATTCAAAAAGCATGCAGGGCTGGAGAGATGGCCCAGAGGTTAAGAGCACATACTATTTTTACAAAAGACTTGAGTTTGGTTCCCAGCACCCATGTTGGGTAGCTCACAACTCCAGCCGTGGAGCTGGTTTGGGAACTGAGGGCCATGGAGCCAGGTAGGGGTTGTAACTGCTCAGGTTCTGGCCCAAGGCCTCTGCTTTCTTATGTGAAGATGGGTCAATCATGTTGTAAACTCCATCAGCAGTGATGGAACCAAGCTTCCATGGCTGCCCTGCCACAAAACCATTAGCCCAAACAAACCCTTCTCTTCTTACTTGCCTCTTGTTAGGTACTTAGATTGTAGTGATGAGGAAGGCCCCTTAAGGAGCAGTGCTATGAATACCATAGCACTGAACTATTGTTCTTGTACCTTGCAATGCACTTTCAGTTGCTGAAATCTCTGCAGTCAAAGTGCAGTTATATGGCCACACGTGCTGCAAGGAAGGCTGTGGAAGTCTCTTACTTACATGCCAGAAAGCATCCTGATAGTTATCAGGCTTTTATTACTAAGGAAGAAGCGGAGAATGGGCATAGAGAGAGACAACTGGAAATGCCCATTACAGAATGTATGGAGTGTGACGTCTCTTTCAGTGCCATTCCTTTCTAACTGTGATCTGAGACAAGCTGTCTAACCTATCTGCACCACAGTGTCACTACCAGACTCAAACAGTACCACTTCAAAGGGATGGTTGTAAGAATCACATAACAAACTGTCTAACATGCATTCATACATAAGAGCACTCAGAGTATGATTTATTTTCTTTATCTAAATTCCTTTGATGATACTTTTATGTATGGTAGAAAAGAATATGAAGAAATCAGAAAGTGGATTTCTTTCTTCACTGTTGTATCTTCAGCAGGTTTTTGTCTAAGATGTTGACAATACATATTTGTGTTCTTAACATAATTTCTGTATTAGTATGCCCTGCTCTCTGGATGAAAAAGTAGAAAGGAAAACAAAACAAAACAAACAATAAAAATCAAAACAAAAACAATCTAAAACCCCAACTAATTTCACCCAAAAGTATCTTTAGTGATTTTTATGGGAAAATTATCTTAATTTAAAAAGCTTTCTATTTTCAGGAAAGGGTGCATGGCTTAAAGACGTTCTTTTTATTTTCCCTCTTTGGAATGGTAATTACAGCCCAAATTAAAGAATCACTGCCTGGTCTTTCACGCTGTGAGTAACCAGCAGCAGTGCTGCCTTACTCTTCCTGAAGGTCCAGCAGCTCACGATCGTCTTCCGACTGCACCTCTTCCCATGACTTCCCGAGTTCCTTTGTAGGAAGAACACAGAGTTCAGACAGAGTAAGGAGAAGAGGTGCAAAGAGTGAGAAAACAGACACTGAAACTAAATACCACCACCACTAAAACAAACCCACTCACATGGCTTTGAAGCAGTATGAGTAAGATACATTTAAAAATTCATTGCTGTGATTGAGATGAATAAATCCTAAAATGCTAAAAACTAAAATAGTAAAATTCTTTGTTTCTGAAGAAACAGTGGTAGCCTTTTAATCACGTTTTCTTCCCACCTCCCACCCCACTTTCTTAATTTTAAATTGCTGTTTTTTAACCCTGGATATATATTAGTGTCACTTAAGGATCTGCATTTTTTTTTTTTTTTTAATTTTTTCTTTTAAAAAAAAATCACCAAGAGCTCCTGGAAAAGACTCTGAAATACTGCCTAGTAGTATGTACAACCTTTTGACATTGCAAAATGATGCTATCCTCTACAGAGTTCACCCTTGAGATCCTCACAATCAAGTTACAATCCACCTCCCTCCAAACACTAACAACCACCACCACTGCCACCACCCCAGGTGGAGGAAATGCCTCAGTGGGTAAAGTTCTCGCTACACAAGTGGGAAAACCAGACTTTGGATCCCCAGAACCTGCATAAATGCCAGCCAGGAGGCTTGGTAGTCATCTGTAATCCCAGCACGTGAGAAGCCCACATAGGGGATTCTGGGGGCCAGCTGGCTAGCAAGACTAGCTGTTATTGGTGAATTCTGGGTTCAGGGAGAAACAGTTTCAATAAATAAATAAAGCAGAAAGTGATGGAGAAGGGCGTTCAACATTAACTTCAGGTCTCTGCATGTATGTGTGTACACACAAGCCCTCATGCAGCCATACACGTATGAAAAAGACCCTAAACCAGAACTACAACAACAGCAGTCATAACAAAAATACCAACACACACATACACACACCTTATAACATTTTAAGGAAGTTTATGATTTTTATATTGGGCTGTATTCTTTTTGTTATTAAAAGATGTATTTATTTTTATTTTTATGTGAGTACACTGTAGCTGTTTTCAGACACACACCACAAGAATGCATCAGATCCCATTACAGATGGTTGTGAGCCACGATATGGTTGCTGGGAATTGAACTCAGGACCACTGGAAGAGCAGTAAGTGCTCTTAACTGAGCCATCTCTCCAGCCCCTGGGCTGTATTCTTAGTTGCCTTTGGCTGCATGCTTTGGTATGCTGCCTGCAGGTTAGACACTCTCACACGGATGCTCCACTCTTGTTTTCTGCTTGCCTATTCCCCAGACAGCAGCTGTAGTGATTTTTCTGAAGGACCGTTCTTCACAGCTATAACAAAGTACAAATTTTCTACCATGGTTTACAGATCTCCATGCCCTCCCAGGCTCCTTCTGTATCCTTATTTCCTGCTGCCCCTTTCCTCCTCAGGATGTCCCAGCCAGGCTGGTCTTCCTGTTGTCTCAACACAGCAGACCCACTTCCCTTTGAACACTCTGTCTGAAACCCTCATCTTCCACATCTCGGCATGGTCACTCTGGTCTCTGCTTGAACACAACAACTACATCCTCCTCTGACTGGTCTGTTTCAATAAAACTCTTACTCTTCCTCCTCCTCCTCCTCCTCCTCCTCCTCCTCCTCCTCCTCCTCCTCCTCCTCCTCCTCCTCCTCCTCCTCCTCCTCCTTCTTCCTCCTCCTTCTTCCTCCTCCTTCCTCTTCTTCCTCCTCTTCCTTTTTGTAGCATGACCCCAAGGCTGAGGAGGTTTATTTTTTCTTAATCTGCTTTTATACCATTTTAATTACATGCAAGTAATAAGGTCAGTTCTAGGTTAAGGAACAAGCAAGGCAATAATCAAAGTCCTATGATCACTCTAAGGGCTAATTGGGATGACCAAGATATCTGAGCCTACTTCCCTGCCCTAGCCCAAAGTCATATTCTTGCCTGAAGCCTACTTCTTATAGCCTAAACTCAGATTCCTCCCTGAACTTACTTCCTGTTCTAGCCTAAAATCAGATTCCTGCCTGAGCTTATATCCTTGTCCTGGCCCAATGTCAAATTCCTGCCTGAAGCCCATTTCCTTGTCCTAGCCCAATGTCAGATTCCTGCCAAGTGGTCCCAAAAGCTCTCCACATCTCCCCCTTTTTTATTTCATAAACAAGACTGCGCCTATCTTAGGTTGTTCTGACAAGAATGCTTTCCTTACCTGTCATGGAATATGCTCAATAAAACTCTTCTAATAATGAAGATGTCCCTGGGCGTGGCACAACTATTGTACCCATGACCTTACTGTAGCTGTGGTTATCTGCTATGATATCCACAATATGAAGTCCCACCCCTACTGAGGCAATTAAGTGTTGTTGGAGGAGGAGCTGTACTTGTAGCCACTAATAAGTTGCTCTCGATCCAATAAACGATCTCCTACCCATGCTCAGTCAAGAAACTCAGAAGTCATTGGCCATACACAAAAAGAAGACAAACATATGGGTTAGGGAGACTAGACAAGAACAGTTCAGAAGAGAAAGACTGGAATGGAGTATATGTGACCATGACTAGGGCTCATTATATAAATGGACATAGCTTAAACAATGAAAAATGAAAACCAGCAACACTCCTTCTATTCTGAGCCACTTTATGTTCCTGCAGGACTTGCAGGTGTGTATATGCGTGTGTATGTGCTTGTCCCTTTGTTTGCCATTCATCTCCTCCCCTTCAAAGTCCAAGGAGACTTGGCCTTTGTTCCTGGTTACATTTGCTGATTCTACTCATAGTAGATACTGTGAAGTTTGTTTGTTTGTTTGTTTTTTAAAATTTTAACTTTAAAAATACAAAAAATTGAGTTCAATTTAGATCGTACTTCAGACGTTTGTGAGATAATAAAAGGTCTATCAAGCACATGCTGAGTATGAATAGGTATTCAGTATCTATTCAAACCTTTTATCTTTTACAGTTAGTGCATAAGTTCCACTTTGAGGGATTTTTGTTTGGTAATTCACAGTGTCAGCAAAACACCACAGAAGAATGGTTAGGGTGGTTTATTCTGGTCCAATCATTTTTATTTTCTCCTTTGAACTTTTTTTTTTTCTCTTTATGACCTGTCTTCTCTCACTCAAATCTGCCAAAGCAGACAGTATACCAAAGCCATTGGAGGCTTACCATGGAACATTTTTTCAAGGAGCTGACACAGATTGGGTCAAGCCCAGCCTGGCCAGCTCTGAGCACAGCTATCCTCACTCAATTCTTTCTTCTGCAACCAAGATTTTCTCAGTGATGGACATGCCTCTCCCTAAAATAAAGGCATTAATTTAGAGAACACAAATAACTATGTGCACCATTATGCTTTAGAGGGAGAAAGAATATCTATCATTCATCAGCTTAATGAGAGGCTTTGAAACTGTCATTATTTATCAACCAAATGAAGCATAAGCTCAAACATGCCGAGATCCACCATACTGTCGTTAGAGACAGTTAATTTGAACTCTATAATGTACTTTCTAGTGTCATCATAAAGTGTTGAACCTCATTACAGGACATCAAGAATGTCTCAGCATTGTAAACAGGGTCGCTGCAATAATTTTTGGTAATACATTAAGATTTTCATGCCATACTTGGTCTTGCTGGACTAGGATTTATGGTCATATTTTTACTGCTGCAAGACATTCTAGGAGAGGCCATCTGTGATGTTACCATTCCAAGTAAAATGAGTAAAATGATGCTATTAACAAATGTTTGGAGTCAAAGGGAAAACTGATTATTTTCCCACTGTTAAACTTTGTAACTCAAGTGTAATTGTGCAGCTTTCTGAATGTTCACTATAACCTATATCAATTTATTTTCATAATACAACCTTTAAAGTTTACCAACCGAGAGAAGAGGAAAATCTATTTTCATTAGTATATTAGGAAATCAGCAATATGCACTTGACAGTGACCCAGACTTTCCTAAAGTACTCTGCTTGGGGTCAAGATCCAAAAAAAAACCCAAGGCACATGACTCCCAATTGAGACACTGTGCTAATGAATCATGTCAGGAAAGCTAAGAACACAAGAAAAACAAAGTTCGGAAGGCATGTCTGTAAAGATGTTCAAAATATTCCCTCAGACCTTTGCATCTGTGAAGGCCTGTGAGCAGTGAAAGGATGGAGATAAAAGGGAAAAGATCTGAAAGCAGGACCCCCTCAAAACACACACGCACACACACATGCACAAACACGTGCGCACGCACACACGGACATGACAGAGGAAGAGACATTTCTTTAAATGTAAAGGATTTACAGGGCTATAACAACTCTTTAGGCTAGGAGTCTACATCTACATGGCTTTGAATATTTTAAGACAAAATAATATAAAATAGAATAAAATGAAACAAACAAAACAGACCAAATGATAAAACCACAGCAGAAACAGTTTCTCTTAGAAAACTCTGGACTTGAGTCATGAGTGCCTTAGGAACATGTGACTGAAGGCCAGTGACGTTAAGCAGTTTCTTATACCTCAGGCTGGAGTATCTGACTGTGAAACTAAGAGAGACCTCATCTCTTAACAATTACTACTAGACACTGAACTCTTGTTTCTTAGGTAAGGAAATACAGCAAGATTTTAGGTAGATGATCCAGACTGTGCAAAGGAGTTCAATGTGTGTGTAAGTCTGTTACATAAAAAAAAACTAATATAGGTTATTAGACATGGAAATTATCTCACCTAAGAGGAACCAAAGCACTTGCCAATTTGCTCAGTTTGGAGGGGACCTGACTGCTGGGGTGCACCTTGCCAGAGTATCCAGGAAGCTCTGGAGATGCTAGAAGGGTTTGCAATGGAGCAAGAAGCTCCATGGTGGATGGTCGAATTACTACTGATAGAAGAGGTGGAAGGCTGATTTTGGACAAGATCCTCATTGACTGCGCTCACAGCAGCCTCCTACTCCAGCCTCTAAACTCTGAGTAGAGATCTGACAAGCTGTCCTGCTTGCCTTCTGTCCTTGTCTTCTGCTGTCTGGAAGGCACTTCAAGTACGTGGACTACTTGAAAGGGACAGAAGGGACACAGCACAGACTACTACTATGGCTGTGTCATTTGCCCACGTCCCTGTGAGGAATGAGCCATGGATGTCTCTCACTGTTTTGCTTTTATTTATAAAAAGTTAGTTTTTATCATTAGTTATCACTTAGGCAAAATTTTAGAGAATTTATTCTTCATATTAATGACTTGTTCTTCACATTAAGTACTGTTCATTAATATGTCTAAAATAAGACTGTAAGAAGCTGCTGACTCTAATTTTTCTCCAATGATGTATTAACAGTATTTGGAACAGTTTCTTAAATGCATATCCTAAGAATTATGCTTTCTATTTATTACCAGACTCTTTAAGCACCCTGGGATGTTGTTAATGCAGAGGTGTCTGTGCACAGTTCTTTAGTTCAGGGTCGTCATATGTCTCAGGGACTTTATTGCTTTCTTCTGTCCCTTTCAAAGGTGATTGCCTCATTTTTAAAAATGCTAATACATCAGAATACATTTTATTTTTAAATAATTTTCATATTTATTAACTATTTATTTTAATACTAAAAAAAATACTAAAAGTGCTATGGTTGTAGGTGAGAACCATTACATTCTTGCAGATTAAAGCCAGCTGTGCTTTCTGGTTCGTTACAAGAGAACAGGTCATCATAAAATCAACAGTTCTTAAAAAACTCTGCTAAAGAATACAATGGATGTACCAACATTATCTCAACCATGCGAATGGAGAAAACGATGCAATAGATAACTAGTTTACCCTGGCTATGTGGACTTGTGGAAATCACTAAATCTCACTATGCCCCAGTCTCCTTATCTATAAAGAAGGCTTTCATACTAATGTCTCTGTCCTGGGAATGTGGTTAAATGATTCAGTATATAAATACCTGCGACAGTGCCTGGCCACCGAAAAATCTGTCAGTTGCTGTTATTTTAAAAATGGGATTTATGTCAATAGTTCTTCAAGATGTGATTTCATTTTTGTTTCATCTTTACTAAGACCATTATATTCTCTTGAGCCATGAAGTGCTACAGCAAATCTGTGGTTAATACAACCTATTATGTTCCCCCTAGGGACTCATAAATAATTTCAGCTTGACAGCAAGGCATACTACTTGATGTTCAGGGATTGTATCATACTTTTGTAATATGTTATCAGAACATGAGTATGTGGGTCCTTTGAAGTCTCCCTCCAAGGTAGATACTTCAGCTATACAGTGTCCTGCTAGTTCGCAGCTCTTGCATATTAGGTTAAAGGGGCCCCAGAAGGAGAACTAGTAAATTGCTTTCATGGCTCACTACAGAGCTGCATACCCCAGCCAGTGCTGGCGTCCGCTCCCTGTTGGAGTGGGCTGGGCCCTGAAGCAGCATTGGCTCTAGGAAGTCATGACTGAATGATTTGAAGAGAAGATGGAAGGACTCAGAGGGTGCTTTTGCCTTTAGCTGGTTGTAAAACATTTGTAGTAAACCTTGGCAAGTTCCCAAAGCCAATCTTGAAGCAAATGCTAAACTTACTTCTTGAAGAGAGTTTCAGTTTAACACTATATGAAGAAGTTAAAACACATAAAAAGTGCACATGAGAGCAGAGACTTCCAACACAGATCCTGTGTACGGCTTCTATCCAACACAGGAAGTGGCTGATAATATTCCCTCAGTCTTTCCAACCAACAGGCTTGGATTTCAATGTACTTATATTGAGAAGGGGAGAAACAATTCTTGCTTCAGGAAATCTCAGCATGAGAACTTTCATCCTTCATTGTTCTGTAGAATGTGTAATCCTTTTCTATATCTGGGTGGATACCTCATTATATAATGAAAAAGCTGGGGGACTGGAGGCAGGCCTGGTAGCATTCTTCCCTCATACTCCAGTAACTTTGCCTCTAACTGAATACCACTGCTTGTCCCAAAAGGATCAATCTACAGTGGGCAGCAGACAGGACAGAGACTTTGTACCTTAAGACATTTAGAATCTGTCACGTGGGCCACCAAACAAAAATACTTGCTTAATAAAGTGGACCAGTTTCAATGAAACTTCTCTTTAAAGAAGCTGGCAGAATAATGATACAGATGCACATTTTATTTTGAGGATAAGGGGAGGACCATTTAGTGGGGAGATGGGAGAAGAGTAAAGAAATTGCTTTTAAAAGATTATCTTGTGTGGCATCTAGCACACCCAATGCTCAATAAAGGCTTTTAAAAGCAGAAGACATAAACCCCTGGCTTCAAGCCGCCAGATAACACTAAATGGGAATGGTTTGTAGCTAATGAAATACTGTTTTTTTTTCTAATTGCTATCACACTGCATTCTAGAGATGCATGTGTCATCTTTACTGCAGAAACGTCTGTCAAACCAAAATACAACCAATCAAATTTACTTTGTAAACCACTGCTAATGACCTCTTGATAATGCCTCTCTTTACCTTTTAACCTTTGTACCAATTCATTCATTATTCAGACATTAGCTGGCTTGTAGGTAGACTTTGATTGTGGCATTTTAGCTGAATATTAAACTACGAGCAGCCAGACTCACCAAGTAATTGATAACATAGAACCGGTCATAGTCTCTGTTCTTTGGATTGATCCTACGATGCTGCTTTTTCCTCATGTGATCTTTAAGTGTGTTTCTGTCTCTGAAGGTCTTCTCACAGTACAAACACTGTAAACTAAAGGAAACACAAACATTGCTAAACATATCCCTTGGACAATTGTTGCAAGAACTCTATTCTTAATTTTACATTTATTTATTTGGGTTAAACAAAATAAACAAGGGTAATACAGGCCCTCTGTGAAGCCCCCTATCCCTTTACCCACTTGGCTTTGCAGAGAG
>CM052705.1:49922328-49984057 GCA_028551405.1 Uromys caudimaculatus
ATCAAAACGATCATTCATCATAATCAAGTAGGCTTCATCCCAGGGATGCAGGGATGGTTCAATACCCGAAAATCACAAAAGAAGGAACATGGTATGTACTCACTGATAAGCGGATATTAGCCCAAAAGTTCAGAATGCCCAAGTTTCACTTAACAGTAACCGCTGGACTGAGAGTGAGGTCCCAGATGGAGGAGTTGGAGGAAGGTCTGAAGGAGCTGAGGGAATGTGCAGCCCCACGGAGGGAGCAAGAGCGTCTATGGGCCTGACCCCCCCTCCCCCCGGTCATCCTGGAGTTTGGACCACCAACCAAAGAATACACATCTATGGACCCATGGTTTGGACTACATATGTGGCAGAGGATGACCTCGATGGCCATCAGGGAGAGAGGAGAGGCCCTTGGGCCTGAGGATGTTAGAGGCCCCAGTAAAGGGGAATGTCAAGGCGGGAATATGGGGAGGAGTGGGCAGGTGGGTGTGAGGTGGAATTCTCTCATAGAGGCGGGGATGGGGAGGGGATAGGGGGTTTCCAAAGAGGAGACCCAGATAAGGGGAAACATTGGAAATGTAAATAAAGTATCAAAGTAAAATAAAAAACAAACAAACAAACAAAACAAAACAAAAATTCTGTAAGCTGTAGTGTGTCACAGTGTGTTCTACAGTCTATTCTTTTGTCCACAGATCTTTACTTACAGATACTCATTGCAATGAGTCATTGGTCTGGTTCCAGGCCTCTGGCTACTGCTACACTATCTATACGGGATCCCCACTGGATATCTATACTATATGTCAGATATCCTGTTGCCCTGGGTCATGGAGATACAGCAGCTTTGGATTTGTAGATGGACCCTTTCACATGCTCCAGCAGTTCATAGGTGAGGTTGGGATGGGCTGACTCAAAGTCTTGGGTCTGGGCGTGAGTCTTAGCTGAGTTGGTAAGCTCACCAGCTTTCCTGCAACTGCACCACCAGGGCAAGCTCTCCATCACTGCCCTGGCTAGCTCACCCAATGCTGTAAGAGGCAAGGGGAGGGTCAGCTCTCCTGCCCTCATATTCTGGAGCCAGCTCACTGCACCCATGCCATCAGAGTCAGCTCTACTAGGCAGCCCAGTCAAGATGCCGAGCAAGAGCCAAATCTTTTGAGTGCTGCAGCTGGTGAGGGGCTAGGCCAGCTCTCCTGCTCTCCCGCTCTCACGCCCTTGGGGCTGGCTTATTGGGCCTTTGCCCAATTCCACTGTGCTGCTTAGGTGAGGTACAGGGTCTGCACTCCTGAGTACTGCAGTCAATGAAAGGTGGAGTTAGGTCTCCAGAATGCCAAAGCCAGTGAGGGGTGGGCCAGTTCTGCACAGCCCTTGGACATCAACATGGTTCCAGGCAGCAGCTCAGATCAGGAATGTCCACATGGCCTTTGGTGGTAATGTGAACCATGGCCATCAACACAGACCCCTGCTGCTGCATGGCCATGGACCCTCAGTGGCAGCTTGGGCTGGGATTTCATCATGGCCCCAGGTGGAGGGGTAGGCTCCTCACAACAGGCTATTCCTCTCCACCCTTGTGCCTCCAGTTCCACCTCTCTGCACAGTGCTCCAACTGTCCTGCTCATCCTTCTCTCCCACTTGTGCACCACATACTTGCACACTGTAAGTGGCACCCACTGCTGGTTGGCCTCTGGCTCTCTTCTGCAGATGCAATGTGGTGTGTTGGTCAACAGGCCTCTTGGTGTCTTCTGCCCCTCTGCAGTACATGATATGGCAGCAGGTGGGCTTCTGGGTGTCTATGAATCCTTTTTTTTTTGAATATATTTTAAAATTGACTTAAAAACAATTTTTTAAGAAATATTTTTAAAATATTTTTTCATAGATCCTGTGTTCTAATTAGGCCACTTTCTATATCCCACCACCTCTGCTACCCATCTATCCCCATTTCTGTTTGAACTTTTCCTCCCCTAGTAGTCTACATTCTACTTTCATATCACCCGTGTTCTCCGACTAGACCCATTCTCTCCAGGAGCCCCCCATCCAATGATCCCTTCTGTTATGAAATATAAATGCGGCTGCGGCGGGAGTAAGAAGGTACTTGGTGGGCCCATGGTAAGGTGTCCCCCTGAGAAATCGCACCATGTGACAGACTTGATATAAGGAAAATTTCTGGGGGAAAATACTGTGGGGGAAAGGAAGGGAGCAGGAACCTGGGAAAGGGGTAGAGGCAGAGAAGGACAGAAAGAGAAAGAGAGGCTGGTTGGGAACATGTGGGAACACAGAGAAAGGAGAAATTAACTTCCTATAGAGAAATGCTTGGGTTGGTTGTTTATGCTCTGGTACTAAAGTTGGTGCAGGAACACAATAGCTTTTCCTCTCTTGTCCTCAGAATGTATCCACTGTAGTGTGCGTATATGCACATCTTACAACAGTCTTTCCATTTAGTGAAGTTAATATAGAGATCTAAAGAGGTAGAGAAGCACTAATATTTTTCTACAAAGCACCCATACAAGCTTGAAATGAGTCAGATGGGAGACTTTCTCAACAGTTGGAGCTTTAGAGCACACTAATACAAAAGGAATATTAAACATGAAACAATTATGCCTTCCCCTTGATGTAACTAGAAAAGGACTAGTACCTATTCTATACAAGTTAGTTTCCTAGATCATTGGAACTTAAGTCTGGTACGCAAAGGTTTAATTATGCACAGAGTGATTTTGTAGATGGCCTTCCATGTTTTCCTCTGCATTCTGAATACAAGATGTGATCTGACTTGCTTTTACAATGTGGAGTCCTGGCTAGAAACAATTACTTTTGTACTGTATTGTAACGAAAATTCATTTGACTTTCAGGATCTCCTTGCCTCTACAAAAAGGAAGCCGTTGTGCTCACCTTATCTGCATTTAGTCTCTTCTACAGCCTTCTGTGCTCACCTCCTAGGCATAGAGCTTCCCTTCACTGTATCCAATATCCACTTATATCTGATTTTAACTTCCTCTACTTGCTCTTCTCAGCTTGTCCTCTGAGCCTAGAACTAAACTACTGGACTTTCCGAGTTGAGCTAAAGAAACAGAGGCCATCACATTCTAAGAATGTAACTAAGTCAAATATGTTTGGCATCCAAGAATGGGCAGGCAGTCCTGATTGGTGTCTGTCGTTGATGGAGTGTGTTAGTTACTGCCCCTTGGGAGAATGCCTCTTCTCTTACATGTGGGTTCTTTTCCATCTACTAAGATTATCTGATATCAGATGGATGATTTATAGACTTTCTCTGTACATTTATTTAAAATATGATTATCTGATGCTGGGAGAGCAGGAGGGAGGGAGATAAAGAGAGATAGAAGGAGGGAAGGAGAAGCTAAAAATTGACTGGAAATGGTATTCAAAAGTGGGCTTTAAATATAGAAGGAATATGAGAACTTGAATGTAATAAACCCTAACAAGTATATGATTGACTCCTAGTTTTCTACTAAACAAAATTCACAATTTTTAATATTGCTACATAACACTTGATTCTAATTTAAGATCTTCAAAGCTTTCTATCACATTGTTTCTTCATGTAACTCTATTACAGGCCAACCTGAAGGGCTCTAGCAGGTCCGAGCATGGCCCACATGGCATGGACAGGTTTTTGTCTTTACCCTCCATGCCCGCTACCTTGTTACACTCTTAGGTTACATTCCTAAAGTTAGCTCCCAAGGACCATTTACTTATTTGTCCATTTTCTCTTCCTGAGGCTGACCACCAAGGCCAAGCTGCCAAAGTATTAAAGTCTAACAATCAAAAGCTCTCTTTTGGCAACTCTAATTAACACGCCTAATCAAAATTAACCAACTCATCCTAACACGGGGGTTTCCCCTTTCCCTTAATAAACTTCCATTTGCCTATAGGCCACATCTGTCTTATCTCTATCCAGAGGAAGTACTTTGTCCCTTCAGGGACAATACTTCTGATCCCTCTCCCTAGTTCCCTTCCTCTTCTCCCATGTCCCTGTCCTTTGTGCTGAGAACTTGGTCTTGGTGTGTCCTGGGCTGTCCTTCCTTTGGAAAGCAAGAAAATATACTGCAATTTGTCTAGCAATGCAACTAGCAGGTCTCAAGGTCTCATTTTGATCTCTATAACCAGCAAAGGGCCTGGAGAAACAGCTTCATCTGTGCCTAGAGGGAGTTCTCTGCCCCAGGCCTCACAACAGTCTAAATAGTTCCTCTCTATGGTGAGTGGAATGAAAAACCAATGGCCTCTTAGTTCTGTATTCTTTCGCTTCTCTGATTAAATAATGTACAATGCTGATTGGATATAACTCTTTTTCTATGGATCAGTTACTGCTGATCTCTAACATTCTCATGAAAACATTCTATTAATAATTAAAGTGACCATCCTAGACCACTTGCATGATACTTCCTTTTTTTGCCAGTTAAATTGAACAGGACTCTATACTGCTTCTCCAGGAAACTGTACTGCCGGTCGTTGCTAATGGAAAATGAGTTTTTATGCACTGGGTACACAATTTCTTATAGTACATTTCCAAAAAATATGTGAAAAATCAAATTGCACCTCTGTTGCAACTATATACACACTACAAGTTTGCAAGCTCTCCTGAAGATCAAAATGGGATTCTCAAAGGTTTTATGATCCCGAGTTTCTGTTACTGAAACAGGGCTTGTACATAGTGTGGATAATTTGTGTTGTGACGTTCTCAGAACAATTCCACATCTATGTTACAGTGTCTACAATGCTGATTAATCACAGCTTTGTGATTGTGGAAAGCTAAACTGTATCAGTGGTAATAGACTTGCCTAAAACACACACATGGTCTTGGGTTCCATTTCTAGCACCATGATGAAATCACAGGAAAACCCAGCACCTATGTTTAAAGATCCCACAAGGCTGATTGATTAGAACTCCTGTGATTACAGTGGGCTGGGCACTGCCGGCCTTGAGCCAAATGATCTTGTGTTATTTTTAGGCCCCATAAGAACCACTAATTGCCTACTTATGTCTCTGATCTAACACCATTTTAACTACCAGGTAAAACCTTTTTTGATATATTAACAGACTCCTAGCTCTCATTAAACCAAAAAATAAGAATGCTGCCAGACAGCACTTGCAACCTATGAGAGAGACTCTTAGGCTTTGATGTAGCCCACCTTCCTGTTTTCACTAATGTATTTTAAAAAATGTCTTGATTTATGAATTTCTTTTGTTCCATAACTATAAAACATTTCACAAATTTATTTGCATATGGAGTTTGTTTTTTGGGGGCAACTGGAATCTAGGATCCTAGGCCACAGTCACTCAGATCTAGTCCTAGAATAAACTATTCTTATTTCCTTTGAGGTCAGGGTTGTGTTTGGTGCAGAGAATGTAAATTGGAGAGCTCACAGCAAGCTAATTGTTTCAAGAAAAGAACTTACTGTATAGGATACTATTCTAAGAAAAGGAACTGACTGTTGGTTATGAATTTTAAAGTCCTAAACTTTCATTTTTGTTCCCTTCAAACATGTCATAATAGATAATTTACGAAGTCTAAAGAGATACACAGAGAGTTTTAGGTTGCTTCAGGGATAGGTATGTACTTAACATTACTAGTTTTTTAAAATTTTACTTTAACATACATTTTAATAAATATGCATCTTAAATGCATAAAAATACATCTTTAAGACAGATTTTTGAGCAAACAGGAGGTACAAGTCAAGACGAGGAAATGAAATTGAGTGATAACTACCAATTCTATTCATTAAGGAAGCTGAATTTATTGGTATAAAAATGATTGTTTATTATTCATCTTTATTAGTTAAATTTGTTTTATTTTTTAAACTTTTAAAAATTGAGTTGGGGCTGTAGCTTACTGGTTGAATGCTTTCCTAATATCTACAGGCACTGGATTTGATTGCAGCGCATGGGAAAAAAACAAAACAAAAACAAAACCCTCAATAATGGTATCAAGGTTTATCTGCATCCACTCTACAAGGTTTTACTCCTGTGAGTGCTAAACTGAAAAGGAAAGTCTCTGTATTTCTTAAGATCGAAAGACCAAATAAGATACATTGTTTTGGTCAGATAGTACCTATGTGTAAAATAAAACATATAACTATTTAAATCACAATGCTATTTTGTCTATAATAGTTTTGATTGTCTGCTGCCACCAAGTCAATAAATTAAGAAGACAGTCTTCTTAAATTGGTTTTGCTGACATGGATATGCCATGCTGCATGAATTACTAAGTGGAGATCTATTTAATATAAGCAGTTTTTCCTTAACTTTGTGACTACTTGGTCTTGGTTACTATCTTGTCTATAATTTTTTATTATGCAATAATTCTTTTCCATAGCGAAGTTGAAACAATAGTACGATGAAATTCCTGTACTTAAAGTCCGTTAGCTGTGAACATTTGCCATCCGCCCTTCCCCAACTCTGCACACAACTAGTATTCTTGTGCATTATATTTTCTGGCTGAATTATTTAAAAATAAATTTCAGGCATCACATCACTTCATTTGTATATGATTCAAAGTGCCTTCTGTTAAAAGTAAGGACATTCTCCTAAACACAGCCTCAACTATCATTATTACTCCTCAGAAAATAAAGAAACTTAAAGTAGCACTTAGGTAATAGACTTCAATTATCCCAGTGATTTATTTGAATATTCCTCATATCTAGTCTAGACCATCCTAGGTCCATGTATTTCATTAGGTTGTTAGATGCCCTGCCTTTAATTCTGAAACCACAATGTAATCCAATTGCTGGGACTTTGTTCTGTTACCCAGAAAAGGGATAATTTTCTGAGGTCAATGACACTATTCCCAAGGAAATGGATGACTGCTAGGAAAGCCTTGGTATTTTAAATATCTCAAAATGTTCTTGACCAGACATACTCATGAATAGGTGAACTGTTTTTATTCATCCATGTACATCTAGATAGAGGGACACAATATTTGTTGAGTGGAGGAGATGGCCTCAGTTTCCTCACATCCTCTAGTGAGGAAGAGCCAAGGTGGGACACCCTGCCCTGATACTCCACTCTCATGGCTGTTTACTTTGAATGCAAAACAACAGTAACACCAAACTCCACTAGGACCAAAAAACAAACCATGAAACAACCAAAACCCAAACTAAGCTTTAATTTCTGCATGTCTGTTTTCAATAACAAACGTTCCACCACCTGCTCACTAGGCACCATGGTGGTCAAACAGCCTGGGCTACTTGTGCTATCAGAAAATGTCTATTTTCTTCCCCCTTACTTCTCTTTCTTTGTCCTTCTCTTTATACATCTTAGCAGCTGATATAGCTGTAGCATATGTTTAGAGTCATTTATGAACAAAGAGATAACATCAGGAGTCAATCCACAGTGAGTATCAAACAGAAGTGCAAATCAAAGCTCATTAGCTTTGCGGTTTTATTTTTCTAAGACATTTCGTGCTGAGCTATATATTAGGCTTTATTTGTGGGCTGGCAGAGTGGAGAGATAAAGTGAATGTCACAGATGTTATATATTTGAATTTCTCAAAGCAGTTGGTGTAATGAGATGAAATTTTCATTATAAAATTGGCTTGGGTAAGAACCACAGTGGTGAGAATACAAGATCAGCTCATGCATTGGGCAATGAGTCATAGTAACAAGCTGTGTGTTTGTCTCAGAGGTGCAGAGTGGCAGAGGGGCCACTGCATGGTCCTTCATCTTTATTCATAAGCTGGAAACATAGGGAACTTTAATAAAGCTGCAGGTGCAGAGTCACAGGGGATTGACACAGAGGTAGAAAAGGAAAATGGGAGTTAGGGTAGAGATTGTAAGAATACAAATCAGTCAGTGTGGGGAAGGGGAATTTAGAAACCATTCTAGCAGAAGGAAACAAAACAGAAGCCTGATTGTTTTTTTTTTTTTTTTTTTTTTTTTGGTTTTTCGAGACAGGGTTTCTCTGTGTAGCCCTGGCTGTCCTGAAACTCACTCTGTAGACCAGGCTAGCCTCGAACTCAGAAATCCACCTGCCTCTGCCTCCCAAGTGCTGGGATTAAAGGCGTGCGCCAGAAACCTGATGCTTTATATGAAGAATCCACAGAAAATGGCTGTATTAACAAAACAAAATCAAAACAAGGCCGACAGCACAAAAGAATCTGCTAGCTTGTCTTGGTCAGGGAATCCTAGGCTGACTCTCTAGCACAGACCACCTTCCTAGCATAATTATGGCAGTGGCCCACAGGGCCCACAGGGAGGCATCAAGACCTTCTATTCCTTTTGCTTTCCATTCCTAGAACCAGGGATCACCTAGAAGGTGTTCGGTTCTTTAATGCCTTCACCTATTCTAAAAGAGTTTTGGGCTGGCATAAGACATGAAAGCATAGGTTTGAGATAAAATTACAAGAAAAGTTGGTGACTGGGCAAAAATAAATAAATAAAAAATAAATAATAAATAAAATAAAAAAATAAAAACACACACCCTCTCTAATAGGTGACCCCACATTTGGTTCTCAGCTTTCTTAGAAAAGGGAAACAGAGGATTTGATTGTTCGTTGTCCTCTGTTCTTGGAGGTAATTTATAAACACTTTGAATTTCCCCTGGCTGAGTTACTCTTTTAACTCAGTGGACCCTGTGATTACAGTTGATTACTTAGGCTAAACAGATGAGTCAGGAAGATGGCTGGCTGGTGTGATTAGTGGGTTGGGCATCTGAGCCACTTGACTTTTAGGTGTGATCAGTGATTTAATCAATCATTGTTCTCTAACCAATCCTGAGGAAGATTTCCTGGTTGCGCGCGCATGCACACACATACAGTATTCACACACACAGCTGTACTGGGAGGATACGGTGGGCCGTACTTCATCAGTTAGTCGGGGCAGGCACTTGTCTCATTTCTGCTAGGATGAGGGAAGCCTGGAGAGAGTCTCTTCAAATTAGGAAAAAAACATAAAACAAAACAACTCACCACAAACAAGAAGTTACCCAACCCAGGCTAGCCCAGCCCAGCTCACCCCAACCCAACCCAACCCAACCCAACCCAACCCAACCCAACCCAACCCAACCCAACCCAACCCAACCAAAAAGATCTGACTTGTTTTGAGTTCAAGAAGCAGACTCCATAAGGCAAGCAGACCCACTGAACTGCAAAGGTGATGAGTCTGTCCCTAGGAGACAAGAATCAGGGACCCCCTTCAACTTTGGCCACACATGGGAGTAAAAGGATATGACAGAACCTGTAATGAATTCTTGTTTTTTTTTTTTTCCTTAATCACGTAATTGCTATTTATTTTCATAAATGTGAGGTATTTCGAAGTGCTGTAAGGCACCACATTAAATATATGCATCTTGATGAAATTCAGAACTTTGACATTTTACTCAGTTCTATGTACCAAACCTGAACAAATACAGTAACAAGGAAGAAATAGGCTAGGAAAAAAGGAATATATATATATATATATATATATATATATATATATATATACACACACACACACACACACACACACACACATATATATCTTTATAAAAGTTTCTTAGTTCAAAAAGTGATTAAAGTAATATCTACTCGAAACTTCCATAACTAATTTTCATATGAAAAGATAAGTATCGAATTTAGTTACAGTACACAGGCCATGTAGGAATTAAGACAATACATAACAGATTAACAATATATTTGTATACAATATATGCTCCTTAAACATTGAGGTATTCTTACAGTACTTAGGTGTAAACATCTAGTCTAATATTGGCTGCAAGAGCCATCCAAGACTTAGACAGAAGGTGGTGTTTACACAAGTGCTCCCAGGGCATCAAATGGCAAACTCCCTTCTGTGGCATCTGCTAGGACTTAAGCTCCACTGTAAAATGAAGGAATGACTCTGTGTGGAAACTTGGGCCAGAACAAGGTGACTTCAGTCTCCTGAGGCTCCCAACTGTCCCAAATGTCCATGGACGTTACCAGGTGGGACTCTCAGACACAGAGTAGTGCTACTCTTCTACATGTTTGCCTAAGGGGGTGTGGACAGGATATGAGGAAAAAAGCCTTCTGCTAGTGAAAAGGCCCAATCTAGTTGGCTTCTTGACACCATTCTCTGGCATCTACCTAAAGTAGAAACTCTAAGCTATTGAGAGAAAGATAAAACCAATATAAAACATGGGTTTGCTACTGTTCAGGCAAGGAAGAAGACCATGGAGGCATGACCGATTATTCCCTAGTTCCCCCTCTAAAAGGGACTGGAATGCACAATAATGTTTTGTGGCGTAGGAGCCGCATACAAAACAGGCTGGAAAGGACTAATCTGTAGTTTGACAAACAACTTTAGTTATAAACTCTTCTTAGAATGGTCAGGAAAATTATACATATGTTATTCATTTTAAATAATTCTATTATTTAAAAATTATGTCTTTAAAATACTTCTAAATGAAGGCCTTTTCTTTTCAAAGGTAGAAATCAGTCTGTCCACTGCATGGTTGATGGCTGAGTGTAAGCCGGCGGTGGTGGGGTAGAGGGCACGGGCCCCTCTAGCATGACCACAGATCAGAGAAGGTCCAGATAGCCTTCTCTTTGTGCTTATATCAGGACTACAAAAGAGCTACAAGAGAAAAGTGGGTTCCCAGCACCCACATGGAAGCTCACAACTGTCTGTAACTCCAGTTCCAGGGATCCAACGCCATCTGATGGTCTTCCTGAGCACCATACATGATGCGGTACGCATGAATACATGATGAGCAACACTCACACACAAAATAAAAACAAATACACCTTAAAAATAACAACAAGAACAAAAAAGGAATGCTAGGCATTTCTTAAATATTCAGCCATTAATAAATGTTCAGAACAGAGGACTGGTGAGATGGCTCAGCAGGTAAAGGTGCTTGCCACCAAGCCTGAAGACCCTAGTTCAATCCCTGGGACCCACATGGTGGAAGGAGGAACCAGCTTCCAAAAGTTACCCTCTGACCTCCACATGTGAGCACAATACATGCCTCATACTAGTAAATATGTGAATATAAACCAGAAGTCCAGGATGGAAAATTCTGTAGCTGGGGGTGAAGTGCCCTGAAAGGCTCATGCATGACAGGCTTACTCCCCACATGGTGGTGCTATTTTGGCAAGTGCTAGAAACATCAGATGTTGGGGCTTTTTGGAGAAGTAGGCTCCCAGGAGGTAGGCCCTAGATGGCATCTTGAACCTGGCCCCTTCCTGTATCTTGAGGTAAACAGCTGCTTCCTCCTCCTCCTCCTCCTCCTCCTCCTCCTCCTCCTCCTCCTCCTCCTCCTCCTCCTCCTCCTCCTCCTCCTCCTCTTCCTCCTCTTCCATTTTAATCCATTGTCATGATGGTCAACTTTGTCTCATGCCCAGGTGCAGCCAAAAGACCACAAACTGACTGATACCTCTGACTCTGTGAACAAAAATGAAATTTTCCTCATTTGAATTATTCTCTCAGGTATTTGGTCATAGTGACGAACAAGCTAAATAATAAAAACAAAACAAAACAAAACAAAACAAAAACCCAAACAATGCATTCATCAGACATCTGAATAACTAATTGAAAACCTGTCTCAAGGAATGGGGAGAGCTAAGTACTGCTGATACTGCTGAGGGGCAGAGGCGCTTGCTTGAGCCCATTCCCCATTTCCCTACTCTCACTGCACAATGAATGAATGGACTTGAAATAACACATAGAAAGACAGTGAGTTCTAGAATTTTGATGAAAACGGTTGATTTCGATGGTTGAATAAATAAAAAAAAAAAAGCCATTTAGTGAGGAAAACAATTCCTGAGATTAATCAAAAGTTTCTTGTCAGAGCATTGCAACCTATGACTTCTATTTGGCCATAATGTTGGCTTCACAATAAGTTTCCTTACCCAGTAAGAATTCCTAATAAATTAATCAATCAATATGACTATAAGTGTCCACAACATTATAGCTGATAATAAAAGCTAATTCTTTGTTGAAGGCCTCTTCTTCCTAAATCATTTCAGTGAACTGCCTGAATTAGTCTATACCTCTGTCTTCCTGAAGCACTTATGCATGTCTGCCTGCGGTGCTGTTTTAGACACTTGCCTTGGATACCATTTTCTCCAAAACCTCCCTCTTCAGAAAAGCCATGCAATTATGGGCAGCAGTACAGCAGGTGAGATAAACAGCATGTGCAAAGAGTTCAGAAGTGTGGCGTGTGTGGGCAGCAGAGACACCCAGGATGGCTGGAGTGCACTAGGGAAATAGACTAGGTGCAACTTGGTGAGAGAGCATGAGAGGCAAGTACCAGATGCTCTGAGACCCCCAGGGAGTCTGAAGAGGTGGACATTACATAGACTATTGAAACTGGCTTCCAATGGACTCAAAGGGAGGTAAGCTAATAACATCAGCTCTTCCTGTTCTTTCCGCCTTTTCTGAGCATCTCATTAGCCAAAACTTATCTTTTCTTATCACAGTCCTTACGTGCAACATCAGTGTGCAGGGATCAGAAATGCACAGTAAATTTAGCTTTAAAGGTGGATGGGCCATGAATCAGTTGTGTGCTGGCACAAGGCAGCAGCTGCTTTTGGAGTGTTGCTTACCTGTAATTTACCTAAGCGTTCTAGAGGCCTTCCGACTTGGTAGAAAGGTACAACCCCATTCTCACAAAGGAATTCCTTTCAAGTGTCAAAGGTGCTAAATGGTACAAGGAACGGATGATCTGCAAGAGTTTGATGATTTGAGCGACATTTCCCATAAAAGGTATTTAATATACCTAAAGCACAGCAAAGATGGCTATTAAACAAAGATTACCAATGGCATCATAAGCTTTCCTAAAAAAAAAAAAAAAAAATACAACTTGCCTTTCTCAGCATTTTATGACAGAAGTGTTAAATTACCTTTGTCACAAAAATCAAAGTATCTTAATAAACAAGACCATTCATGTCAGAGAGCAAAGAAAGACAAAGAATGCAGAGAAATTCCCTCTTTCCCCCCAAGTCAGGGCTGGGGAGTAAGTCTCTATACTTCACATACATGAGGCAAGCACTGTAGCACTGAGATCTGCCGACATCCTCTGAAGGGAAACTTAACTGGGTGTTTTACTCCCCTAAATCCATGAGATTTCACCCTTCTTAAAAGGCAGTTCCTCCCACCCTTTCTGAAGCTGCAGTGATAGAGTCAATAACCATCTGCTTACTACACAGGATGGCGAGGCTCATCGGGCTGCTTTTGAAGAGTGAGGAAGGGACAACAGGCAGAATATCTTAAAAAACAGACTAGATCCAGGCGTGATGCACACCTATACTCCCAGTATAAGACAGGTGAGTGAAGGGGACTTGTGAGCTTGATGTAGTCTATAGTAAGGTGTGTTATTCCTGCCTGCCAAGCAAAGAAGTAAAATAGAAAAAACATTAACCACCCACAAGAAACAGGTTATCTTCATAAAAAGGTAGATGTATAGGAGAATATAAAAATAGAAGAGCTAAAGATCTGATAAAGTTAATAAACATATAAAAAAATCTAGCATAGGTAAGAAGAGAGGGAATTTAAAACTGAATAGGTAGCCTTGACAGACCATAAAATAGCCATCTTTTTGACCACAGATGCAAGGGAGCTATCAGCATGACCGGTCTCATGCTAGTGTTCTCTGCCTGAGATGGGAATCGCTGGGCAACCTCCGGGTCAGCCACAGCCTCATGTTTCTCTGTTGGATAGAAAGGCTCTGAAAATAGTCAAACTGTAAAGGAAAATATGAGAAGCTTAGGTCCAAGGGAATAAAATGTCTACTACTGCTAATCCAAGAAAATAATAAATCAGATTTTCTTTTAAAAATTCCCAATGAAGACACACTTTTATTTCTTTGTAGATGTATTTATGTTCTTTTCTAGCAAATGGCAATTTAAGAATGAGAGCAAACTTAAGGAGTGGAGACCGAAATTGATAGAGGGTCCTGGAGCGGTTGTAAAGTGTGTGATGCTTGAGTTTCCCTTCCTATTGGTTCACTAAGAGCCATGACTGCACACATCCCCTAACACCTCTGTCTTGTCTATCCATCAAATTAGCAACAATAATACCGCCTTCCTGAGTCCATATAGCGAATGTACATATAAAAATGATTTCTAAATTTTCGGCATCAGAAGAACAAGTTCAAAATGGTAAACTTTACTGTGCAGATGAGTATTTTTCAGGCTCTGTTTACATTTACCAATGAACTCATAAATAAATCAAAGGTTAAAATCACTCAATGCTCACTCATGTTGGTTAACTCAATCTCCGCTGAACTATTAATAACCATGTTCTATTCATCAGAAAATGCCACCTTATGCTCATTTAGGGAGCATTTATTCCAAATGTAGTACTAAGACTTACAATGTACTACAAAGCCAGGCATCATGTAAGAAAGCAATAGAAATGTATTTATATTTTACTTAAAGGTGATTGATATATAATAAGATTAAAAATCTCCAAAATTCATAAAGAAAGGTGGCATGGAAAGAAAAAAATCTCAGTGGGAGACACGTAATTTCACTTTGTTGCTTTATTCTGGAGTGAGGTGAGAGACAGGAAATAGAATTAAAAACAAAACACACTTTCTCTTCAGAGGATCAAATTGCTATGCAGGTTAAAAATTTCATAAATTATTTATAGTTGTCATAAACATTGTCACAAGCTGTCATTTATAATAGCGGTTAGAAAAACCCTTCCCTGGGCTGGAGAGATGGCTCAGCTGTTAAAGTCAAGGTTCACAACTAAAGGTTTAAGGAAAATTCTTCTCTGCAGTTAGTGGACATCCCCTCTTCCTGATGTAGTGAAGCTATGTCCGTGTACTGGGGGCTTATGGAAGCCACAGATTTTCTCCTGTAGGCTAATAGATAGGAGGTTTGTTATTAAGTGAAAAAATATGATCCAGTGATTAGGCAAGATTGCTTTGGCCCTTTTCTATGTCTTCTAAAATTCAGGCACAGTTGACTATATGGCTTTATAGAACTAATAAGGCAACACCTTCAGGTTTACAGAAGTGGCTGACAGCCCTAACTCTTCAGAAACCCCTGAGCCATCAAGGAAGGTAGACGTTTGTTTTTCTTTGTATGTTTTGAAGGCAGGCTTTCTCTGTGTAGTCCTGGCTATCCTCAAACTCACTCTGTAGACCAGGCAGGTCTAGAACTCAGAGATCTATCTGCTTCTGCTTCCCAAATGCTGGGATTAAAGGCATGTGCCACCACACCTGGCTACAAGAAAGCAGACTTTCAAAGAACTAACTGTAATTGAAAAGGTAAATAAAATAGCATGTTATTAAAACTTAGAAGAGGCTGTCAATTCCAATAGATGGCATCAGGGAAAATATTTAGAAGGTATATATTTTAGTTAGGTTTCCATTGCTGTGAAGAGACGCCATGACCAAGACAACTCTTATAAAGGCAAACATTTAATTGGGTCTGGCTTACAGGTTCAGAGGTTCAGTCCATTTTCATCATGGCAGGATCCAGGCAGACATGGTGCTGGAGGAGCTGAAAGTTCTACATCTTGTTCCAAAGACAAACAGAAGACTGGCTTGCAGGCAGCTAGGAGGAGGGTTTCAAAGCCCACCCTTCAGTGACACACTTCCTCCAACACGGCTGTACCTCCCAATAGTGCCACTCCATGGGTCATGCATATTCAAACCATCACAGTGTGCATTCAAGTCATGTCATCCAGGATACAGATTTAAGGAAGCAAGGTGGGGCTGGTTAATGAGCTAGAGTCTTGACAGGATCTAATAGACCCAAATAAAAGTGAGACTGGTAAGATTTTTACCTAAGCAACAGTCCCACATGGACAGGGCTGCTGCTGTTTGCATCCTCTCCTATGCCAAAAGCTAGAATGTCTGGCAGAGAATAAACATGCATTAGCTAAAACTTCTAGATACAGCAGTTGGAAGACAGAGTTGAAAAGGCACTGAAAATTCAGCCTGAGCCCCAAAGCTCTAGAATATATATTTGATACTAGAGATCAAAGAAGAAAGTAAAGTGTTTACTTTTACTAACACGTCTGGAAGCAATGCAGATTGGTATAGAAGATGGTCTACAGATAAGGCAAAGAAATGCAAGGGCCTTAAGGAAGGATATGGGATTTACCTGTAACTCATAGGATATGACAGATAAGTATGGTAGTGAAGAAAACAAATGAGTTAAAGCATACAGATTCCTTCAGCATACAGATAAAATAGTTTCAAAAGAAGTATCAAATGGGACTCAGTCTCCTTCACAAAGACAACTGGGAACTTGCAAACCCTACAAATGGCAAGAAATCAGGGTGGGGAGAGGTTTCCCAGAAAGTACAAAAAGATACCTGGTTCTAACCTTAAATCCACTGCCCTGACTTTAACTCTATTGAGAGCCTATGAGCCTGCAGCTACTCATATTTTCACACCCAAACAGTCAAAACTACCACCATTAGTTTAGCAGCCCGGCAAGGGCGATGGAAGGACATTTAAAGACAGGATTAGTGCTTTTCTTGAAAGAAACCAGAAGGTGACACTAAACAGTGGTTATCATTCGGCAAGTGTAAGAGGGTTTAAGTTTGACCCTAGGCTGTGGTGCACAGCAAGACCCCATCTTTAAAAACAAAAGTAACAACAAATTAAAAAAACAAATATATAATAAACATAAATAGAGTCACTTTGAACTGAGAGCAAACATGTGAACTCAATGCTTTCCAGCAAAGAACAATGTGCATGCAAGCAGTCAGAAGCATAAACTCCACGTAGTGACTGACTCTGTCTGCGGTTCTTCTCATGGAGCTGAGCTGATACCAAGCCGCATTCACTTGCACAGGATAGACTCCATATTCCATATTGCAACATCAATTGGTTGGCTTATACTAAGTTTTTCAGAAACTACACTGAAACCTTTATTAATAAAGGGGAATTATTTGATAAAATGCGAATGACAACAATATAGGGGAAAGCAGAAGCAAACTGTGGTAGATGAGGGACTGACTCTGAGGGTCAGAGCTCTGGTTCTTATGGACCAAGGGTATAAATGTTACTGAGAGTGCCAGTGTATGATGAAAACATGCCTTTATTTTATTGTTTGGCAATTATTTAGTATTTTTTTTTTTTAAAAACCTATTAATTTTCCAGAGAAAAATAGTGTAGTATTATTTTGCTGAGTGCTCTCTCATTTGACTACTTTAGACCTTTTTCTGGAAATACATGCTATTGATTGAAACAGCCCTTTATATACAAGACATATCTTGTAATTGTTGCCAACTCTTCAAGGAGGACCAGTCACACTAACCTGGAGCGTCTACACAATGGAGTAGGAAACTGGGTGATTGCAAATTCAGCATGTCTTCCTGCTGCTTGCCTGTCTCCCTTACTTTGTATCAATGCTCTGGACACGATTCCGTTTGGCTGGATAATTTGTGAACTTCTGAATTTCCAATCTCCAATCCTAGACTGACTCTTTTCCTTATGCAGTACTATCAAACTCCGTGAGCATCCAGGACAATGATTCCTAAAGCCTGGAATAACAGGCGTGTGCGGTGCTGAGCAAACCTTGGGAAGGCATGGCTGAAAGCAACAGCTCCACTCCCCAACTCTTTATGAGGCTGAGCAACTTCATCATTCCTCACTACCAGAATGACCTCATGGTGCTGCTAGACTTATGGCTGGCACTCAAGAATTGTAAGCATCTTTCTGTAGCTCCAAGTACGATATGCTCTTTACGAGAATTTGACAGTGTTAAAATGTTAAAAGGCCTTTTACATAGCCACTTTACTACCTTCTTTTTATGACACTCTGATAGGTAAGAAGGACACATAAATGGATCTTCATCATCACATAGCCAGTGTTCCTTAGCTCCATCTACATTTATCAGTTTGCTTCCAGACAAATTCAGTCATTCTGCTTCCCAGACATCCCTTTAATCTTAGATCCAAAGATATCTTGATGTCTTTATTGCTTGCCATCTTTCTACAGCCTACTGCTCAATTGTTATTGTTGCTGGTGAAGACTTCCCAAGTGCTTCCACAAGCCAAGTATTATTGCACGCATTGCTTCACTTAATCTTCAACACCCTGAAAGCCATTCTACACTATCTGTTACTAAGAATATGTATGTGGATTCTTTTCTGTACACTCTTATGATGTGAGCTCTACCTTGCAGTTCTTTGCATAATTATCATGTAAAGCAGGGATTCTACACACAACAGCAGTTTATATTTTCATTTGTATTTTGTCTTTTGAAGCTGCCATAATGCTTACTTTCATCAAAACTATCATTCTTTCAGACTGTATAGTACTGTCAAAGAGTTCATCTACATTCTGTAGATATTTCCCAGGGCCTGAGCTATCTTCAGTCATACAGTAAAGAGTCTGCACTCTGGGGAGAACCATGGCTTAAGTGGCAGGGTTTGGACTTGTGTACAAAAACACACTAGCGTGATCATTCCTGACTGATCAAGACCACAGTAAACAAAAAGAAAAGGAATTTTATTTAATATGAACAATTATGAAATTCATAGAAGACAGTAAGTTAGCCTTGTGTGGCAAAGTACACAAGACCCTGTTCTGGGAGGTGAAAGAAACTTGTAAGTCCTGTTTCTTTACTGGACTGGTTGTACAGAAAAAGCCCTTTTCTTACATGACACACAAATCCAACAGTGCCATCTCTCTTTCCTTAGGAAAATAATTACTAGGGATGTTTACAAAACAAAATATACTTCAGGGGATTTTTCTCAAATGCTATAATTAGATATTATAGGATTTATTTTCATTTTAGGTTTCTTTAGAATGTAGCAGAGATAATTAAATTCACAATCTCCTTGTGATGTATTTAATCAGATCTAAAGATAAAAGGAAGACTTATAAGAAACTGCTAAAGGAAAAGTAAGTCAACTGCAAATAGTCAAGATTAAATCATAAATAGGAGACAACATTTTATGTTAATTAACATGTTAAATGCATGACTAACTTACAAAGATGAAATTTTTATGCTTTCTATGTGCTGTTATCATTTTAAAGAATAAAGATGCTAAAGTTTTCATATTTGCTTGCTATGGATTAAAAAAAATAAGAAAGGCTATTATGTTGCTTGAGCCATGCATTTAATTCACAGCGGATGAAGGAAATGCTAGTACATAGCACAAGCCAGTAAAAAAAGGAAGAAAAAAGGTTGATCAATTTAATTTGGATTAGCTAAGGGCACTTCTTTTTTGCAGTGAGTGTCAAGTGTCAAGAATCTAGAATTATAGGAAAGCTGACAGACTGTTTTTACGTTGGGAGTAACTCAGGAAACAGTCAGGGTCCTCTCTGCATTTCGACTACTTTAGCCATTAATCAAGTGAATACTATTTTCTGTTTTAAGACATGTACGTGTAGTCTCTTATTTTGTGTATGTTTGAAAATTCCCTTAAATAAAAGTGGAAAAAGGTAACAAGAATGATTTTTCTGTGTGTTTCTAATGCACTGTTCATACTTTAAAATTCTTACCAGTTTCTGTTTTTGAAGCTCTTCTCTGAGGATTCTATCTTCTGGTAACACATCACATAACAAAAAATAGTTGTCTTGTTCTTCTGTTGAGATAGCAGAAGAATAAATGAAAAAGGAGAATTTTTTTTCATGAGTATTTATTTATTTAAAACTGTGTGGATACGAAACAGTGGAGATGGCTCTGTCCGTAAAGTGTTTGCTGTGCAGGCAAGGAGCTGGAGGTGGGGTAGGGATGTCTGAATTTGGATCTTCAAGACTCATTTAAAAGCCTAGGGGTGGTGGATCTCTGGAGATTGCTGGCCAGCTAATTATGCCAACTGGTGGCTACAGGCTCAGGGAAAGAGTCTGTCTCAATACCTAAAGTAAAGAGTAATAGAGACCAACGCTGGCTTGTGGCTTACACACACACACACACACACACACACACACACACACACACAGTGTGCATGTCCATTAGTATCTGGTATAGAGTTCTGATGCAGGTTTACTCAAGTAAAGCAATATAAGAATATCAGTTTAATTTCAGCTATCATGCAAGTGAGAGCAAGTGCAATTTAAGAGAGTGAGATTATTTCCCTGAATTTTTGATTTACGTGGACAGTCAAGAAATGCACTTACCAAATGGAGCTGTGGAATTGATTCTTATCACGCTGCAAAAATCTGTGATGGGCTGTTCAGTGAACCTCTTCCTCCAATATAAAATATACCTAAGAAATTACATTCAAAAGGATGAGGAGATCAATACACAACTGTTAAAATGACAGGATCATACAAGAATGTCTAATTACCTCCACACCAAAAAGCAGATGTAAAATGATACTGCTAAAGAATCTGTGAAGAGAAAGGCAGTGAGGGATTGCAGATATATGAGATAAATATTTAATAAAATCAAACTATGCTACAAGGGCTTGAAAATGATTAAGCCTCACTATTTTGAAATTTGACAAACAGATATGTAAAGTTAAAATGAAGTTTTGTTGGTTGGTTGGTTTGTTTGAGATAGGCTCTTATATAGCCCAGATAATCCTTGAGCATGCTATGTTGTTGAGGCTAGCCTTGAACTACTGATTTTTCACCTTCTACCTTCTAGGTTTTGGAATTTGAGGTAAGGGCTATCACACATAGTTAAAATGAATTGTTTTAATGTGATAATGAAGTTTTCTAAAGCAGCATTATAGTTATATGCATTTAAAATGTAAGAATTAGGGGGCCAGAGCAGTTTAAAGAATGGCATGTTTTTTCAGAGGATTCTGGTTTGAGCCCCAGGACCCACATGGTGACTCACACGCATCTATAACTCTAGTTATGGGATCTGGTGCTCTCTTCTGTCCTTTGTAGGCATTAAGCATGCATGTGATACACAGATACACATGGAGGTAAAACAACCATACATAAAAAAATAAAAATAAATCTAAAAAAATTGCAAGAATCAAATAGGCTTATGACACTCAATGAAATGAGGAGCAGACTGAGTGGTCATATTTTGCAAAGGTCAGTGTAGTAAGATAATAGCATACATCCAACATCTGCATAATTAGACGGAACGTCTGAATGCCCACACCATGCCTAAAATAAATCAGATGTAGCCTTTGGAAAAACAGCTGAGCTACACACTTTATATTTAATGAGCAGAGTTAGAAGTAACATATGGGCTCAACTGAAAAGCAAATCATAACCCAGTCCTATACACGTGCTGAAAGACAAAGAAAGATTCAACCAAGCCACTCCTCCTTGGATTTATTTATTATAAATGGATGAATTATCGTGCTACCTCATAGACCAGGTGGCATCAACAGGGGAATGTGGCCTTCTTCATGAGGGGAGAGGACATGGGATGGTTGGCCTGATAGCTGACTGTTTTCTGGATTAGATAAGAAAAGCAACTTACACCAAAGAATGAAAGCTTCATAGAAAGATGAGATTTCCTGAGATACTGGAGGAACACACAGGGAGTAGGGATTGGCTTGACATAGCATCCAGCAGGCAGGAAACTCAGGGCTGGGCAGGTAGACCAATCAGCAAGATATTTGCTGCACAGACCTGAGTTTGGATACCTAACACCCATATAAAAGCTGTGCAGCCACATCTGTAAACCCTAGTGCTAGGGGTGGTGGGAGGTGCACAGACACAGACAAATCCCTTGAATTTACCGTCCAGCCAGCCTAGCTGAACCAAGGAACTCCACGTTCACTGAGAGACCTATCTTAAACATTGAGGTGGAGAACAGTGGTGAAAGACACCTGTGCTGACCTCTGGCCTTCATATGTGTATGCACACAAGCCAGTACACAGCATACAGACACACACTCATATACACACGCAGGGAAGAGGTTTGGGGATGGTCTGCTTAGCACATTATTTATTGCAAAGTGGTGACTCGGATAAAAAAAATATGGTAGAACCTGTGTTAAGAGATGTCAAGAATGGGGCTTGAATTGTTTTTCAAACTGAAATATACAGATATTTGTGCTCTTGTAAACAAATCTACATATGGCAGGGCCGGGTGCCTGAGATAACTGACTTTTCAAGAGAGAAGAGGATCAAGTTCTCATGGCCACCAATACGGAAGACCAAGAAGAGTTTCCTTAGCTCCAGTTGACACTTTAACGAAGACACCAAACACATACTATGTAAGCAAAGCTGACAACAGTAGCCAGTCCCATGCAATACTAATTCAGTTTTGGATCCACAGCCTGTTAAAGCAGTGACAACTCTGCCTACTAGGCTGCTCACCTTTGCAAGTTGTTCACAGCCCTGCGGAATCATCCTTGGGAAACAGTATAAGCGGATGTTTGGAGTCTGGACCCTAGTGACCCAACCACCCTTTGAACTATTGTGACTTGTTTTCTAATGAAATGTCCAAACACTCTTCTCCTTATGCTCCTAAGTACTGTCTTAAACTGATCTGAACCTGGAAGCCACTGTGCTTTTCAGATGAGGACGGTAGCCAAACCCTCTAATACCTGGTGTAAGAACGTGTTAATCAAGAGGAGTGTTTGGCATTCCGAGACATGAATCTGAACTTACCCTTACGAGACTCAGTTTACTCATCTGTGTATGTATTATTATTGATGATTAAGTATCACAACGCAGGTAGAGTGCCACATCCCAAGTCCTGGGAATTTATAAACGGTAGTATGAGGAAAGAGACTCACTTACATATGGTTACAGGAACAGAGACATTTTGTCAGAATAACTGTCTAAAACAACCAAAATAGCAATAACATTTCATAAAAATAAATAAATAAATAAATAAATAAATAAATAAATAAATAAATAAAAAGAAAGGAAAAGAGGCTGGCCTGAGTCCCAGCTCCCTGGGAATGAGGTGGGAGAACCACTTGACCCTATGTGTGTGAGACAAGGCTGAGTGGCAGAATGGGAACCTGCCTCCAAGTGAATGAACAGGGAAAGTTCAAAAAGTTTATTTTTTTGAGACAAGGTGTCACTATATAGCTCAGGCTGGCCTCCAATGTGCAATCTTCCTGCTTCTGTCTCTTGAGTTCTGAGACTACAAGTCTGCCTTCACTTCACAAGACATTTAGTGAGAAAGTAAAAATGGTTACATCACAGTAACAGGGTAGGAACTACGGTGGAACATGTTGGCGATGACAGCGAAGGCTGTTTCCTGAGCTGTCTAGGGTGGCTTAGAATGGCAGATGTGGAGTCCAGACAGGTCTTTCTGGCCCTCAAACAAACTTGGTCTCTGTGACACAGATGAATGTGCCGATCAGTCTATACAAGAATCCTGGAAAAGGGAAGGCAGGAAAACTTGGAATTGTAGTTACAATAAATATTTGAAATGTTTTTTTTTTCTTTAACCCATTCTGGGAATAAGGAAGGTGCAGAGAATGATTTTTGATATGAACAGATATAGAACTATACAGAAGTCTGAATGAGAGGTAGCATCCTATTTCTAAAGAGCACGTTATGTAACTGTAGCCAGCAGTGGGAACAGCTCCTAATTGCCTACATACAGACTGAAAGTTGTTACCAGCTGCTGTGGCTACCGATTTGGAACACCATGTTGGGGCAACAGGTGCAAAGTGTCCCCCTACCCTGCTGAGGAAACAATGACCTGATTCCAGTGGTCCGTAGTCCAGTCTTCAAGGTCTTCAATGTTTGAGTGCTACACCTTTCATGAGACAGATAACATCAAATGCTTCTGCTGTATGAGCGATTACTTCAAGGCTACAAGCACAGGGGAACAATTACTAGCCTGAAATGAAGATCTCAGGGAGATCCTGCCAGGCAGAAGCTCAGATTCTAAAGGCCCGCCTCAGCCCCGCCGGAGCCTGAGATGCACACAGCTCCCAGCCTAGCTGGAAGATATTTTATTAGTGTGCAGACAAGTACTCCGAGTCTTAGAAACGACGCTTTCAGCTCCATCCCTAGCACTAGGTGAGCTGTTGTTGCTCAGCCACTTTTGGGAGTGTGCTGCGAGATGAGCAAGGAACAGACTTGTTATCTCAGTCTTCTTTTCCTCATTAAAGGGAGGGTGACAATATCAAATAAAAGCAAAACAGAATCGCAAATCACCACACAACTTAAAGGCATAAGCACGCTCCATACACTATGTTAAATACAACGTCAACTGCTACATATATTTGAGCCTAGGCTTACATTTGAGTTTGGAAATATCCTCAACACATAGTAGTATCTTTGTAGTTTTAAATCCAAACTAAGGGGTGCTCCTTTTTATATTTTGTTGTGGTTATTATAGATACTCAGAGAAATTCCACTGAATTGAGAAACAGCTTAATGACAAAATGTCTTCAACAAAGCTCTTGTACCAGCCCCAAATTAGAATATATTTTTCAGAGTTATGAGATTAGGTAGTACTGGTTAACTTCATTTCCTACTTCTCCAGTTTATTCAAAGTAACAGTTATAGCTTCTCAATATATAAAGGCTGCTATGAAATATGTGGTATGAATTCTTTATTGAGATGGCAGTCAAAATAGCATTTCATACTTTATTAAAAAGCCATAAAAGTAATTGGTAAGACACCAGCAAATGCTTTTGTTGAAAACAACTTCAAATCGTATCTCACGGAGCTTTTTCATATACAAGAAAATCTCTGTGGTAACATCTTGCTTGTTCGACTGACACTGTAGTTTGTACATATACTGATAAAGGTATGAAGGCTTGAGATATGGTTGTTATCCAAGTAGCATTGAATAAATGAAACTTGAAAAATCACTGAGTTAACATCTTCTGGCACAATTCCATCGACTAAAGAAAGCTAGAAGAAAATAGCTCACTCTAAGTAACTGTAATGTGGCCTCTAAGGGGAGATTGTCAGTTTTGTGTTGTTTTATCTTCTCTGCCCTAGGAAGTTTTGTACTTACTTTGTTTCAATAAAGAATGTCAAATATGTTTAACATGAAAATTTATAGCTTACTTATAAAACACAGGGTGGTGCACCTCTGTAATCCTAGCATTTAAAAGTCTGAAGCAAGTGGATTATGGGCTTGAGGCCAGCCTGGGCTACACAGTGAGACCTTGTTGAAATAAAATAAAGTATGAGGTAATCCCATCTCATTTTTATTATTTAAAAGCCTTTGCAGCTTGTACTTAGAAGGATCAGATTTTCTCTGGGAAGAGTGAATTCATGCATGTCAACTGAAGCTTTCCTGTAGTGACCTCCTCAACCTTCAGAGTTTTCTTTCTGAAAGCTGGAGTAAGCCACATAGTGTTGAGACAACTGCACCTTAACTGATCAAACACAGTCCATGTCTGTTCTAGAGAAGAACTACCAGTTACATGAAACACGAAAGGAGGTTACTCAAAGAAGACTGGTACATCACAAATGCTCCTGCTGGGAAGTGATTTCCATCCCAGCCTGGGGATGGGGGGGAGGGGAAGGGTGGGCAGGGGTGGGGAGGTGGGGAGGCAGGTGGATCTTGGAATTCGAGGCCAGCCTGGTCTACAGAGTGAGTTCCAGGACAGCCAGAGCTACACAGAGAAACCCTGTCTCAAAAAACAAAAACAACAACAAAAAATGTTCTTTTAAGAAACAAAGAGTTTACTTAGACACATTGTTGGTCCATTCAAATTAATCTTATTTTTACTTCCTGAAAGTGAAATTTTTATTTAATTAGGAGGGCATCTGGCAAGAAAGAACTAAAATTCTACATTTAAAATATATATTAACTAAACATTTTAGAAAGAAAGCCTTACATTTGACATGTATCTTTTTTCTTTAATTACAAAGCATCTACTTTACTGTTGACCTGCACTTACTTAGTGACTGTTCTCAACATGTACTGATTGATTCCTAAGCCCTGAGACCTAGCTAAATAACTTGATTGTTCTGCTCATATATGAACAGTAAGATTAATGCCAATAAGAGATTAATAACTATAAATATGATTTATATATAAACATAAAAGAGAAAAGACAAATTTTGATCTAAATATTACTCAGATTTAAGGGCAGAAGGGAAAGTTTCAACACTTCTCAGTTACCACTGATGCTTGTACTTCTGTGCAGTTCACAAGGAGTCATGTTTATTTCTATGGTTCAAGAGTAAACAAATCATTTTATAGCAGAGAGAAGATGAGTAAAATCAGACATGCCCATTTAATATTCCCATCATCATTACTTGGGAAGAAAAGAATTACAAGATGTCTAGCTTAAGAAGTGTCTTAAAGGCTGACGCTCACAGCCAACCGCTGGACTGAGCATGGGGTCCTGGATGGAGGAGTTGGAGAAGGGACTGAAGGAGCTGAGGGGGTTTGCAGCCCCATGGAGGGAGCAACAGTGTCAACTGGCCTGACTCCCCAGAGCTCCCAGGAACTGGACCACCAACCAGAGAGTACACATGGCTCCAGCTGCATATGTGGCAGAGGAGGGCCTTGTTGGACAGAAGTAGGAGGAGAGGCCCTTGGACCTGAGGGAGTTTGATGCCCCAGTATAGGGGAATGCCAGGGCGGGAAGAAGGGAGTGGGTGGGTGGGGGAACACCCTCATAGAGGCAGGGGGAGGGGGAAGGGATACGGGGTTTCTGAAGGGGGGACCTAGAAAGGGGAAAACATTTGAAATGTAAATAAAGAAAATATCCAATTTTAAAAAAAAAAGAAGTGTCTTAAATGAACAGATTAAATATTTTCAATACATCTTGAAAAAAGCATTGTATGTTGCAAAGCTCCCATAACACTCCGTCAACCATCCTGATCATTTCTCTCTAACTTAAAAATAGAGAATAACAAAGGAGGAGAAACACCATGAAAATATGCAAGAAATTAGTTTAGCAGTTGGTGACATACATCATTCAGATTTCCTTGCTCTATCCTAGGACCAGGCAACATCAAAGTCTGGTAAAAAATAACCATACTTAGTGGCTATAGGCCGCATATCTACACAGAAGGCCTGGTACATATATTCCGTGGTGGTGTCAGGCAGCTGGGAAGGACATCAGAAACCGAGAACAGCTGGATTACCACCCTCCTGCCCCAACCACCAGGAATGCTGGTCATTCCAACCTCAAACAAACTGTTTTCTAAAGATCTAGATAATGTGGAACCTTGAATGAAATTTTCTTAAAAGTTAAATCTTATAAATAAGTGATAATTAGGTTTTTAAACTAGTATAAAGTTGCACTGATATTTAAAGCTATAGCAGCAATATTGCAATTTTATCAGTAATCAAAATACAAATGAATTTGGCTCTCCTTTGTCAGACAGGCAGCACATCAGAGGCGGTGCTACTGGCACCTGTCAGGCCGGGGATCAGTGCTTACATTAACCTGCTTATTCTTAACTCACAAGGCTAAGGGGTTCTCTGGCCTGCGTCCCAGTCCAACCTCGGTTCCATAGCTATCCACGGTTAATAACACAGCCTGCTGCTTTGGAAAACCCGTAGCAAGAACAAGGCTGCTTGCTGGCAATGATGTGGGTGGCCTGGGAGAGTCAGCACTGACATTATAATGCTGAGGTGACTCTCTACTTTCCAATGAAATGGAGCCTTTGCATATTCTCCAAATTTTATGCTCTCAGTAACTACCCAAATCAGCAACTGTATCAGGTCTCCTCAGTAGAAAATGCACTCCATGTTTTAATTAATCATGATTTACATGCTCATTGATAAAAGATTGTAATAAAAACATCTAGGAAAAAAAAAATCCTAGAACATGACAACATGATCTTCCATATCTGTATAGAGATTACTTTCTGTGTAGGTTATACCATCCTCCAGTCATGAAGGAATTATTTCATAGGCAAAACCAAAATTTACCTTTGGAAATCTGCAACGAGCTTCACATCAGCTATGACAATCTTATGCTCGATAATCATGTGCTTCAAAAGTTTGTCTTGTTCAGCCATGGGAAAATGTTCTTCACAGAAAATACAAGGCACAGATGGAGGCCCTTCTAAAGCGGTGGTGCCACCTGGACTCTCTGGCAGGGAAAGCGGCTCCAGGATACAGTCTTTACTGTCTGTGAGAGGCACAAAAGAGGAAGAAAGAAAAGCTGAAACCAACTCTTAATCTTTACGTGGATGATTTCTTACCTCTTGCATTGAAAGGAGCCTGGAGACATTTTATATACTTAAAAAAAAAAAAAAAAGTACATAACACCAGAGAGAAGCTTGCTGTCATTTAAAACTCAGTCACAGCCATACTGCAATAGAACTTGGAGCCCCGCTCTTTGCTTGAATGGGGGAAACACATTTGTAAAAGTGGCTGTTTTTTCTTCTTGGGTCCTGGCCAGTAGCTGCAATTCTGAGTACTAGCAAGTAGAAACATCAACAGCTGGGTTAGGGTCCTAAGTGACCACATGGCTTAGTAAACCACCAGACAGGTCATGCCAGCCTCTTTCTAACACATCTGAAAACCTCCTTATTTCTAATCACAAGCCATGTAAAGAACACACTTCCTATACTGGCTGGAAACAGCATGTGCTAAGTGGCCGAGGTAGCAGCCTCTGTTATACCTGCCATTTGCTCATCACACAATCGTGTATGACATGTGTCACCGTTTGTGAGCCGAGGGACAGACAACAGACACACAGCAGCACCTTCCTCGCCCGTTCTGTTCCATTTCCTTATATTGCTTACAGTGTCTGCGAGTGCTTTCGGGTCTCCATGTCTGATTGCAGGGCTTCAAACTAAGGCAATCGCGTCAGGACCTCTCTTTAGTCTGCCGAGGTAGAACCCTAGACCTGCCATTTTATTCCAGTTCTTGAGTGCATAGTCACCACCAATGGAAGCTAGGGTCAGCTTTTGCATTCGCAGAAGGAAAGGGACCATTCTTCAGAAATCGGAAACTGCTAGGCATGGTGGTGTGGGCCTGTCATAGCTAGCTAGGAGGCTGAGGCAGGAGGAGCTCAAGTTCAAATGTTCCTGGGGCTGCAGAGCAAGTTCAAGGTTAGCCTGGGCAACTTAATGAGATCCTGTCTCAAAATAAAAAGTAAATAGAGGGTTAGAAGTACAGTTTAGTGAGAGAGAGCTTGCTTAATGTATGTGAGACATTACTGCCAATCCCCAGTAGTAGAAAAAGAGCTATTCTACAGATGAATCTTGGAATTAGGTTAATGCCAATATTTTATTATATTTTTAAATTTTTACTCTAACTTTATCATTCAAGCCACTCTTAATGGAGTAATATTAAAGCAGTTACTGGTACACTGCTGAGCATGGGCCAAGAATCAGACGAGTCACATAGATGTAAGCATTCACTCACTTAACAACCATCAATTGAGCATCTACAAGTGCAGGTCTTCTGTTCAGTACTGAATGGTATGAGGCTTGTCAGCAAGGTTTAAGTGCTCACAGTTTGTTAGAAAGTACAAATAAGTTAACAGGATAAAGAGATAAAGGATCAAAAGAAGTGACAGCAGACATTCAGGGAAAGCTAGAGGCAGGGTGGCTCACAGAACAGCTGGAGAGGGAAGTGTCCCATGGGAGAAGATTTTTAGCATACCACTCGAACACACTCTAGCCATATTAAAGTCTGTTAAATCGGACTGTTCATGTGTTCATAAAGTCTGTATTAGTACTGAGGAAGGTACTGAGTAAACACGATACTAGGGGAGCACTTAAAATATGCAAGTGCTTTGAAAGTACTATTAAAGAAATTGCTGTTAGCAGTCCTCTGTCTGCCAAGGACAACCATGGCAGCGTATCCAGTGGGTAGTGGTTAATACAGATACTGGCCAAAGTGCTGGGAGGAAGTAACTGTTTAGCACATAGCCTTAAAGAAGACATGTATACCACACCATCTCAAGGCTCAGGGAACATCATGGGAGAGGGGCCAAAAAGGACTTAAAAGCTGGAGGATGAGGCAGAGTGCTGAGATGTGCTGCCTTCTGGGCATGACATGGCTGAAACCAGGGCAGCTTTGCTTACCCACCAAAGATCAAGCTAGTCAGAGCCCCAGCATGAAGGAGAGTGGGGCTTAGAAGGCCCCACCCATAGCTAAGGAGCTGTTGGTAGCTGTTGAGGGGACGCTAAGACAGTTTTCCTCTGGGGTGTAGCCTCTGGTAGGTTGTCCCTGCTCTGGTGGATGGTCTTACACTTACTAGGGCAGCACCAATGGGACTTAGTGGGTTATTAAACAAAAGAAGAGAACGAGGACATGAAGTTGAGAGCCATGTTGGGAGTGGTTCTGAGGGGAGAGGAAGAGAAGAGTTAGAGGTGAATGATTAAAATATATTGCATACATGTATGGAATTGTCAAAGGGCAAAAGATTCTTAATTAAGAAAACAGCTGTCTTAAATAAAGACAATGGCAGCAAACATAACCTGACAGATACAAAACAAGCCCTGCTTTCATTCTTCTCCCACAGTGTGACTGGGGTATTTGTAAGTTCCTTTTGTCTGAAAATAAGCAGATGGTAATAGCAACCATCACCACCATCAGGAAGGAACTTGGGAATTTCCCCCTGGTAAATCCCCAGCGGTGCTCTGGAGCATTTCCTAAATCCTAGCATGGCATTCTGTAAAGTTATTCTAATCCCATCTTCCAGCTGACAGAATTGAGAAAGGAAAAGTGAAAGGTAATAGTTTATGAATACGGTTCAATCTGAACTCAAATACATTCTGCTCCCAGTACCCAAAGACATTTTCCAACTCAAATTCTCCTTCAACACCTACTTCCACTGCTGTTTTGAATGTGTATGTATTTATAAGCCACTGTGAATGTATGTGCATTTCCCAGTGTCCTGATACCACCTCTACTGGCAGCTTCTGTTCCACGCTCAGTATCCCACATTTTCTTCCATGATTATTTTCATTTTTATTTTTTCCAAAGGACTTCCTGTAAACTCTGGTCTTCTGTGGTTTGTTTTTTTCCCTTTACATGGCTAATGCCCAGCTTTTCTTTTCCTCAAGTTATTTCTGAGTGAACAGACACAAAAGCCAAGCGTACTGAAACAAAGTTACCTGCCATGGCAAAGGAACAGGAGTGAACTCATGGATAGGAAAGTTTTACATCTGAGGAACCTGTGGTTTGTAAATTATTGAATATGGAGACGGGAGTTACTATATATAAGAAAACAGGCTGAGCAAGCCAACATGGAGCAAGCCAGTAAACAGCACTCCTCCATGGTTTCTGCATCTGCTCTGGCCTCCAGGTACCAGTCCTGCTGGGGTTCCTGTCCTGGCTTCCTTCACAACGATGTACTAGGATGCGGAAGTATAAACCATATAAACCCTTTCTTCCCCAGCTTGCCTCTGGTCATAGTGCTTTGTTTCAGCAACAGGAACTCTTAACTAAGACAAGGGACTCTCTATGAATGGGAACGCTAGTCAATGATTTCAGATTATAACACAAAGAAGAGAGAAAAAGGTTAGGTTGTAAGAGAAGGATGGGCAATCAGTATGATCTAATAAGTTACATGTTCCTCTTTGGGTTGGTAGGCACAAAGCAGAAATGGGTACTCTGTGTGATGAGCTTGAACTGTCATGTTTGCCAGCTTCCGCTCTCCAAGGTTCTCCACTGGGCTTGACCAGCTCCATCTCTCCATGTATTACTGTAATTATTTACATATATATCTCTACTACGTTTGTCTGTGAACTCAAGGTCAGGGCTTATTTTTGTGTCATGTGTAGACTACAGTGGCTGGAACAAAGTTAGTATTTCACAAATGTTTGTTAAATGAAGACATGAAAGAAGGAATAACAGGCTAGAGGTCCTTTGAACTAGAGTTCTAATGTTAAGTTTCTAGGAAAGTCCCATTTTAGGAAACACCTGTGCCTGTCTTTAGTGGCATTTTTTCTGTTTGGAATTAAGGATAGTCCAGCTGTATTTGCAGCTTGATCTTTATTTAGTGCTGAGGCCCTGGCATAACATGCACAATGACAATTAGTAACGATTAAAAATGGAAATGAATTCTAAGCTGGAAATGAGAATTAGTCAGTGTACCAGTTACAATTCATCTGTCTTTACTTTGTCTTTCTGTTGATCTGTCTTTACTTTGTCTTTCTGTTGAGATAGGGTCTCCCTATGTAGCTCAGACTGACCTCAAACCCTCGACTAGCCTTGGTAAGTTACATTTATTGGAATTTAACTTTTAAAAATATTCTTCATGGAAGAAAGGATACCTTACAGCAAAGAACAAGTAGCATTTCAAATGCACAGTAAATTACAATACTCCACAAGGAAGTTTATATGGAATAGACCTGGGCCCTGACTATAGGCTTCAGAGTAGAGCAAATGTTTCTGAGTGAGTACCACTTCCTGTAGCTATCTTTTTCTTTCTGGTGCTGTGAGTCAAACCCAGGGACTTGTGTGTTCGAGATTGTTTTAAAAACACCAATTTCAAGTCCTCAGCTTACACAGAAGAAGTGCAGTTTTACTAAGTAGTAATCCCTACACTGCTCCCTGGAAACCACTGACTCAGAGCATTGGCAATGTGAATATCTTGATCTCAGTAGCAAGTGTGGGCATCTTCAACACCAGAACAGGCTATAAATTAGGTGGCAAGGCAAAAGATAGTCTATTTTCCCCAAAGAGTGCTATCAAATACCAAATGCTGGGTCAGTAAATGTGACTCCCTTATCATGTCTAACAGCTGTAATGAGTATCAGATCTACATTTTACTGCATGGCAAAAAGCAAATAGATTCAGTAATATATAACCCATTGCTACCAAGGCCTTTAATCTTCAAAAACAGAAGAAAGATCTGCAAATCCAGCTCCTTTGAGCAAAGAGCCAAGAGCATCTTAGAAATTCTACTTTGGCCCCAAACTTAGTTCACATGTATATTACAAACCACAGCAAGCTATCTGATCTAGTTCTCACTTTGAACATCAACCGTCTGGATGAACTATACAAACAAACAAACAAACAAACAAACAAACAGCCTCCATCTCCAGGAATGTGAAGTTTGAAGAGATCCTATGTTGAGAGTATTGATGGCTTTATTGACTCAAGGATAAGAGCTTGAAATGTCAAATGATTACTCTCTGATAGTTTCTTCAAGCTGAAGTCCGTGTGAGTCATCTCACGACTTTGTTAGAGAATGATTCAGTAGCTATGGCAGTCATGGAAGTATGCCATTCAAATCTGCTGCTGCCATGAGAGAAATCCAAGTGTTGTACTCTGAAATGCCACTTGTAAAGGCAACAGTCCACAACAAGGGTTGGTAGCAGACACATGTAAGAAGCCCCTTAACCAGTAACAAAACACAACAAACCCAGATTACAAAGCTAGTCAAGGGACTTCAAAGATGCGTCTCCAGAGAAGATAAATAGTCAACAGGTCTATGAAGAGGGGCTCAATATTGTTATTAGGGAAAGCAAAAACCACAATAAAACAAGATTTTAAACTTGTTCTATCGTGGCCACTAGAAAAACAAAAACAAATGAACAGTTTAAAGCTTCCAGAAAACATCAGAAACTGATAGGTCACAGATTCCCTGTCTTCCTGCTTGTGCTTATTTATCCCAAAGAAGTGGAGACAGGATTTGGAAGATGTCTGTGCATTTCCTATGCTCGATGAAGGGTTAAATGGAATAACATGGAGTAGAAATAACTGAGGAATAGATAAACTCAGCGAACACTATTCAGTCTTAGAAAAGAGTGAATTCAGGGCCTGTGGGATGGCTAAGCAGGTAAGGACACTTGTTTCCAAGCCTGATAACTTAACTTTGTCCCCTGAGGCCCACATTGTGGAAGGAGAAAACCAACTCCCACAAATTGTCTTCTGAACTCCATATGTGGGCTGTGGCACACACCACACGGGGACACACACAAATAATAATGAAAAGGGGAGAATTCACGATATGCTACCACATGGAGGAAAAACCTTGAGGACATCATAACCAGAAACAGAAAGGTAAGCGCTGAGTTATTCTACTTACATATGGTGTCTAATGTAGACAAACTGAAAGAAATAGACGGAGTGGAACTGGGGTACTGGAGTCCAGTGGGCCTAACTATTAGGGATGAAGAAGCAAATGTTGAGGATATGTGCAGCACAGCAACATGCGGACAGCTAGTAGTAATGTGAGGGTAAACGTTGCTATGTGGGTAGAGTTCATACAATGGATTTTAAAATCAAGTTTAAAAAAAAGAGAGGTCAAGTCACCGAAGTAAACACTGGAAGACATGGGCCATTAACTCTATACTTACAGTGATGTTATCCCAGCCTATTTTTATTACTTCTAGAAAAAGAGTTCTAAGAGGTAAATGAAGGACTTAATGGAAAGCAACAGACAAGGATGCCATACATATAAACTCAAAAGAAGCTGAATCTTTTGTTTGAAAGGTAAGCAAGCAAAGTTTTATCAGGAGGCAGAGTCATCTATTGCTTTCTGTTATTGTGATAAAGACCACGACCAAAATCAACTTGTGGAGGAAAGGGTTTATCTGGCTTCCATGTCCCGTCACAGTCCATCGTGAAGTGAACTTAAGGCAGGAATGAGACCATAGAAACAGAGTAGAGGCCAGTGGGAATGCTGCACCGGCTTGCTCTTCATGGCTTGTTCTGCCTGCCGAGGGTCGGCACTGTCCACACTGGTCTGGGCCCTCCTCCCACATCAATCACAAATACTCCACAGCCTTGCCAACAGGCCAGTTTAACAGGCATTTTCTCAGTTGAGGTTCTGTCTTCTCAGATGACTCTGCTGTGTCAAGTTGACAAAAAAATTAACCACTGCATAGAATTATAGCAGGGAGGTGTCTCAAAAATGAATTGCTCAAAAGCCAAACATTTCTTATTTCTACTGACAGTGAGATTGGCTGTATATTTGAGATGGAGTGAGATGGGCAACACTGGCATGTGCGCACGCGCGCGCGCACACACACACACACACACACACACACACACACACACACACACACACATACACACACACGAAATTCTTGTGGACTAGATAAAGGTGCAAATTTCTCAGCACAGAGCTAAAGAACAGGGAGCCTAAGCTCCTGGAACAAAACAAACCCATTTTCCTACTTTTAAAGTCCTGATTATATTGTTGGTATTTATAGATCTCTGACATTGATGTAGCACGTTACAGTAAGAAATAAGGGAGAACCCATAAGATATTTAATATAAATATAAGGAAAGTTGAAGGATTTATAAGCTAGCCTCAGAGAGGAGGCTGACAGACAAGTTCCACCCATCTTAAATGTGGGAACGATTTAGAACTATTATGGAGAATTTACTAAGATGCAAAACTAAAGATAAAAACTAAGATTAAAAGCTCAACAATTATAAGACAGTCTGAGGGTCTAGCTGGAATGGCTGTCTCAGTTACACTGACCAGCGTCCTCTCCATTATTATACTAACAAAGTAACAGAATCCCAGCCCCAAAATGTGGCTCCTGTTTCTGTTTTGTGGCACTTTTTTTTTAGTTCAATACTACCTAAGGGTGAAAATACAGAGATTAAGATTTTGTCCCTCAGGCAATTTTGGTTAAAACAAAGTAGGAAACCAAACTGGATGCTTGTTTCATTTCTTGGTTATTGTAATGGCTAATCGTGCTTGTCAACTTTATTGGATAAAGAAATGCCCAAGGGCTACAGAGACACAGAGAACAGCAAGTGCTCAGCAGCTAAGAGTGCTTTCAGAGTACCAGGTTGGTTCTTATCATCTGTGCCAGGCATCTCACAACTGCCAGTAACTTCAGTCTGGGGGTTCCGAGACTTTCTTCTGGCTTTTGTAGGCACGTGAATGCATGTGCACATAATGAATACACACACAGACACATAAACATGCACAGAAATAAAAAATAAGGCATGATTTTTTTTTTTTAAAAGCATGTCTGTGAGGTGTTTCCAGAGAGGCTTAACTGCAGGGGGAGGCTCCAACCGAGTGTGGGTGGCCCCATTCCATGGGCTGAAGTCCAGAACTAACAAAAACAGGAGTTGGCGAAAGCAAGCTGGGCACTGATAGTCCCTTCCCTCTGCTTCCTGATCTATATAGATGTGAGGGAGGGGCCTCATGTCCTTGCTGTCATGGACCAGTCCTGCCACCATGGTTTCCTTTCCATGACGGACTGTTATCCGCAGACTGTGAGACGAGATAAACTTCCTCCCGTAAGGTTCTTCTTGTAGGCTATTTGCTCACAGCAACAAGTAATGAATCTAGCTATAGAGTAACTATGTTTCTGGGTAATCCGTGATACCTTCTTTTCTTAATTCACTCTACAAGAGGGAACTAGTCCTACCTCCCTGATCAATGCAAGAATAACATGAAAACAGCAGCTGCTGGAAACCATACAAACCCATGACATTTTAAAGGAAGCAAACGGCAGGAAGAGGAATGGCTAAAAACAAAGCCTCCCTTATAATATGGTAAGCATCTAGGTCGTATACCATTTCCACTGCGAAAACATGCTTCGAAACATACACACGAATAAGAATATTCATTTCCCTAGAAGCTCCTGCTCCTACTGGACTGCTCGTTGTCAACAAGAGATTTCAATTCTAAAAGGAGATGAAGGATCACACTATACATTATATAATTACATCAAATATTCCTTCACATCTAACATATTTCCTCTGCTGCTCCTACTCTACACTTTTAAAAATACTTCCAAGCACTTAAATTATGGTTATCATTCTTCCTTTAATAGGGGCAGCACCAGGGACGCTGAAGCACCGAGAGGAAGTCAAGGTTGGATGTGTTAACACATTATGGGTGCGAGGTTCTTAGCTAGTGCCTTACTTTACCTCTGCTTAGGTTTTATTCAATCCAGGTGAGCCTTGAACTCCTAATTCGCTTACTTTACTTCCAAAGCACAGGCCTGAGCCACAACACCTGTTTTTGTTTTGTTGCACTGTATTCTTTGTAACTTCCTCTTTATTAGTGGAGTGCAGAATGACTTTTCAATGGTAAACTGTATAAACAACAGTGCCAGACATTAAAATCTTAACCTTAGCTAATGGTAAACATCATTAAACATGAAAATTTACAGCTAGCAATGTCAGAGGATCAGTGTAACAGAAGCCACTGAGAAGCAAAGCCTTTGAAGCAAGAATGGGAGCAAAAGGTGGCGACTTCTCTTACTCATTTAACTCTAATAAGAAAAACGATGAAAAGAGAGAAAGACCAAGTCCGACTCAGAAAGATCTGATTGGTTAGCTAGCCCTCCTTATTTATGCGTAGTATGTACACAAGTGTAGTCCTACCAGAAACTTCATACACATTCACACAGGGTATGTTTAGCATAATTTAATTTATTTAATTTGACAGGAAATTACTTTAGAATTAGTAGTCTAGTCAATTTTAATGAAATGGGCTGGCAGCTAGAAAATTATAAATTACCTATCTGATGATCTCTTTTAAGTATAATTAGTGGTTTTAACAGAGTCATAATTTTTTTTGTGGGACTAATATATCTCTATTTGCAAAATTAGATGGCTAAGTCATATTTTTATTTCAGTGCTAGTGTCTTGATTCATTAATACGAATAACTCTTTGTATGATCAGTTATTTTTATAAGAACAGAAAAGGAACAATTTCCAGGCTCTAAAAAAACCTTGACATTAATAATTAATAGACTTTCACATACAAGTCCTGCATATTACTTATTTACATTGTTTGCAGGATGTGGGAAGTCCAAGCTTTGGGTTATACATCTTTTCTCTATAAAAACAACACATTAACTCCTTCAAAGAGTTAGGTTTTGTCTTTCTACTAAAGAGAAGATTCTTTGTTTTGTTGCTGACTGTACATTTTTAATTTAGAATTAAGTCAAGTCCTGCTTTCAAATCAATATCTATGTTGAGTATATTTTTCATTTGGAGAAAAATCATAGGCTATATTCTCTACTCTGTAGGCAAGCAGTTTTTACCATCTTATTCAGCAAATGCCATACCAGTTCTAAACTTAAGCAAATGTGCACCAATACCATTTGACCTGTTACTGAGATGTTAGTTAGCATGGACTAATTCAGTTCCATTTCTTCAGAGGACAGTCTGTAGTTACATAGCTCATGGCAGAGCTAGACAATCACCATATTTGCTTGACTATTCAGCACTGGCTATATCTGCTGAAGGTCCACCCTAAGGGTTTTTGATTGTTGAAATAGAAACAGGTCGCATGATAACAGCCTTCTTCATAATAAAGCAGTGTTGAAGGAGTAAGGCTCTAAAAGCGTCCACGTCAAAAAGTAATCAATTATTTCTTAGTCTTGGTATTTGAAATAAAAACTTAAAGTTATAATTAATATTCAGTGTATTAACACAATGTAGGAAATTTTTCTCTAAAAACCAACACTTTTGGGCAAAGGCTATGCAAGACCCAAGAAGCAAAGGAAAAATCTGAGCTGGATTGCTCTCCAGGATCCCCATTTGCCAGCAGGCTGGCTGCTCGTGGCCATGTCAACACACCTGAAACTGTTTAAAGCAGTAAAGGTAGAACAAGGTAGGCAGAGCCCAGCCAACACGACACCTGATGGGCAAGTGGTCTGGTCTTACTTTATAACATTTTAAACAAATCCCTTTTCTTCAAGTTATCTGTTAGGATTTGGACTGCTTTAACACAGATATAGCTCTGAACAGTCTTTAAGGCTTTTGTAAATAGTGAAGAGTCAGTCATATTCAGAACACTAAAGCATATTTTTCTTCAATTTATTCATCTATTGACAATTATCATGTCTCCAGTAATGTTCAGAATCACAAATCCTATCTGTGTGTCATGTGATCCTCGACAGTATATCAGATAGTCAGACCTATCTGACTATATCAGAAAGACATCTCGAGAGGGTAGGGGTGTGGCTTCCTTGGTACATGCTTGCATAGGATGCACCAGGCCCTGTGTTTGAGCTCCAGCACTCCATAAGCTAGGCACTGAGGATGTATGCCAGTGACCAAGCACTGTGGAGATGGAGATAGAAAGATAAGACATTCAAGGCGATCACAGGAGACATAGGGATGCGGGATCAGCTAGGACACAGGAAACTCTGCCTAAAAATATGAACGATAACAAACGTTGAGGGAGTAAAGTGAGGTTGGACAACAGAAACAATAAGAAGCAGGTCTTAGCTTTGCCTTGTCAGTGGGCTACTTTTCCTATATTTTATAGTCAACATTACAAAAATGAATCCCCCCAAATGATGTAAATCTTATTTTTCTGAAAGAACAGGTCTTTCAGCCAGCCTACACAGCACATTCTGTAAATGACTCATGTGACAACAACACTGCACTGTGCCAGCAGTTAAGCCAACTAGCACTGACTTAGGTAACGATGTCTCAATGCAACCTTACTAAAAATGACACTAATGAATCCCTTCAGTCATTTTGATTTTCAGGCAGTGACTCTCAACCATGACGGTCTTTAGGAATCAACTCAGGAGCTTTCAAAACATGCTGAGTTTTTTTTCATACAGAGATGCTAATGCAATTTCTTTAGGGTAGCAGGGACATGTTTTATGCGACAAAACAAACCACTGTTGTAACAAAAACTATTATGATCAATTATGAGACTTTATAAGTTAGCATAAGAAGATAAAAGTAGTTTCCTTTTGGGAGAAAAAGCATTTTATTTTAGAAGTGATACTTTGTAATGAATAAAATTGTACCGTACAGACAGTAAACTGACTAAAGAAGGTATTATGTAAATAAATCATCACTTACTGATTTTTTTCTCTTTTTAATGTCAGTTAGCTTTGTAGATGCTGCATACAAAAAAGATCTTTGAGAACATCTGGAAAATTCTTGGGAGTCCTTCCTGAAGGCCAGGTGGGGCCTCAGGAATTGCTATCCTCTCCCATCAAGCCACCTACGGAGGCTGAACACATAGCCATACCTGGGAAGGCACCGCTGCCCTGTGTATAAAGCATGCCTGACTGAGGGAGAGCTAGTCTCTTTGGGCCAGATATGTAATTCTAATAAAATTGATCTTCATTAAAAGCAATGCCCCCAAAGACCTATGTTTTGAGGATGAGAATATAAACCTAAACACCCAAGGATGTAAAAGTTCACCGTGATGTACATATAACAAAGTTTAACTGTCTACCGTTTATTGGACCGCTCTGCCACGAAGCTCCACTGATTTCTGGCGATCACTTATTCTGCTTCCTTCGGAAGGTCTGTTATTTCAATGTGTGATTTTTCAGAATACAAAGTTTTTCAAGAATACATTTTCGTATCAGAGCGTGAACACCTGGATCTGACAGAGCATTTTTAGGGCAGGATACACTGGCATGGACAACGTATCTATCTCCTGGCCACTTCTGACAGCACAACTCAGCTTCTAGCCTACAGTGAGCCTCTGATTCCGAGAGCGTGGGTTAAAGAACTGTGGTATCACATATATTAGAAGTGTGATTTGGAAACACTGCAGCACAACTGATAGGAAGTGAGAGGGAAAAAAACAAACCCCACCCGACGGATAAGAAAATTATTTTCTGGAAGCTTTGTCTCTTCTTAGGGAAGTGTTAGGACTGTCCTTGCTGCATGTACCAGTGTCCACTGTGCCAAAGGACTGGCCGGTTCACTATTGTTCCACCGGGGCAGCCAACCCATCAAGGTTCTGTTCCTCCCGTGTAATACTGGTTCTTTTCAGTAATACCATGACAAATGGTATTTGGCAACTAATTTTACTTCAATGCTTTACCCCTCCCCACATTCAGATCTAAAACTGCCATCTAGAGAGAATAAAAACACTAACTGCATGAAGATAATGCGGCTTCACTCAAGACCTACTGGGGTCCAAATCCTGGAGGTGTTGACTCACAGGAGAGATACCAAAGAGAATCAATCCTAAAAGTGAGACAGTCCCCTGAAAATCCAGATTAGATAAGATCATACCATGCCAGCAGGCTAACATAGGCCTGTTTTCTCTGCCAACTAAAGAATTAAAGGGCAGGAAAAAGGTGTCATGAGAGATTGTGGAGCTTCCCAGTAGAGCCATATAATACTGAGGTGACCCCTGTCTGGGCTCTTTGTCTCATTGATAAAAGTATTTAAGACTGATCTCAAATGAAAGTTTGATGGCTACAGACTCAAAGGGAAGCTTGGGGACAGTTTATTAGAGTTTAAATGGAAAACCCCAAGGCAGGCTAATTGTAATTAACACAGCTGCCTAGAGGAGGAGCGTGAAGGTGGCACGGAGGTCAGCCATATGTCAGCAGGCAGCTACATGGAGGGATGTGGGAGTGGGCTTTAGAAAACAGTGAAGCCCAAAGCCTTAGGGGCTCTAGCTGGCACTGGAAGAAAAAGACAACAAGGAAGGAAAGGGAATATTCACCAAGAAAGGCGTCTCATTCGGAGTGCACTAAGGGGCAGTAGTTCTGGGAAGGTGGCCATGCCTTCCTCTTTCTTAGGAGTGGTGAGCTAGCCAGATCCCAGACCTGCTGCAGTAGGTCAACTTTTAAAGGAGGAGATAAAGGCAGAGCTCTACCCAGAGGTAGAGCCCATTCTTTATAAAAATGCCTGGGATTGGTATTTGAATTTACAAAGTGGAAATCAGTGAAATTCAGTCAGATATTTACATAAACCACACAAAACAAGATAGACACTAAATATCTGTAAAAAAAACTGAGGATGAATAAAACTAAGTAAGCAAAGGAAAGATGGTGTGTGCTGGTAAAAGAGTAACCTACGGTTTGGGGTATGTCTCATTGTAGATACCAGGTATTTATTGGGATTTACCTTCTAGTATAGACTTTTGTTTAGGATATGCAGAAGAGATTGAGGAAGACCAGTCTGAAAGCAGGTCTCTTTCAATCCTTAAGTTATAAATAATGTCCAATCTGCAGTGTCTCCAAATCATCCTGTGTTGGAGAAACACACACACACACACACACACACACACACACACACACACACACACACACACACACACACACACACACACAAACCAGAAGGACAATAAAAGCAAAGTAGTGTAGTCAGGCTGGGGGCCCAATTCCTACAGTCCTGGTTATTCTAGGGAAGAACAGGACGGCTGGGTCTAGGCCTTCCAGGACACATTCTCTATCAGTGACACTTCTCCATCCCCAGAGGGGCTCTAAGACCACCATTCCCTCAGAGTAGCTCACCCAGGAAGACCTTCCCTAAGGCTTTTAACTGCAGCCTTGGGTGACTAAAGTTCTCAGCAGCAGGAGCTCAACTCTTGCTCTCCTAAGGCCAGCTAAGCACTAAACTCTGATCTAGTCTAAGACCCACATAAATGAGCACAGAGAATTTCAAATGCTCTTTCTGGGGATTCAAATGTATTTCATGATAATTTGTTCTGTTGTTGCATTTAATTTTCCTGTAAATCATATCCATCAAGGAATATACCTCTCACTGATGGTATATTATCACAACCCTTCACCTGCTGGCCAGATGAACAGGCTGTGTGTGAAAACAAAACCAGAAAGGAATGAAAGCTGAATTTCAAAGAAAGCTCATTTTCAGTGATTTAGGAGGAAAGTATACATGTCACAATAAATACCTGGTGTCTACAATAAAACATACCCAAACCATATCTTTTACCAGAGCACACAATCTTTCCTTTGCTTGCTTATTTTTATTCATTCTCAGTTTTTTACAGATATTTAGTGTCTATCATGTTTTGTGTGGTTTATGTAGAATGTAAAACATAAGTCCTATACCTCTTGAATCTGAAAACAAAATTCCCAAGCACTCAACAGCCACTTGGTACATGCACAGACATGTGGGGATCCGGCAAGGTCTGTGCTCTGGTTGGTCCTGAAGCACTCCTTCCAGGTTATGGGTTAAGACTTCTCTGGTACGCAGAACCTTTTATGAGCTGCTAGCAGATGAGGGTAGGCCATAGAGTTTAATGGGCAATTCCAAGAGAAAACAGTGGTAGAAATTAGAGTTTCAATGATGTACCTTAGGGAAGAGAAATTCCAGTTTCTGCCGTCTGCCCTGGGGAGAGAATTCTGAGCCAGGAACCATGTCACTACACCACAAAACATATATCATTTTTCTACTCTCTCAATGCTGATTTCGCTGTTTTCCTACAAAGGTGCCCCAAGACAGTATGTTTCTCTTGTTCAGAACTTCTTGGTTGATCAATTTAACCTTAGAGCTCTCTGTCCTGTCCCATTCAATATAGGGTCTTACAAATACTAGTCAAGCGCTTTACCAATGAGCTACATTTCCAGGCTTCCTTGCTTTGTACAAAATTATCTGAATAAAGGCAACAATCCTAAGCAAAACGAAAGGAAAAAACATGTATGTATAGTCCTGTCATTCAGAAACAACCAGTACCAATATCATTATTTTTCTTCATATACATTTTATTTTACATGCATATATTTTCATTCGTATATATATATTTAATAAATTTATTAAAAATAAGGCTTTTTATTGTTTTCTCCACTTAATGTGACACAAAAATTCTCACACCATTACTTTTCCATGAAATTACTTGCAATAACTGTATTACCTTAACAATAAAATACAATATAATTTATTTAACAGCTCTCCATGTTAGATATTTAGGTTTATACAGCTCTGGTTATTATAAACAGAGTGATCTTTTTCCTTTTTAAAGGTTACTTCCCTTGGAATTAATCATTGAGGTAGACTTTCTAGGTCCAAGGATATGGGCATTTTAATGTGGATCTCCTTTATCTTTAATTATGGAGTGGTATTTTTTGGAAGTCTTGATATTAGCAGTTAGAAGATGAGGTTACAATAGGGAACCAGATATGGTAATAGTAAATGTGATTCTGATTTTCTTTTTTTCTTTTCTTTCCTTCTTTCTTTATTTTTTGTTTTTTGTTTTTTTGTTTGTTTGTTTGCTTTGTTTTTTGCTTTTTGAGTCTGGGTTTCTCAGTGTAACTACCCGTGGCTGTGTCTATCCTGGACTCAATTTGATTTGTAGACCATGCTAGCCTTGAACTCACAGAGATCCACTTGCTTCTGCCTTCTGAGTGCTGGGATCAAAGGTGTGTACCACCATGCCCAGCCTGATTTTCTTTTTTTTCATTCCTACATGAAGGGGGGCAGAAAAAAAAGGGGTCAACAATCTCTCCGGTTCAGTGGCTTCTAGGGATGAATGTTGAGGTGGGGCTTTATTACAGCTGAGACTGACTCCAGGGAAGGCAAGCAGCCTCTGCTCAAAGGGTTTCTGGAGAGAGACAGACAGAACAGGCTGGCCAGAAAGCAATGTGGTATTTCACTTAGGAAAGCCATGTTTTCAACATTTATTGAGTAAATTGCGTAATCCTTTCTTTTCCAACCCCCCCAAAAAACTGTGTGGTCTCATGTACTTGTTACTCCAGCACTGGAGGAGAGTGGAGGGACAGCAGGATTGCTAGTTCTCAGTGGCTACTAACATACCACAAACACCTGTGAGTTACAGCTCACAGTTTCAGTGAGACATCTGTCTTAAGGGCATACAATAGAAAGTGACAGATAATAACCAAGGCTCTCCACTGGCTTGTGTATGTGCTTGCGTAGACATGTGCACAGACGTGTGCACACAGAACAAGTTTCTACAGCATGCTACCTATACAGTTTTCTGAGATACAACCCTACGAACAAATTTTACCATTAAATTATCTTTAGTGATATTATGAACTTACTAGCTTTTAAATATACAGATACAGAAAATAAATCATGTGTAACTGTGTGTGTGTGTGTGTGTGTGTGTGTGTGTGTAGGTCAGAGTCAATACTGAGCAACTTCCTCAGTTGCTCTCTACCTTACTCTTTGAGACAGGGTCTCTCGCTGAATCCAGAGCTCATATATTAGGAAGACCAGCAATCCCTGGTATGCTTCCATTTCTCCCTTCCCAACACCTGGAGAACAGGTGCACATCTCATTCAACTTTTATATGGGGGCTTGGGATCTGAACTCAGAACCTTGTGCTTGTGGGGAAAGTATTTATTTTGCCTGACCAGTCCATCTCCCCAGAACTATAGTATTTTTTTTTTCATGAAAAGGGGGGGAGGGGTGGAGAGAAAAAGAAAAAAAAAAGAAAGAAAAGAGACAAATTAAGGCATTAGACAATTATTCCAATGAACTGAAAGAAAATGCATTATTTTCCAAGAGAATTGAAGGTCTGACATTCTCTTTAAAAAGATGAAAATCCCTACAACACCCCTCTTTGGCTTTTGTTCTGAGTTTTAATACAAGCTGAACATTTCTGGTCAGTAGTCTGGTAATTTTGTGTCATAAATCTGGGTAAGCAAGCTAAACACATGGCTCAACAATCCTTTCTTCTTAAATTACGCATGAAAGTGTCTCAGCAATTTGGTAGACAGAACACAAAGAGATGAACTCAACTGAGGCTGCAAAAGTAGAGGGCAGATTGCAGGAGGGGGCGCCCCAAGGCATCAGGGTGAGCACAGTGCAGACTTGCTGAGGAGATGTAAAGTAATGAGTTACAGAACACCAGTTTCTAAAGAAAATGAGCCCGCCTTGGCAGCCATCCGCCACCACACTGAATAGAAGGGGACGTTCGGTAAAGGCCGACGGGTGAAGTGCTCTAACAGTTAACAGGACTGTAAGCTCTTGTTGCTTTCCTCTCAGCCAAAGGACGCTACTGAAAAAATAAATAATGACTTTATTTGGAATAAATGGTCATTCAGGTCACCCTGCTTTCAAACGTTTTCTATTATTAAAGATCAAAATGGAAGCAAACAGCTTGAAGAGCAGGTGTTGGTGTTCGAGAGGATTAAACAAATGAACTTGCATGTCTTAAAATGGAGACAAAATTATGTATAAACTCACAAAAACAACCACAATTTTGAAGGGTTCCATGAAGGTTAAAGAATTAAAGGATTTGGGGTGAAATGTTACACATGGCATCTGCCATACAAGGTGAATGACAATCATCAGGTTAAAGGTTAAGGCTCAAAAAACGATCCCCCCGCCCCCAATCATCAACAGCAGCCATCACTATCGAGAACAAAGCAGATGTGGCTATAATCACTATATAGAAAAGCTGCATGTGGGTATTTAAGGACCTGATTTCCAATGTCCAGAGCATATAAAACGCTTACTGTGCTTTTAATCACTCTTCCTCCAAAATAAAGCAGACATAGCTGGGCATATGAAATGCCATTTGTACGATCTTTATGGACTGCAGTAAATTTATTTTTCATTTCAGGTTTTTTACATACAAAAAACCCAAACTTTCTGTTAGGTCAAACAAGTTTGCAAAAGGTGAAAGGAAGCATAGTTGGTCCCTGAATGCGTTATTACTAATTTCCAAAAAAAGCACCAACACTTAAGTTGGGTGTTTCACCCAAGCACCTTGTGGAAGCAGATGTTGCACATAAAACAAAGCATCACAAAGTAGACCAGTGCAGAGTCAGAAAGATGGCTAGCATCTCTAAGGAGTTAATGATGGCTGCATTTCCATGGTTATGCAGATCTGCCCATGCAGGAGGCCCTGGGTGACATCTAAACACTAACTAAGGTCAAGGTGACCTGTTACTACAAATTCCAACCACTTTTCCTCATGCACACCTCTGTAGGTTTTGAATTATATTAACAATTCTATAAATTCAGAAATAAATGTTAAAATAAAAAAAAAAAAAACAACAACAACCAAAGAAACCCAAACATCCCAAACTCGTAAAACCTGACCCAGGTTGAGAAATGCCATCAAAGTCTCTGCACCCTTCACTTCAGGCCAGTGCGGGTATCTGCTGCTTCCATCCCCAGTGATGTGTTCCCACCTTCCCTGCACGCTCTGACTGTTCCCTCCTCCTCTTAGGAAACGGGCAAGATCCTTATACTTTGAAGTGTAATTTGAAAGGTAAAGTTCAACTAAGATTGACTCTTGACCAGAAATTACGTTTTTAAGACAGCAAGAATGAGGGCTTTACTTATGAATACCCATTGATGGTAGAAAAAAAATCAGAAATAATCCAATATTAGAATAGAGACAGAATGAATGGAATATAGAAACCAACTCTATCAGATCATACTATGAAATGAAACAATTATTTGTTAGAGATTTTCAGAGAATGATCTCTGTTGTTACATAAATAGTTCTAGAACTCTTGGGGGATGTAGCTCCCTTTTCAGGTACTTGACATTCAGATATTGCTTTACTCCTGTTTCTCTTTGGTACTTGAGATACCACAGAGCCCTTTGATTCCTTTTCGGGAACGGGCACACCGGAGGCTGCTTGTTCAGAAGGAAGACGGCTCAGTTTGTATGCAGATACTGTTGTGTGCCTCAGCATGCTTATAACTGTCCCAGTCTCTAACAAAGCCTGGGACATTAAAATTCTCTTCTAAAAGTTTGCCTTTCCCGTTTCTCTTTCTCTCTCTCAATAAATAAAAGACCTTTTGGTTACTGCAAGCAAAACTATGAAAGCAAGCAATTATAAAAGCAAAGTCATTAGGTAGTTTCTTTGGAATTAATAGTTCTTGGAGTAACTTTGTTAGTGGTTAATAAGTTTAGAAAGTGTATTCCTTTAAAAGCATTGGAAAAGCCATTAGGATGTCTTTGTGGCTTTCTGTGATCTGTGGGTCAGGCCATTCTCTGCTTAGATCCTCTATTCCAAGACTTTACTCTTAACATCAATTAGTCAGGGAGCATTTCAAAGAAGAAACTTCTTATATAGGGAATATAATAAAAGCAAGAGCTCCATCAATTAGTTGTTTATAATATAAAATGGATTAAAAATCTTAGATTTATTTTTTGGTAAAACATAAAAATTCATTGTATTTTATCTGGGGACAGTGAAACAAAGCCAGAACACCTGCTGGCATGTTGAATATCTTTCTAATTAAAACATTCAATCACTCAGTCTGTCAGTCAGTCAATCAAGCAACTCATTAGCAAAAATCCTGTTTTGTTATCTTATTAATAGAATGGTTATTATTCAGAAGTGAAGAATTAGAGAAACTCAATATAAAACAACAATAACAAGAAACAAACAAACAAAATGTCAAAACGATATGGGTCTCGGGAAGAACCACATTCAAGACAAACCACTTAGATTGAGATTTTTGAAGAAATGGACCTTTTCCTGAGGAGTTACTGACTTTTGCTGCTGGGTGGGGTGTGACCGTTCTTTCAATGGTGAGGTCACTGGGGGATTAGCTGGGAAGAAGGCATTCGGAGGAAAGGGAAGTAATGGAGGCAGTGAATAGACTTATAGTTTGTTTGAATGTATGTATGTATGTATGTATGTATGTAACAGTCAAAAATTTAAAAATCACATCTCATAAAGAGGAAGACACATTTTCAGCTTCAGGATGAATAAGCCGGAGAAAGCATTTATGTTTACATTCTAGGTATCTAAGTTTTCAGAGTTAATTAACTGTTTAGAGAAAGTAAGTGAGTGATTTTAGACATTCTGTCAATATAATCTGTGCAAATTATCCTATGCTCATTCTATGTGCACTTCTTACTTTGGCCTTAATTATACTCTGTAAAGCCTGCTTAAAACAACAGAACTTTGTCAAGTAGATGTTTTTGAGACTGAGACAATAAAGGCACGTATGTGGAGCGAGCCAGAGACCCTGAATGTCTTGACTCTTGCATGCCCTGTCCTCTGACCTTCACAAGCACTTTCTCCCCCTCATAGTAAATATGTAAATAAATGCAAGGGTTGATTTTTAACAGCCACACATGCAAGTTGGTAATGCAGGGAATAAAACATAAATTAAAATGTTTACAGTTCTATCAACTGGGGACCATGTATGAAAACATATGCGCCCATAGGGGTAATTCTCATTCAAACCACCACAATGGATCTTGCCCATAATTCCAGCACCTGAGAGGTTAAGGCAGGAGAATTGCCACAGTTTGAGGCCAGCCTAGCTTACCCAGAGTATTCTAGGACAGCTAAGGCTATACTACACAGTTGAGTCCCTGCCTTACACAAAGCAAAGCAAATAAACAAAACCACTTCTTATTTGAAGTTTTTCACACCTGCAATATAGCAATCACTCAACAAAACGTAAATGAATAACAAGTATTTGCACAGGACTGGGATTAACTATGAGGATGATATTAAGTACAATATGCCCAATTAATGCATACTTTAAAAAGTAAAAATGTATTTCAAATACTGCTTGGTGCTGCATAGTATAAACACCCCGTGCATGAAAAAAGTATTCACTATTCACCTGATATTCAAATAAAATTGGGACTCACTTTTAATTTTCATTACATGAGGCTGGTATCTGATCCAGAAGTAAACACAGAGTCTTTTATGTATTGGAATCAGTTGCTGTAAGCCCACATACTTAATAGTTAAGGGGCCAGGTTCTTCCATGGCCTATAAAGTGGCAACAATTAGCCAGATCCACCTGGTTAAGTTCAGCCTTTGAATCTCCAGTAAGACTGTGCCCCAGGTCTTGTACACACCAGGTGAGCACTCCAATACCGAAGGAGACTGACTCTTTAAGGGCTTCTAGTTATTTACCTGTGTTCTCCTATATTTCTTTAAGTGAGTTACTTATGTCCTTTTTAAAGTCCTCTATGATCATCATGAGAAGTGATTTTAGATCTGAATCTTGCTTTTCCAGTGCGATGGTGTATCCAGGACTTGCTATGGAGAATTAGGTTCTGATGATGCCAGGTAACCTTGGTTTCTGTTGTTTATGTTCTTGCGCTTGCCTCCTGCCATCTGGTTATCTCTAGTGCTACCTGCCCTCCCTTTGTCTAAATGGAGCCTGTCCTTCCTGTGATCCTGGTTGTGTCAGAACTCTTCAGAGTCCAGCTCTCTCTGGGATCCTGTGATCCTGGGTGTGACAGCTCCTGAGAGTCAATGCCTCTGCGACCCTGAGATCTTGGTGTGACCAAGCTCCTGGGATCCTGTGATTCTGTGCATGTTAGAGCACCTGGGAGTGGAGCTTCCGCTAGGTGTTGTGGGACTTGCTAAAGAGTTCGTGTCCAAGGTCTGCTCTGAAAACTAACAAATTTCTTATCTGGGGCAATAATTCAGTCCAATAATTATAGAATGAATTTGTTCAAACAAGTACAGAAACATTCTAATCTATTTCCCTGCTTTAATCCTTACAAAACTTCCTTTGAAATGTTCTCACATGGCTAACATGGTCTTCATGAGTATTAGAAGGGGAGTCTTCTTTCCATGTCTAGTGGTAAGGAAATTTGTTATTTTTATACATAAGATATTTAGGAGAAAAATGTGAGTCCAACAATAGCTGCTTGTTTCCCTGGACTATTTGATCCCATGCCATCTTAGCTCTTTATGTAGTTCATCATGGCCTTTACCTCATGATGACCCTTCCACTTTAGCTCAAGTTGCTAGGTGTGTGCTGCTAGCATCCCCGGACCCTGCTGAAGTTTATCATGGCTTTGTCATATTGGCAGCCTTGTGTTCAGGTCAAGACAGGCCACCAACAATGCAAATTCCTTAGGCACTGTACTAAATTCTGGCATATAGATGGTTCGCTTGTGGGGAGGACCAATCCTCCTAAATACTTTACAGACTGTGATGCACTGAAAGGCATCCAGGAGACTACTGAAGCACACTTCCAGATGTGTTTGTGTGGAGGAGCCCACAGGCCATTACACTATGAGGGGTCTGTTTAATCCATCGGCGGATTCAAAACTGATTTTTGGAAAGTTGTGGACCTGCAGAAGTTGGGGTCGTGGAAGTGGACAGCCTTTGAGGGGTAGGTCTTGGCTCTGGTGCCTCTGGGCTTGCACGAGGTGAACAGTTTGTATAACATGCTCTTTCTCCATCACGCTTCTGCCTTGCTTGGGCCTGAGCAAAGAAACCAGACAGCCATGAATGGAAGGCTCTGAAATCCTGAGCCAAAACAAATCTTTCCTCCTAAGCTGTCTGTCTCAGGTACCATACTTTGTGGCAGTGAGGAGAGCCTGATTAACATGAAGACTGGCTCCAGTTAAAATTTCTACCTGCATCTTGTTCTGAGGTCTACCTGCCTGTTCAAATGCTCCTGATGAGGTTAACTTATCCTCTTTACAATCCTCTATTATATCTGCTTCTTAGTTTTGTTCTATTAAATTGTAGGTCCCCCCTCCTCCGAAATCCCTGTTTTTACTGTATGCCTCTGATGTGTTCAAGGATAAAACATCACAATCAGACAAAACACAATTTGGAAGATTAGCTTTCCCCTTTAAAAAATGCTGGGGGAGGGGGAGCCCAAATACCTGTAGGCTTTTATACTCTTGAGTCATTACTATTAACAAAGACTAAATGTAGTAGCAATAGCTTGGCAAATCAGGGCTGGGAAACACTTCAGGAGCTGAAATCAATTATACCCTTTACAACACTCTATTTTACCTTACACAAAATGGTACCCAGCCAGTGTTCATAATTTAAATACATTTAAATAATGTATTTGTTTTAGTAAAATAATTCCTAATCATGTTAGCACAAGCAGGGACATACTAACAGCCTCCAACAGCACACCTCTCCTGGATAGCAGCTCCTCAATTTCGGCTTCTGCTAATTTGAGGTGTGGCGTGAGTTAGCACTTCTAACAAGCCCCCAGGTAATGCTGAAGCTGCTGGGGAACTGTATTTTGAGAACTACTGCTGTACACCAACCTGGAGTGTGAATGTGGAGGAAGAGAGTGTCCTAGCTGCGGACTGCCATCTTCTGAAAAGCAGCTCTAAATTAGAGATTCCAATTCTAATCAGGTAATTTGTGAAGTTAAGTCTTGATCACAGCAAAGATTCCAAATGCCAAACTCTTAAAGAAAGGAACGAAAAGAAGTGCAACTGTTTCATGGCAATTTTCACAGAGATTCTCCGTGGGTGAGCTTAAGATGCTGAAGTTTCATTAGCATTATTCAGTGTTGCTATGGGGACCAACTGGAAAGAACCTTCAGTGCACAGCAAAAGAAGGAAGGCAACACCACCAATGGGGGGACTTTAACGGTTTAAGAAACTAAAGCAAAATCATATTGCACATTTTCTGATGTTCATTTAAATCTTCTTTTAATAATAAGATAGCGACAAAGAGATTTCCTCTTTGAAATTCATGGCAGAAAGCAATCAAAATCTTTTAAAAGGATCAGAAAATAAAGGCTGTAAGCACGTTGTTCTGTGTAGTTAGGTATGATGGCCCTTCAAGGCTGGGGCCACTGGAAAGGATGAGCTATCCGGCAGCTGGACTCAGCTTGGACTGTGCTGGAGATAAAGCACTCAGGTAGGTATGAAGCACAGCTCTGGGTATTGGGAGGGACAGGAATAGGTTGCTTTTAGGCTGTTCAAGAATGAAGATGAACTGAAGTCATAGATAAAGAAAACATTACCAAAAGAAGAGAAAGGACAAATCAGTAGCAGAGATTCAGCTGAAATATATTCGAGATTCTTCTCAAAATAGACAGTGAGCTTTTTAGCTTCTCATCAGGGTCAGGGGAAGAGACTGCTTGAGAGGTAAATTGTAAAGCAGTGGAGTCAGTATTATTTGCAATTTCCTTTAAGCAGAAAATGACTCTATAGGTCATAGTTTTTTTTCAAGGTTTATTTTTATTTTTTAAGGTAGTCTTGCTATGTAGTCCCGTCTGCCCTGGACTATGTAGACCAGGTTATCCTTGAAGTGGATAATTCTCTACCTCAACTACCCAAGTACTCAGTGAACAAGTGTTAGCCACCATGCCCAGTGCTTCCTTATAGTTTAAAAGTAGGCTTATAATGCATTTTTAGTAAATAACGCTATAACCTCAAAGGAATTTTCTGCTTTTACTTCAAGTTTTGCAACTGTAACAGCAAAATTCTTATATTTATCAACACAACAAAGAACCAGAACTTTTTATAACTGGAATTTTGAGGTCGAGTTTTGAAGCAGCTCTAACAGTCACTCCTTTGAAGCTTCCTTTGAGACACCCCTTCTTCACCCTCTCCATAAGCCTTCCTTGTCAGATGGAGTTACTTATCTTCTCTACTTGCAGGATACCGTCTACTAAAGCGCACGGTGACTTTTCACTTTATGTACTTATTTATAACTTCTGCAAGGATTAAAACCACATTTGATTCATAACTCTCTTTCAATTGGGTAGCCTGTCCTAAGACACCACTCTTGGATACATTTTGCTCATCTGTTTCTTGGTTATTCACCCACTGAATTTTATAGAACTCCAGTTATAGTCTCTTTAGTTTCTTTTACAGAGTCTCATAGTCCGGATTTTGGTCATATTTTGTCAATGTTCTTCAACACTGAGTTCTAACAACTCTTATTTGCAGAGTGCACTTGAGAATTCTTATTCAGGTGAGGAAATAGAAGCAGGTGCTACCAGATGCTTCAGCTGGGGTCAAAGGTGAACACTGCAGGACTTTAGATCCTGTTTGCTGACTCATCCTGATGGATTTTGGAAATCTGCTAAATGTATAACATATCTTTCTTCCAGGAAATATTTTTTTTTTTTCTTTCCCAGTGGCTCAAAAAAACCACAGCTTCTATCCTTCCATGAGACACAGGCACATTACTGGTCTATCTTACTGTGTCTGCCTACTCTTCTAAGGAGATGCCTAAAGACATTGGGGCTTTACGGGGACAAAGGTACTTTGTTCTTCAGTTTTCTAGACTTTGGCTATTAGCATTTCTTAATCGCATGCAGCTGTCCTTTTGCATCTTACATGTGCAGTAAGAAATCAGACACATCAATGAAACTTGTATCAGCTACATACTTAAGAATAACCCTATTAAAAAAATGGGGAACAGAGCTAAACAAAGAATTCTCAATTGAGGAAAATATTGAATGGCAGAGAAGCACCTAAAGACATGTTCAACATCCTTAGTCATCAGGGAAATGCAAATCAAAACAACCCTGAGATTCCACCTCATACCAGTCAGAATGGCTAAGACCAAAAACTCAGGTGACAGCAGATGCTGGCGAGGATGTGGAGAAAGAGGAACACTCCTCTATTTTTGGTGGGATTGCAATGGTACAAGCACTCTGGAGATCAGTTTGGCAGACCCTCAGAAAATTGGACATAGTATTACCTGAGGACCCAGCTATACCACTCCTGGGTATATATTCCAAAGATTCTCCAACATGTAATAAGGACACATGCTCCACAATGTTCATAGCAGGTATATTTATAATAGTCAGAAGCTGGAAACAACCCAGATGTGCCTCTCAACAGAGAAATAGATACAGAAAATGTGGTACATTTACACAATGGAATACTACTCAGCTAATAAAAACAATGACTTCATGAAATTCTTAGGCAAATGGATGGAACTAGAAAATATCATCCTGAGTGAGATAACCCAGTCACAAAAGAACACACAAGGTATGTACTCACTGATAAGTGGATATTAGCCTAAAAGCTCAGAATACCCAAGATACAATGCACAGACCACATGAAGCTCAAGAAGAAGGAAGACCAAAGTGTGGGTGCTTTGGTTCTTTATAAAGGGGAACAAAATACTCATGGGAGCAAATACGGAGACAAAGTGTAGAGCAGAGACTGAAGGAAAGGCCATCCAGAGACTGCTCCACCTGGGGATCCATCCTGTATACAGTCACTAAACCCAGACACTATTGTGGACGCAAAGAAGTGCTTGCTGACAGGAGCTTGATATAGCTGTCTCCTGAGAGGCTCTGCCAGAGCCTTACATATGGAGAGGTGGATGCTCGTAGCCAACCATTGGACTGAGCACAGGGTCCCCAATGGGAGTAGTTAAAGGACTAAGGAGCAGAAGGGGTTTGCAACCCCATAGGAAGAACAACAATATCAACCAACCAGACATCCCAGAGCTCCCAGGGACTAAGCCACCAACCAAGGAGTACACATGGAGGGACCCATGGCTCTAGCCATATATGTAGTAGAGGATGGCCTTGTTGGGCATGAGAGGCCCTTGGTCCTGGGAAGGCTCGATGCCTCAGTGTACGGGAATGCCAGGGCAGGGAGGCAGAAGTGGGTGGGTGGGAGAACACGCTCATAGAAGCAGGGGGCATGATGGGATAAGGGGTTTCTGTGGGGGAAACTGGGAAACGGCATAACATTTGAAATGTAAATAAAGAAAATATCCAATAAAAAAAAAAAGAATGAGACAAGGAAAACATTGATGCTTTGCATGTAGTTCATGTGTCACTGTACAAAATGGACCAATTCATGTAGTTAAGCACATCTGTAGTGAAACTGTATAAATCCAGAAAGCATGGAGGGCCTTCAGAAGTTAGTTCCATGTCTCAAACTTGAGCCAATTTCACACACTATTAATGGAGCCCTTTAAACATAGTAGAGTCATTTCTGCCAGTGGAGTATAAGAGGACTCAATTTTGAATATTGACACAAATATTCTATTGAGTAGTTCATGTACTTATTGGAGAAAACCCAAAATGAGAGGGATCAGAAATTAGACATTCTCCCTACCTTATCTTATCTAGATATGTAACGCAGAGTAAGTTATGGCCATGCCAAGGCTCCAGATGGAAGGATAGCAGCTCTGATCAGTTGGACTTTTGGTCTATAAATGTTGCTAGGACAATTTTCCTTTTCTGTTTTTGCATCACAGATAACATTATCTATGAGTGAGAAAATACTGTGAAGCCAAGACTAGACTTGTGTGACATTCAGTAGACAGTCTAGGTCAGAGGACAGATAAGAGAACCAATGGAATGGGAGTAAGCAGTACAGTTAGGAGCATCAAACAGCACTGTAAGGAAGGACAATTTGGTATTGGGAAGCAAAAAGAAGGTAGTGATTGACAGGAAAGACAGATAAGAGCAGGTAAAAATCCAGGGAATACCAGTCACCAAAATGACTATGGGTCTTGAATGTATATAAATATAAATGTGCAAGGAGAAGTTTAAGGCAACCAAGCAGAACTTATGAGAGAGTCCATTTAACACACACACACACACACACACACACACACACACACACACACACACACATTTATATACACACATATATGTATATAAACATACATATATACATGTATAGAAAAGTCTGGAAGGACAGACATTAAATAACTAATAGATAAGCTTGTACAAACTCCTTGAGGAGGTATGGACATTGATGGCTTCCAGGAAAAAGAAAGTAGTTTTCTTTAGGGGTGTGGCTCCTAATGGGTACTCCACGCTCCACTGGAAGGCCCCACAGCCAGGAGTGCATGGGCAGCACAAATTGGACTCAGTGGGTTACTGGGAATACAAAAAGAGAACACAGAGTTTGGGGAGATGAGATGGATCTGGGACGAGATTGGAGAAGTAGAAGTAAATATGATCAAAATATATTCCATGAAATATTCAAGGAATTAAAAACATTGTATTTTTAAAAGACATTGATAATGGTTATCTTCAAATTCAGAGTTAGAATGATTTTCTTCCCCTTTTCCTTATATTTTTTGGTATTATATAATTATATTCATTGTGTCACTCACAGAACTTCATTATTATAACTAGGAAAACATAAGGATACTTTATCAGTATCCTCATTCTGCTCTCATCATTAGTATGTTTCTTTTTATGACTTTCAACTATGTAAGACCCCTCAGCCTTCTGGTTCCTCAGTATTGATGGAATTAAAAAAAAAAAAAAATAAAAGAAAGAAAGAGCCATCATTCATAAAATCCCGCCTACTTTTTCAGAGCTGCATACATTGTTTTGGCTTTAATAGCAGCTGATAGGCAATCTCAATGCAGTCATGACCGAGAGGCAAAGCTTGGGACTGCCTGCATGTACTGCAGCCATCTCAAACACAGCCACTTCTTCATTCCCCTCCTAGGCTGGAACATGGCCACTCAGGCTCATAAGTTACAGAGGGTAAACATTACCATCTATTAGCAGGAAATGAGTTTTACATAGCCTTGACCTTCATCATTCAGAAAGTAAAGATACAATTTGATGCTCCTATCCTAGGTCTTGAAGTCTTGATATACTATAATCTCAAAGAATCGTAACTGTTTTTCCAAAAAAGCATTTTACTTAATATCCATACCAGGCAGTGGTCTCACATACCTTTAATCCCAGCATTTGGAACAGTGGCAGGTGGATCTCTGTGAGTTCAAGGCCATTCTGGTCTTCAGAGTAGGTTCTAGGATAACCAAAGCTACACAGAGAAACACTGCCTTGAAAAACCAAAATGAATGAATGGATAAGTACATATTCATCCATAGATATAATGTGTTTTCATCAAATTCATCCTTCATTTAGCTCCTTATTCCCATGTGTACTTGCTCACGCTTTCCCTCCTACGGCAGCCATCCATGGCTAACAGCTCCTTAGACAGGGGTTGGACTTGAGCCTCTCCCCTATTCACATTGGGATTTTGGATGCCTTGATCTTGTTTAAGTCTTGTGTATGAATAAAGAATTCTAATTTAAATCATAATAACTTTAAAAATCTTTGGTAAAGCCACATAGCATGACAAGTGATTAGAATCGTCTAGGTCCATCTATTGTCCACTTCCAGTTTCCAGGCTGCATTGTCTCATGCCAACATAATTTCTAAGATGGCCTAGTACACTGCCTAGATTTCTAGCTGTCAGCTTGAATTTATGCTATCTGTACGCTGCCTTAAGATTAATTAATATTGTGAGTGTAATTTGTTCATGTCAAATCTCCTGAATATTCCATCAAGTTGAAACTTCCCTTACCTGTTTTAAACTCATTCCACCACAACTAACCAAAATACATTGTTATGATTTTTGAAGTCACTAATCAAATCAAGCAGATCAGCACTTGTTCTGTAATTACTGTACATCAAGTATGTGATGCCAAGAAGGTACCATCATCGGAAGAGAGACAGCTAGTCCCTGCATCCATATAAAACTGCTCAGTGTTTCACTGCCTGTCTCCTCCACATGGGTTCATGCTCTGCAAGCACCAGACTGCTCCTCTCTCCTCCATAGGAACTGACTAGTGTTCTACTTTACAGTGCAACGCTCTCCTCCAAAGGAAACTGATGCATCCTACTTTAGTGCTGCATTAATGCTCATTACAGATACTGTACTCTGCACCAGTCTTTTCTAGACAGTCACCAAGCTGCTTTTACCGCACACTTTCCTCAGTTTTAACTTGCTTTTATCTCTATGCATCATCTAATTTCCAACAAGGCCACACACTCCTGCCTCTTTCAGAGCTGTCTGGTTCTCAAAGGTTTTTCTTCTCACCCTCTTTTTGACTTGCTCTCCTTTATATTCAATTTTAGTATCAAATTCCCTAGTTAAGCCCTTCAGAGCCAGGCACTGTCATGTATTATTTATCTTATGATACCAATGAAGTCCATGGACTAGTACATATTTAAAAGCCACCTAGGAGTTATTTTGTGGGAACATGCTTGTCAAAGACAGACAGTGAGTGTTTCAGTTTTAAATGCTCTAACATTAATAAAATGTTCAAGGCCATCTGTGGCGGGAGATCTTACCTTGGCCACCAGGGCTCCATAGCCAAATAGTGCCAGGAGAAAGCTACCCCTCTAGGAGTGTGGAAAAGCCATGAGTGGGGTTAAGACAAGCACCACTGCTCAGCGGGACCCGCCCGGAATCCACGTGACACAGGGACTGAGGAAAAGCCAGGGACAGGAGCCTTCCAGTTTCCATCTGTGACTGGGGACCTCAGCCTGTGCTACAGGGCTCCATAGCAAAATAGTGCTGGGAGAGAGCTAGACTCCCAGGACTGTAGACAAGTCTGTCTGCTCAGAGGGACTCACCTGGAATCCCAGTACACAGTGACTGAGGAGGGGTCTTCTGGTTTCGTTTGGCGGCCAAGGAGCTGATCCTGTGACACAGGGCTCCGTACTCAAATAGTGCCAGGAGTGCTGACACACCTTCGAGCACAGGCAAGACCACTTCTGTTCTATTTCACTGGATCAAGAGGGACCCTTACAGAGCCACTAGGACACAGGAACCAAGGGACAGCTGGGGACAGGAACCTTCTGGTTTCTGTCTGCACCCCAGAGCTGACCCTGTGCCACAGCTCTCCAAACCCAAATTCCTCTCAGAGAGAGCTGGTCTTCAAGGAGTATTGACATAGAGGCTTGCAGGAGGGACAAGCCACAGCCAGAGAGAATAAGACCAGCTAATACCAGAGTTAACCAGATGGTGAAAGACAAGGGCAAAAACAAAAGGAACAGAAACCAAGGCTACTTGGAATCATCAGAACCCGCGACACCAAGCTCTGGATACCCCAACACACCAGAAAAGCAAGACCCAGAATTAAAATCATTTCTCATGATGATGATAGAAGACTTTAAGAAGGAAATAAATAACTCCCTTAAAGAAATACAAGAGAACACAGGTAAACAACTAGAAGCCCTTAAAAAGGAAACACAAAAATCCATTAAAGAATTACAGGAAAACACAATCAGACAAAGGAAATGAACAAAACCATCCAGGAACTAAAAATAGAAATAGAAACAATAAAGAAATCACCAAGGGAGACAACCCTGGAGTTAGAAAACCTAGGAAAGAGATCAGGAGTCATAGATGCAAGCATCACCAACAGAATACAAGAGATAGAAGAGAGAATCTCAGGCGCAGAAGATATTACAGAAAACATTGACACAACAGTCAAAGAAAATGCAAAATGCAAAAAGTTCCTAACCCAAAACATCCAGGAAATCCAGGACACAATCAGAAGGCAGAACCTAAGGATAATAGGTATAGAAGAGAGTGAAGATTCCCAACTTAAAGGACCAGTAAATATCTTCAACAAAATTATAGAAGAAAACTTCCCTACCTAAAGAGAGAGATGAACATAAAAATACAAAAAGCCTACCAAACTCTAAATAGATTGGACCAGAAAAGAAATTCCTCCTCTCACATTATAGTCAAAACACCAAATACACAAAACAAGGAAAGAATATTAAAAAGCAGTAAGGGAAAAAGGTCCAGTAACATATAAAGGCAGACCTATCAGAATTACACCAGACTTCTCACCGGAGACTATGAAAGCTAGAAGATCCTGGGCAGAACTCATACAGACCCTAAGAGAACACAACTGCCAGCCCAGGCTGCTATACCCAGGAAAACTCTCAATTACCATAGATGGTGAAACCAAAATATTCCATGACAAAACCAAATTTACACAATATTTTCCACAAACCCAGCCCTACAAAGGATAATAGGTGGAAAACATCAATTCAAGGAGGGAAACTACACCCTAGAAAAAGCAAGAAAGTAATCTTTCAACAAACTCAGAAGAAGACAGCCAACAAACATAAGAACAACATCAAAATTAACAGGAACCAACAATCACTATTCCTTAATATTTCTTAACATCAATGGACTCAGTTCTCCAATAAAAAGACATAGACTGACAGACTGGATCCATAAAGAGGACCCAGCATTTTGCTGCATTCAGGAAACACACCTCCGGGATAAAGACAAACACTACCTCAGAGTAAAGGGCTGGAAAACAAGTTTCCAGGCAAATGGTCCCATGAAACAGGCTGGAGTAGCCATTCTAATATCGGATAAAATCAATTTTCACCCAAAAGTCATCAAAAAAGATAAGGAAGGACACTTCATACTCATCAAAGGAAAAATCTACCAAGAAGAACTCTCAATTCTGAACATCTATGCTCCAAATGCAAGGGCACCCACATTCATAAATGAAACTTTACTAAAGCTCAAAGCACACATTGCACCTCACACAATAATAGTAAGAGACTTCAACACCTCATTATCATGAATGGACAGATCTTGGAAATACAAACTAAATAGAGACACAGTGGAACTAACAGATGTTATGAATCAAATGGATTTAACAGAAATCTATAGAACATGTCATCCTAAATCAAAAGAATATACCTCCTTCTCAGCACCTCATGGTACCTTCTCCAAAACTGACCATATAATCGGTCACAAAACAAATCTCAACAGATATAAGAAGACTGAAATAATCCCATGCTTCCTATCAGATCACTACAGATTAAGGCTGGTCTTCAATGGCAACAATAACAACAGAAAGCCCACATACACATGGAAGCCGAACAACACTCTACTCAATGATAACTTGGCCAAGGAAGAAATAAAGAAAGAAATTAAAGACTTCCTAGAATTTAATGAAAATGAAAGTACAACATACCCAAACTTGTGGGACACAATGAAAGCAGTGTTAAGAGGAAAACTCATAGCTTTGAGTGCCTCCAAAAAGAAACTGGAGAGAACATACACTAGCAGCTTAACAGCACACGTGAAAGCTCTAGAACAAATAGAAGCTAAGAAACCCAAGATCAGTAGAAGGCAGGAAATAATCAAACTCAGGGCTGAAATCAACCAAGTAGTATCAAAAAGAACCATACAAAGAACCCACAAAACCAGGAGCTGGTTCTTTGAGAAAATCAACAAGATAGATAAACCCTTGGCTAGACTAACTAGAGGGCACAGAGACAGAATCCAAATTAACAAAATTAGAAATGAAAAGGGAGACATAACAACAGATTCTGAGGAAATTAAAAAAAATCATCAGATCCTACTACAAAAGTCTATACTCAACAAAATTGGAACATCTGGATGAAATCGATAATTTTCTAGACAAATACCAAATACCAAAGTTAAGTCAGGATCAGAGAAACCATCTAAACAGTCCCATAATGCCTAAAGAAATAGAAGCAGTCATTAAAGTCTCCCAACCAAAAAAAAAAGTCAAGGACCAGATGAGTTCAGTGCAGAATTCTATCATACCTTCCAAGAAGACCTAATACCAATACTCTTCAATCTATTCCACAAAACAGAAGCAGAAGGAACACTACCCAATTTCTTCTAGGAGGCCACAGTTACACGGATACCAAAACCTCACAAAGACCCAACAAAGAAAGAAAACTTAAGACTAATTTTCCTTATGAATATTGATGCAAAAATACTCAGTAAAATTCTCGCAAACTGAATCCAAGAACACATCAAAACGATCATTCACCATGATCAAGTAGGCTTCATCCCAGGGATGCAGGGATGGTTCAATACCTGGAAATCCATCAATGTAATCCACTACATAAACAAACTCAAAGAAAAAAACCACATGGTCATTTCATTAGATGCTGAAAAAGCATTTGACAAAATTCAGCATCCCTTCATGATAAAAGTCTTGGAAAGATCAGGAATTCAAGGCCCATACCTAAACATAGTAAAAGCAATATACAGCAAAC
>CM052705.1:49984557-50029557 GCA_028551405.1 Uromys caudimaculatus
TCAGAGGAATGGATACAGAAAATGTGGTACATTTACACAATGGAATTCTAATCAGCTATTAAAAACAATGACTTCATGAAATTCTTAGGCAAATGGATGGAACTTGAAAATATCATCCTGAGTGAGGTAACTCAGTCACAAAAGAATGAACATGGTATGTACTCACTGATAAGTGGATATTAGCCCAAAAGTTCGGAATACCCAAGTTTCATTTCACAGTAACCGTTGGACTGAGTGTGAGGTCCCAGAAGGGATTGAAGGAGGTGACGGAGTCTGCAGCCCCATGGAGGGAGCAACAGTGTCAACTGGCCTGACCTCCCAGGTCCTCCTGGAGACTGGACCACCAATCAAAGAATACACATGGAGCGACCCATGGTTCGGATCACATATGTGGTAGAGGAGGGCCTTGTTGGCCATCAGGGGGAGGAGAGGCCCTTGGGCCTGAGGGTGTTAGAGGCCCCAGTATAGGGGAAAGCCAAGGTGGGAAGAAGGGAGCGGGTGGGCGGGTGGGAAGTGGAATGCCCTCATAGAGGCAGGGGGAGGGGGCAGGGGATAGAGGGTTTCCAAAGTGGAGACCTGGAAAGGGGGAAACATTTGAAATGTAAATAAAGCATCAAAAACAAACAAACAAACAAATAAATGTTCAAGGCTATAGTCTGAAAAGGTAGTAAAACCATCATACCCCAAAATGTGATCTTATCAGGAAAAAGGGTCTTCACAGAGGTAATCAAGTTCAAATGACCATCAGAGGTCATCATACGCAATAGAGATGCACCCAGAAGCCAAGGAATTAGGTAATGGGGCTGGGAGACCACAGAACCCAGAAACAGGTAGATTTTTCCTTTATAGCCCTGAAGGAATGTACCTTGTTAAACCCTTGACCTTCGATTCTTAGCCTTCAGAGCTGTGAGACAATGAATCTGAGCAACCCCAGCAAACTAAACATTTGCAACAGCTGTGGCACAGGGCATAGAAGGGATATCAGAAGACACTGTGAAGAGACCACCGACACAGATCCTTAGCTAGCTCTTCCTCAGCTCTTTCCCCAGGCTTGCTTTTCCTTCTCTCCTCTTCCTTACCCCAGTCCTGCTGCCCTCTGACCCTGTACCAGAGCACTAGTGAGAGACAGGTAAATACAGCTGCAACTAGCTGAGGTCCTCAGAGCCTATGGGCACTAAAGCAGTGAGTTCATTGACTGCTGTTGCTGTCTTGAGGGAGGGGCAAGGGATACCTCAGGGGAGGAAATGAGGACTTGAAGGGGCATGAGCCAGAAAGAAGAGTAGAAGGGCAGCCACTGGGAAATCAGGAGGCTGGGACCAAGAGGCATTTCTAAAGAGTAGGTGAGGAAAGAAGATATAAGTAGCAAGAAAGGTCTTAGATTATATAAACAAACTTTTCTCAAGAGATGCATAATTTGAGTTCTATGACCACAACTAGGTATCTAAAGTAGTCATAAACTAACAAAATGTGCATATTATTTAGGTAAAATACTTAACATTTCATTTTTGAAAATTGTACACAGTGGTCTAATCATATAAACAATCACATATTAGAAATCCTTCAACTAGCAAATTATAAAAAAATTCAGGTTAAATACATCTATTTGTATTATAAGTAGAAACTATAGGTTTAGTGGTTAAGAAACATTTCTGGAATGGCATAGCTCAGTGGTAGGATATATGCTTACACACATATGGCTTTAGGTTGATTGTTAGAACAAAATTAAAGATGAAAAGAAAAAGAAGAGAGGCATACAGACAACCATGTAATCAGAAATGGTCATCTAGGTATTTTAATAAAATTACATAGCTAAGTCCCTTCATAGAGAACTATGGCAGCTAATAGGAGAAAAAAAGGAAAGAGAAAGGAAACTGTAAATGCTAATCACGTTTGACAGAAAACCTGGTTAGGAAAAAATATATCACCTATTTTCATGCTCTGTGTATTTAAATTCTGCTTTAATTGTAGAGAAGTAAAGATCACTGGTAATACAAACTGTTGATGGGTCCATATTGCTGACCAGGAGTCTACTATGATTTAAAATGGCAGCAGGGGAAAGAACTTCAATGTCTATGTAATTCAGAAGCTGAGCTTCCAGATGAGGTAACTGCTTCTAACAAGAAATGAGGGTAGAGTGTTCAGAAATATAAGTACCCAGGTGTGGCAGGAGATACAACCTATTTGCACAGAGAGACTTCTTTGCACTATAAATGTTTCTAAGCTTGTTCTCATGTACTTACCTTCTAACACAGACCATGAAAGCTGCCAGTAGAGAGGACTTACAGAGCCCATAGCACTCCCTGCTATGTTTTCCCTGCTAAAGCTTACTTCAAGTGCTTCATAAATCCTTAATTTACTGGGAAATGTGCTTCTTCCTTATATTTTACTTACATATTCAGCCACAATAGGAAGAAATAAAAGATTATTGAGGTCAGTTTTTAGAAGCTATGTTAAGGCTATCAGAGAGTCAGTTTCTAAAGCCATCCATCAAATGGAAGCCTGTGAAGCTTCAGATAACACCTGCTCTGATTATTAACTTGGTGTGATGTAGTCAAGGAAATGTACCCGAAAACAGGCATTATAAAGCATTACAGGAAAACAGTTCTTATAGAATATTACGCCAATGTGTTATTGCTATTTGTCCTTCTTTTGATGTTGTTTGCTGTTAGAAAAATCAGCAAATCAGTTAAATATATATTGAGAAAGGACAAATTGGATGTCTTACTTTACCTGATTTGAATATTTAAAAAAAAAACAACAAAGAAAAAAAACCTAGTCTAGAACAAAAAGACAATGGCAGAGAACCCTGCATCCAGATTAGACTCTGCTGGAAACTGAGGGGTATTTCCCCCTTTTTGCTTTCTGGTGTTGGGGATTGAACCCAAGGCCCTGCACTTGCTAGCAGTTCTTCTACCACTGAGCTATTTCCCTAGCCCTCATAAACGAATTTTTGACAAAAATTCCATCCATGACAAATCAACTTTAGGCAATGTTTCTGCAACTGTGTACCACATGTGTGAGTAGGGCTGAGTCACATAAAGGCACAAAAAGTAACTCATAAGAGGTGAGAAACCTACATGAAAGAAGAGCAACATCACAAAATGCTATAATACTTAAGGACCTGAGGTCAAGGCAGAGTCTCCCAGCCTTCAGTCACAAGAGGAAGTAGATAATGTTGATGTAATTGAAAACTTTTGTGCTTCAAAGCACACCATCAAGAAAGTGATTAAGACAGGTTGCAGGAGTGGAGAAAATATTTCTAGATCATACAATTGATTTGGAGCAAGTACACAAAATATATAAAGAACTCTTCCAACTTAATATTAAAACAAAGAACCCAATTTAACAGTTTGTAAGTAATCTGAAGAGAAAATTCTCTAAAGATACAGAAATGGCCATGAGAGAGTCAAAAGGATGCTTAGTATCACAGGTAACCACAGAGATGCAATTGGTAAGACAAGAGGCAGCCACTTCATGCCCATTCAATGGATAACAACTGTTGGCAAAAATATGGAGAAATTGGAACCCCAGCTAAGCTGTAGGAATGTAATACAGAAGAGCAGCTTCATAACTCTTTAGCAGTTTTCAAAATGTTAAACAGTTACAAGATTGTTACTGTAAGGTACATACCCAGAGAGGGTTAAATCACCGTGGACAAAACTGTCCACCTGAATACTTATAGATGAATTACTTGTAACAGCCATCAACTAATGAATAGAAAAGTAAAATGTGGTATGTCCATACAATGTAGTAATATTTAGTGATAAAAACTATGTTCTGAGGTTGGAGAGAGAGCTCTTTGCTGCTCTTGCAGAGGACTGGGGTTTAGTTCCCAGCACTGAAATGGTGACTCATGTCTGTCTGTAACTACAGTTTTAGGAGATCTTGTAGCTGTTATTTTGTTATTTTGGCTACTTTGTGGGTTCTTTTTTCTTCTACCCTTTCAACCCTCGAATACTAAACAGGAGAGAAAAAAAAAGATAGAAGGGAAAGGGGGTGTCTTTATCATTAGAGTACTTCCTGCTGATTAGGGGCATCAGGTCCTTGGGACAAATTTGATCTTCACCATCAGGATATCTAAGTTCTTGTTTCGATTTTGCATATGACTACTTAACAAACCAAAACAACCAACAAACAACCAACAACACACCCAAGCTCTCAGGGTCCTAGCATTTATATATCCTCTGAAGAGTCCCCAGAATTCCAAATGTCACTCAATCACAGAAACTATTTGCTGCTGGAAAAATCACACCCCTGCTAGAGCATGAGGCAAATCATAGTCAGCTACTTTGGACAATCTGGAACAGCCCCATATCCCATACCTGGGTTTAAAATGAAAGCGCATTAATAGTTCTGTGTTTTTCAATGAATCCAATGCTCTCTTCTAGCTTCAAAAGATGCCAGGTATATGCATGTGGTATGCATACAAACATGTAGGCAAAACATTTATACATATAAAATTAAAGAAAAACTCTGACAGATGTTTCAAAATGTACCTTGAAAACATTGTTAAAATTGAAAAAACGATGGCAGAACAGAGTGGCGTACACAGTAGAGAGTAGTGGAACTAGAGACACCATGTCCAGTACAGTCAGTCACTGGTCACTACCAGGCCCACCTCGTTCTATTGCTGCTTGCTAGGCAGGGTGCACTGTATGAAATTCCCAAATAATTATAAAAACTATTATGTTGGGAGAAGGGAAGAGAAGACACTGTTAGACAAAAATAGGCTATGAAGATGGGTGGTAGTGGCACATGCCACTAAACCCAGCACTTTCAGCCCTCAGGAGACAGGCAGGTGGATTTCTGTGAGTTCGAGGCCAGTCTAGTCTACAAAGCCAGTTCCAAGACAGCTAGAGCCATTATACAGAGAAATCCTGTCTTAAAAAAGAAAAACAAACAAACAAACAATAGGCCATGAGAAAAGGCCACAAATTATATAATTCTATTCATACCAGAGGTTCAGAACTGAAACACCTATAGTGACAGAAAGATTAGTGGTTTCTCAAGACCGGCAGTTTTGAGAGAACACTAGGGTTGAATATTAACTGTTCTCCGGCCTCAGGTGTTGAATGCCTGGTCCTCAGTGGGAGCTGCTGTTTTTGAAGATCGTGTAAACTTTGGAAGGAGTAAAGAGTAAGCAAGTTGTTGGGAAAGTGCCACTTGATGGACCTGGTTCCTTCTTTCTCTGTTCCTCTCAGTTATGGGGCAAACAGCATCCTTTATCATACGTTCTATTGCTGGGTATTCTAGCCCTATGCATGGGAGCAAACAACCATAAAGTGAAACCTTGGGATGCAGGACTTCAAACAAAACTTTCTTCTTTCTGTCCGTCATTCTGTCATAGCAGCAGCAAAGTTAACTGAACGGGGAATAACTAAAGGGTAAAGGGTTTCTTTGTGAGGGCTGAAAGTGTTTACTGATTACTGTGATGGCTGTACAACTTTGTGAGCATGCTTACATCCATTCCACATGCACTATCTCAACAATTTCCCTCCTTGACATTATAAGTTAAAAAAAAAAAAAAAAAAAATGAATGTTACTACTCATATTTAACACTAAAATTCTCTACACCCTCAAAACTGCCAGTCTTGGGAAACAACTAATGTTTCTGACACTATAGAAGTTTCAGTGCTGAACATCTGGTATAAACAGAACCATATAATTTGTGACTTTTTTGTGTGCCCTACTGTGCATTTATTTGGTGGTGTGAACTCTGGGAAAGGATGTCTAAAAATGAAATGGGCTTAAGTCTCATCAATAGGAAACTTTATTCAGAGCATCAGACAATTTCTGTTCTGAGGGTACTCTGAGGGTTAGACAAGATCACATGAGTTTAGGCTGTATTCAGTCATGAGGGCAACCTAGGCTTAGAAACAGTTTTTGAATAACAGAAGCAAGTAGCAATGGATAATGTGAGGGACATGAAAGCACATTCCAAGAACAAATCCATGTTATGAAGAAACAGAAGTTACAATACACTAGAAAGAAAACTTAAGGTATACTGAGTTTTTTTTTTTGTTTATTTGTTTGTTTTTGTTTTTCGAGATAGGGTTTCTCTGTATAGCCCTGGCTGTCCTGGAACTCACTCTGTAGACCAGGCTGGCCTCGAACTCAGAAATCCACCTGCCTCTGCCTCCCAAGTGCTGGGATTAAAGGGCGTGCGCCACCACTGCCTGGCCTAGCATTATTTTTTTATTATGTTATAAAATATAATAGCATATACAAAATCAATGAAGTACACACATACACACACACACACACACACACACACATGGAAAAAAAACAGAGTGCAAGAGAAAAGGAGTAGAAGGGTTAGGGATAGAGCTTTGTGTCTTGGTTTCAATTATGAGTACTGTACAGAAAAAGGAAAAAAAACCAAAACTCAGCAAAAAATTACATAGCCATTAATAATGAAAACACTTAAGTCTGTGATGGGTGTGTCTTACTAATAATACTTGAGATGTCCTCAATAAATTTTTTATATCACATGGTACATAGTACACTGTTTCCTTTTAATGGCAGTATCTTTAGAAAATATGCCAGACTAAGTTTTAAATTTATATAAGCTTTTCTGACCAAACTATATATTTTTCATTTTGTTCTGATTTTTGCTCACAATTTGTACTGTAAACGTGGATGAAGGAAGCTAGCAAAAACCATGCTACAGCCAGAATGCCAGTAGCTGACTTCAAACTTCTGCCACCTGTTACCTCTAACTTTATTCCCCCACAGAGTGTCATAATAGGGACAAAAATGCAGATAAGTGCTGTGATGGCTAATGTTTTAAGTTTAAATTACTGTTTAAGACATTTATCAACAAAAATGCATCTAATCTGTAAACGATGCTTGCCCAAGGACATAATTTCAGGGAATGCTGGAGGCTGTTGTTCATGTAAGATAACAAGCCACACAATTTGGCTTCTGTAAAGCTTGATTGCCCCAACTGCTCAAGATGTGCTTGATCACATAAAGGCAGGAGGTATGTAGGCAGAAAGTATAACAGGATGTATGTTTCCCCTGATTGGATGAGGGTGGGAAGTACATAGTCTTCTTTATTAGTTTTGCCTTTATAAGCTCCTGACTAAGGTACATAGGCACCATACTCTGGGAATCCTGGGTATGGAACTGGCCAGTATCCATGATCCTGGCCATTATTTAATAAAGCCTGCTTCGAATTTGACTCAAAAATTGTGGTAGTGGGTCTTATTCTTGCCTGGTGGGATTAACAGTGCTTTGCCAGAATATAACACTCATGGCTTCTGCTACTGATAAAGCCCTCATTATCATCTGCAATCTTGTTACTTCCTACTGGAATCATCTATTAATATCTGCTTATAGCATCCAGGATGTCTTAGACTGCTTCTGAATCACATGGTGAAGTTCTCACAGCAATGAGCCCACTTCTCTGATGTCAGGTTTCTGTTTTAGTTTTTCACAGCTGTTAACTGATGAAAAAAATCAATCAATAAAAGCACAAATGATCATCAAAGGCATTTCACAGAAACAGTGCAAATGGCCAATAAACACAAAAAAAGATGATCATTATCCTTAGCTACCAAAGAACGCCAAATAAAATTACTGAAATTCTACTTCATTCCAGTCATAATGGCAATTGGAAAAAATTATACCCCCCTTTCCAATCTAAACAAATGGTAGCAAAGATGTGAGGAAAGAGGAACCCCAACACACTGTCAGTGGGGATGCACTTTCCTAGTGCACACAGAGCATACTACTCCTTGGCATATACCAGAAAGAAATGGTATCAGTGTACAAGAGAGGATGTCATCCGCACACTGATAGTCACAACATATGCAAGCATCAGGACATGGAATCAGCCCAGGTGCATACCAACAGATACTGGGTAAAGAAAATGTGGAATCTTGTCATTTTCAGGAAAACACATAGACATAGATCATCACATTATGTAAAATAAGTTGGATACAGAAGCATCATATACTTTCTTATATCCATGGAAACAACAGATAAATGCTTCACAAATGTCAGAGTGACTATTAGGAAGATGAGGGGAACCAAGTACTGAGGGCAAGGAGGAGGACAAGAGACAGAAGTGTAGAATTATCAAAATACAATAGGACATGTTATAATGTAATCCATGAATGACTTGACACCTGCAATAAAAACACAAATGTTCAATGTACAAATGATGCTTATATTTTATTCACAACACCAAAACCCAGAATTATGTATACCTATATACAAATGAGAAAATATACACATCACATAGAAAATTGTAAGTGAATAGTGATTTACTATTTGAATACAGATCATATAAATAAATGGGGCTGGGATTGTCAAACTCAAATAAGAAAGTCAAGTAGCAGTGACTCCTGTTAGAGGCCCATATGTGTGATAAGTGTAGCTTTTCTCCTTTCCCAACGATAATTTCACAAGTAGGACTAGAAATTCTATTGACAGTAAGAGACACATCTTACCCTCTGCATCCTTGTCAGCCACGGCTGGCTGTACCTTTCAAACTGTAATCCAATCCAAGACAAGTATGGAATCACCCTGCAACCTCATTTCACAAAAAAGAGGAAAAATCAGGTGACTGTGACAGGAGCCGAGGGTGGGTAGTCTCTTAGCAACTCTTTGAGATGCTATATTGTGAAGATTCTTGAGTATGCTTCTCTCTAGATGCCTGCAACCCAGCTTGGTAGGCACTTCTATTAACTCCCATACTTAAGTCTATGTTGGATCAGCTCAGACTGACTCTTCCTGAAGTCCGCCTCACTAAGGTAGAGAGGACAGAATAGATCACAGGGTGCTGTGGGCAGTGGCACTGAACTGTCTCTAGTTTACAGCCTACTGTCAGTGAAGAGGCCAGTCTGTGCTTTATAAGACAACTCCGCTACTAAACCAAACCAAGTTTGACAATGTACTTTATTTTCAGAGAAGATTAGGACTATACTATTGTCAGTATAGGATAGCTCATTTATGAAATGGAGATTTGGCCGTGACTGTGGCCTGAATGCTTGTTTTCTTCTAGAATGTTCACTTTGAAGCTCGATCACCAGCATGATGCTTTCAGGAGGTTGAGTGCCTTTGGGAGGCATTTGTGTCAAGAGAAGCTGCCCTTGTGAAGGGGTGCTGACTTAGCTGCCTCATCCCTTCTATTGTATAAGAATGACAGGGGCCACCCACCTGTGAACCAGAGAGATTAAGCAGTTTAAACTAGCAGCAGGTTGATTCTGAACAACAAAAACCCTTGAGCTCTGGAAGTTAAAATTACCTAAATAATTAAAAAGCCAATAGAGCCAATCAGAAAGACAGAAAGACACAGCCATACAAGCAGTAGGAATTATAATCACCATTGTATATGAGAACTCTGACAGAGTTTTACAAAGGGAATACAAATGTAAAAAGTAACATTGGTTTTTTAAATATGACAAGTGGAAACTGTGGTTTAATATTTAGAGATAATGTCTCAGAATACTACATGCATGACAATGTCACAATATAGTCATCAGCTGTCCCTTTCAGAAGCAACACAATGTCTGCTGTTACACTGATGCCCCTGTTGACTCAGCTCTGCCACTGAGGAAGGAGATGCTAACAGGCTGGTACTGGCCCTGAGAATGCCACTGAACAAACTCCTGTGACCTCTGTAACTGCTTCTAAACAGCTCATGTCCTACAGGCAGTCAAGTCCACAGAGCTCAGGCCAGTGCTTCTTAAACGCTCCCTTTGTAAGGGTGTGACACGGAGTGGAGGGCTGGAGGAAGGTCTTTAAGGCTAGTATCTTTGGGACATGGGAGATGCTCAGTCAGTCAACTGCCTGCCACACAAGCATAAGCACCTGAGTTAGATTCCTAGGTACAAATACACACACACACACACACACACACACACACACACACAAAATGGGGCATGGTGGTATACAGTAATGCCAACCAGCACTGCCAGCCTATAGGGGATTTGGCTGAAGACAGGAGAACCCTGAATCTCATTGGCTGGCCAGCCTAGACAAATGGATGAACTTCAGATTCTGTGAGAGATCCTGTCTCAAAACATAAAGGGGCAGAGTGACTGAGGAAGAGTCCGGTAGTGACCTCTGGTCTCTCGATGCACACGCGTCTGTATACACATGTGCACACCCGCACTAACAAGTACACATGTCACACATATCCACACCACCATGTGTACAGCACAGAGCACACTAAAGACAAGAAGATGGTGAGCAACTGGGCTTTAGCTTCAGCCCTGAACACACAGCAGATAGGTGTCTAACCCAGGGCTGAGGCATCCAAGTACAATGTAAAAGAATGAAGAGCATTACAGTCCGAACTCTAACTTGGGAAGTGAATTCAGAAACTGATGGAGAAAGGGAGAGAATGGTTACTTTTAGGGGGAGGGGAGGCAAGAAGTGAGGCAGAACACTCTCTAGAAAAAGTGCAGGTGAAACCTAAACCACGCCATAAGCAATGTAGGAGTGTAAGAGAGAAACAGGCAAGGAAAAGACAGAAGGAAGGGACAATATAGATGAGGGCTGGTGGACCGGATATATGGCATTTTATGAAAATGTGCAGACATAACAGGAGTGGCCACTCAGGTAACCTTGGGCCCGGAATCAGCAGACATCACTGAAGAACAGGAGGCACTACAGCAACGGCCATCAGTGCAGATGCCTGCCACGGCCATGGCAGGAGAGCTGAAGGAGTACATTCCTGACTTGGACACTGTGGCCAACACTGGTCACTCTGTTGGTCTAATATCTCCCATTAAAGACACTCCAGATTTAAGGCTCAGAGTGGACCTGAGAGCAGTTTCAGCCCTTGCCACTGTTTCAACGCCTACATTACTGCTAGCTATCCAGTGAAGTGTCCTCGGTTCTTAGGACCCCTTGATACAGAGCAGGCAAATTTACTGAGGAGATGCCGGAGAAGTCAGTCTTCCTGCCTGAAGAATTACCATTAGCATGATTACAGACAGAACACTTTGTTTTACCTCTCCAGATACATCAAATTTTATTTTGCTACCTTTTGTTTCTGATAGATACATCAATTCCTTTGTTTCCCCCTGAAACTTTGATCCAGATTATACTTACTCTCAGCTATTTCAGTCCCTGGATCTCTTGTAGGTCTCTTAGTCTTTTAAAATATTACACAAAGGCTTTAGAATAACTCGCAGCAAAGGGGGGTGGTTATTAACGAATTAGTTAATTATTTAATATTTGGTGACAGACCCCAAATACTCCAGCTATTTTCACCAAGGGAACTAGAGAAAGCAGACAACTTTAAATGTATTTAAATTCCTCCCTTCCCTCCTTCCTATCTTTCTGCCTGCTTGCCTGCCACTGCCCTCCTCTTCCTCTTCTTCCTCCTCTTCCTCCCCATCCCCCTCCTCCTCCTCCTCTTTTGGTTAAGACAGGGTTTTTCTGTGTAGTCCTGGCTGCCCTGGACTCCCACTGTAGATCAGGGTGGCCTTGAACACGGAGATGTGTTTGCCTTCTGAGTTCTGGCTTACAGGTGTGCTGCCACCTTCGCTCAGCAATGATTTCTTGCATAATAAACTGGAAGCTACACTTTTTTTTTGATTTGCTTTTCTTTTTTGAACCCCTCAAAATGACCCATTTGAAGTAAATACACTAGGAAGTATAGCTAAATTGCACAAATTGATTGAAAAGTTCTTTGAATTAGGAATGTCTCATGGTTGTCTTGATTGCAGCACTTAATGTAAGACGGGGGTGGGGGTGGGGGGATGAGGGCATAGACCACTTCCTTGCTTCAGAAACTAAAGAAGACACCATGCTGAGGAAAACATTTGCAGGCCGTGACCTATTCAAACGCATTGTCAAAATGGGGGAGAAGACAGAATGGGAATACAGAAGAAAAAAATAGGAAAAAAAAAATCTGTAAAGTTGCAATCTAGCATCAGGACCATGTGGTATTCATCTGAGCTGTCAGATAAACTCCCAGCACATGCAGCCTGGCCTTAAGGAGAAGCACTCGGCAGGAGACTGGATACCTCTGGAATCTGGGTATGGGTGGCTTGGCCGTGCCAATCCTCCTGGCAGGAAAGGAGAGCTGCAGCTCTGTATGGACATTTTAACGGAGAGCAATGAGGAAGTCGCTGTCCTCACACATCATGGTGAACTCTCCTACAACTCTCAGCCTTTTCAAAGGTTTTAAAAAAATTAATATGCATATGCATCAAGACACACGCTTCCTTACTGCAAACCCCAAAGGACCTGAGGTCTTGTGTGAAAATTCTTGTAGTTGGCACACTCTAAAAAACTTACTGTGAGTCAGAACAAAGCAAAGAGTGGGAGACCTGTGGGGACAATGTCAGCTATGAGCTCCTTACAAATAAGAAAAGCATGGCTTTAAAAGTTACTTTATCTGGGAAATAAATTCAAAGTACAGATGTCAACATTTGTAAGTGAAATGAACATTTACACTGAGACTTAACTGTGATTTTAGACCTGAGATTAGCCCTCTATGTGGAACTCACATCTGCCTAATGGTCACAAGGAAGGAAGAAACAAAAAAGCCTCAGTTGTATCTTTGTGGGAGGGAAGCAGCCAGAGATTGCACCAGTGGTGGGTCATGGGGCACAGGACATGGGGCGTGGGCTGGTTCTGGGTTAGAAAGCTCATTTTAGGGAGAACTCTTCACCTGGACATCAGATTAAATCTCAGAAACAACAGATTCTTTTAACTGAGTCCTCATGCCCTGTGCCACCTCTGCACCTCCTTAGCAGGTAGGGAAAACCCACTTTGTTCTGCATGGCCCACAGGTCTTTTCAATGAAGTCCTTATTATAGCCTTTTCAGCCTTGTTATTTATTCAGGCTTTGATAAAATGCAGGTAAAGGGGGTCCCTGAACCCTGATAGAGACTCCTCTATAGGAAAGGCTTACTTGATCTTGGTCATCTGACAGAGTCCTGTCCAAAACCACTGTTTCGGAACCTCCCGTAGACAGATAGAGAAGCTGGGGATCTCTTACTTCCTGTGCCCTTCTGCTCAATTTTCACTTCCAGTGACGCTCTGACCTTCTGTGTAACTCCCCTGTTCTAGAAACTAAAGGGTTCCTTCAAGACAGGGTTCTTTCAAGACAGTCGTATTTGGTCCTTGTTCTTTTTGGCGCATGCATAATTAGTGCTTAGTAAATACTTGCTGAGACTCAGACTCAGAGTATCAAGAATGTGAGTCTTCTGTTTCTAGGGAGAACTCCCAGTGTGTTCTTTTGACTGGGAAGATGTACTAACTGGTTTGGTGACTGCTCTGCCTAGTAGAGAACAATAACCAAGTCTGTGAAACATCCAGTCCCAACAGAGGTTGGTTATCAGACCATGTGATCCACTGCTTCTCTCCAGGGACAGCAACTTTTAGGAGATACTAACTTGTTTTAAAAAGCAAAATCCCAGCCAATGAAGACTCAGGAGCCAGATGCTGGGGTGAAACCCTGCTAGCTCCGAGAGGGGAAAAAAGCACCCAGCTGACCTTCCTACTCCTAGTCACAGAAGGAAAGCGCTCCTTCTTCTCCAGGCTGTGCTAAATACCCTTCAAAGGCAATCTGGCCTTTCTGTTTACTTACAGTCACTTCCTAGCAGCTGCTTCCTCCCTCTGCCTTTTGACTGAGGATTGACTTTATTTAGCTTTTGGATTAAAGGTGTGTGCTAGGGCTGATCCACACAACAAGTTTTGTTTTGTTTCTGTTTTTTCTCCCAGGAAATAGAGTTCACAGTATGATCAAATATCCTGTAACATGTGACATGTCCCTGGACAGCACCATGCTCTTCTTTTTGCTTTTACAAAAGGTGTCACTCTAGTTCAGCTGCTGGGCTCACTTACAGGTGCTGGATCTTTCCGACCTGTCTCCCTTCTCCCAGGAAGCCACCGTGATCACTCTTCCCAAGCAAAAGCCCTTTACTCAGCACTTAGCCTATTTACTGGTTAAGCACATCTCTTTCCCTGTTAAATCATAAGCTCAGCCTGGCTGTGTTGACGCACGCCTTTAATCTCAGCACTCGGGAGGCAGAGGCAGGTGGATTTCTGAGTTCGAGGCCAGCCGGGTCTACAGAGTGAAAAACCAAAAAAAAAAAAAAAAAAAAAAAAAAAAAAAAAAAAAAAAAAAAAAAAAAAAAAAAAAAAAAAAAAAAAAAAAAAAAAACAAAAAAAAAAAACATAAGCTCAAAGAAGACAGACTCTATCTTGTCTTCTTAGCACATTTCTCAAGGTGATTTCTTTCTGTATCAACAACAAAGCAAGCTTACTGTATAAACATTTACAGTAAGTGGCAAGTATCAGTTTAGAGGAGGAAGAGGCTGGTTACACTATTCAAGTGACCTGTGGTCAGGTCTACAGGGGCATTCTTTCAGTTTGCATGCTAGTGTTACATTCAACCTGGTATTTACACATGTCCGGTGACTCATGCAACTTTCATTCATATAACTTTACATCTTTAAAAATTATCGCCAAGTATTCCCACTCACTGGAGCACTTTGCAGTAATATTATTACTTTTGTTTTGCTTATAAAAAAGCAGATGTGCAGAAACTGGTTTATTCAAGATCTCGATGTGAGTAGTCACCTGATTTTTCTGCCTATAAACTCAGGGTTCTTTGCACATTCTGCTCTCAATCTCATCCTGAGACTAGATTTCAGGGGCTGTCTACATAACGGACAAATTGATAACTATTTCTCCATAAGCAAAAGGACTTGTGATAAGCTGTAGACACTCAAATACCTTGAAAAATAAACAGGAAGTAGAGTAAAAATGGCAATGATGGCAAATTTACATTGTAACAACTGTATATGTTTGGTAATAAGGGTTGATATTCATGGATGCAGTGGGCTGGAACTTAAGCTCCAAGTCCATGAACCCAAGCACTAGGCATCAACTTCTACAGAGTTAAAAAAAAAAAAAAAAAAAAAAAAAGATGCTACTGCCTGTGTGCATGCTGCTTAGTCAGGATGCTGACCATCCGGAAGTCAGGGCAATATATTCACTAAATGCTGCTGCCTGGATGGTGACCCACAAAGCACATACCATCTAGCACCTGAGTATGTGCCCTTACTTTAAAACAGGCTCTTTGCATTCATAATTATGGTAAAAATCTTGAGATTCAATCATAGTGGATTATGACGAACTCTCCGTGTAATGACAGATGTCCTCATTAAAGACAGGAAGGGAGAAGGGGGACAGCAGAAGGGAGCATAGAGAGACTAAGGCAGGTAACTTGAGTTGTGCTGCCACAAGCCAAGAACATGAAGTGCCACCCAAAACTTCAAGAGACAGGGACAGTTTTCCTTTGGAGTCTTCAGAAACAGAGTGGCCATACTGGGGACTTCATTCTGGACTTCTGGCCTTCAGAACTGTTGAGTGAGCACATTTCATTGTCATAAGACACATAGTTTGTGTGAATTTAGATAAACCTTAGGAAATATAGTAACAAGCTGAAGGACTAACATTAAAATCCATTTCTTTATATGAAGTTATAGATTCTTCTAGAAAACTATTAGTTTATGAGGAAGCCTACAAAAAAATATATGTAGTGACTTCAGTTGTGACTTCTGGAAAGACTTCACATTAAAAGCAACACCTGGGGTGGGGCCATGGTGGCACATACCTTCAATCCCAGCACTTATAAGGCAGAAGCAGGCAGATCTCTGAGTTTAAGCCAGCATGGTCTACTGAGGAAGTTCCAGGACAGCCAGAGGTACAGGGAATCCTAGTCTCAAAAAACCAAAAATAACCACCACCACCAACACCACCAACAAAGTGACAGTTGGGGCTAGAGAGATGGCTTCTCTTCCAGAGAGCTCTGAATTGATTGCCACCACCCACACGGAGGCTCACAAACTTCTGTGACTAGTCCCAGGGCACCAGGCATGAATGTGGTACACACATACAAGCAGATGAAACATCTACACACATAAAGAAACAGAAGAAAGCAGAAAGGGCAGTGAAACATGCAGTTGTAGAATACAACTTAGTTTGGGCACAAAGCTACCAATCAGCTCACAAACAACTGGAAATGCATTTGAACCTGCAGATAACTAATACTGATGAAGTTACAGCTGTTCTTGATAACCTTAAGAACGAGGTGTTTCGAGTCTCATTGTCTAATGCATTACTACAAACTGGACAGCAACCTAATTTCAGGAAGAGCAACAAGACAAAGCTCTGCCTTGCAAACTGTCTAAGTCAGTCTACTAGGAGACCACATTTAATGAAAGTGAGAGTGAGTCCTGAAGAAATGGAGAGTTGCCAGTTGGATCTCATGACTGCCAACTAGAAGTGAATAACAACGGGTACTGTGAATCACATTAAAGCTGTTTTAAACAACCTCTCACCAAACCATTCCTCTCCAAGCATCAAAGAGAGCCTGAATTAATCATCTAATTCATAAATGGCAATGTTCTACAGATACTTCTGACACTGATGCCACACACAAATAGGTTAAAAATGGACTCACATTCTTGAAGTCATTGAAAGCTGATAGAAGAATGTGGGTTAAATTTTTTATTAACTTAAATAATGCATTAAATAACCATGGTAACCTGACAATTTAATAAAGCTCAGGGTTGAGTACTCTAAACTATGGGTCAGAAGCTAAGTAACATGGATTACTGAGAAAATTCTTGTGTTCTATATTCAATAGTTAAGTCTTAATGCAAATGTAGTAAGAGGTGATATTAAAATTAAATACACTGTAATGCAGGTATAGGTAAGAGGTGGAACACACTCTAAGCAGTGTGGATGTAAAAGCAAAGGAGAGAGGAAAGAGAGAAAGAAAAGGCACTGACTTGAAAAGTATTCTCAAAGAGCTAAAATGGTAGGTATTGTGCCTGTAATTTTTAAATTATTATATCTCGGAGATATTTTACCTATCTATATTCACCTTCCTGGATATAATGGGAGAAATACTCCTAAAAGATGCTACAACATTCAGCAGAAAAAGATGCTGTTTCTTGTATAACTGCATTTAACAGCCTCCACATTCTGGATGAAAGACACAAAGCCAAACTGGGTCCTATCATAGGCACAGGGGTAAGGGGGCTCTTCTTAGAACTTTTTGGAATGTCTAAATTCTTAATAAATAATGGAGAAATGACCCTGACTAGTTTCCTATATTAAATTCCACGGAAGACTAGCATACATAAGATTTGAGTAGGTATAATTCATAATGGAGAGTGGTAGTTAAATGTTTGGAAAACTAAATAGAATATTTACCTCCTGAATAGCCATAAAATTAGAATAAATTCTGGAGGAAAGCAATATAACTTATATTTGTAAACTGTTCACTCATAAAATTCTGTATATGTAAAAAGATAATACTTTTTTGTCTTATAATTCTATGGAATCTGAGTACTGTCCCTATAAGCATAAATAACATATTAATTTGATGTTGGTTTTAGCTAATTCACTTACATTTCTATAAAGACATCTTAAGAGCATGACAGCATAGAACTGAATTTCTTTGCAGTGTACTATCTGAGGGTTTTAGTTCATCTCTAGTTCATCTAGGTTCTCAGAAACTGTGAGCTTTGCTGGGCATGGTGGTATACGTCTTTAATCCCAGCACTTAGGGTACAGAGGAAGATCTCTGTGAGCTTGATATAATCCTGGTCTATGTTGTAAGTTCCAGGCCAGCTAGAACTGCATAGAGAAACCCTGTCCCCGAAACAAAGAAACAGACAAACAATAAAGGTAAACTTGCATGTCTGGTGTACGCTGCCTTTTGAGTACTAAAGGAAAAAAAGTCTGAATATTTGGCTCAGAGACAGAGTGCCTGCCTAGTATGCAAAGACACTGGGTTTTGACAAACAAAATACAACAAAGCAAACAGAAAATAAGACTGTGCCCTCTTTAAAGGAACAATGATAACTGTCAGTATCAAAAAATAGCTCACAAATATGGGTAGTTATGAACATAATCTAATCTGTTCTGTCAATAAACAAGCATTTCACAAGGGAAATAATAGCAACAATGTTTGGCCACAGCATCCAATTCCTTACAGTGTATGGATCACAAAAAAGAAGTATGCTATTCCTTTATGCTGTAGACACTTAATTTGCTGACACACAGAATTAAAGAGGTCGGTGTTAGGAGGTCAGTGGCCACATGACCATTTGTGATGTCCAGCCTGGTGCTAAGCCTCCTGCAAGTATTACTAATGAGCATGCCCCACTGTCACTGTGGCTATGTTCTCTAACACAGTGGCTTTGTGTCAACTCAGTCTACTTGGCCTCTTCTTTATGGAGGTCTGGAACGCTAGCTACTGGCATATAGCCAGTTTCTTGGTATCAAATCTCAACTTGTATTCTTTTTCTAGTAACTGGATCCTTCGTCTATTGACCCGATCTATAGAACTTAATTGACTTGTTACTTCACCCAGAATCCATGGTCCTCTAAGCCTGCTTCTCCAAAGCCTATAACTTGTTTCCTGTTCCTAAAGCCCTGTTTACCTGCTGATATACCCTTGCTACCGACAAGGACCCCTCATCCTTCTGCAACCTTTCCTTAAGGAAGCCTGGTCCTTCCCAGCCTGCATCATTCAGTTTTAGCTGGAATCCAGTTAGGTCAATTTGCATAAATTCTCAGTATCTTATCATCCTGATATCTGAACAAAGTCTCCATCCTTCCAGCCCTGAGATGTACCTGATCACCCTGGTTAGCTTTATGAAAAGAACTTACCTTTGCTGCATTCTCTCAGAAAGTTCTACCTCCCAACCTTGAACACCCTCAGTCTTCTTGGCTATATATCACCATTTCCGCACGTATCTGGAGTTGAGCACAGCTCTATACAGAGAACTGTCCTATTACAACAGGCAAGCATTCCTGAATGTGTAATTGATGAATATCCATGATGGGCTCTGCCTAAATCTGATCAGAAGTAGTCTGATGATCTCTTTACGTTGTCTTGGAGTGAGGGACTCAGAAGTCAACTCTTGGCAACGGTTCTCAGCTAATTTTCTAACCTGACACAACCAATTAATAAAAGTCAAATGTGGAATTCATTCTTGAGGAAATTCTATGATGTGCTTTTTACAGAACCCAGGAAATGTAAACTCAAAGCCTTTTGTAAGAAGTGCTATCTAGAAGATTTACTTGAAAGAACCCCGATACAAGCTTATGCTGCTGTTTACAACCAGGAAATCTTGACCAGGGGTCAAGAAGCAGGAGTGGGATCAAGACTCCCAGTCCTTGTCTTCGCTAATCTCTATTTTCTATGTATTTTTCTATTGCTGCTGGAAAAATAACTCAGTGAGTGTCCCAGTCAGTTATTAGCAATACTTCCGCTCATCAATGGCTGCATACTTGAAAAGATCTCAAAAGCCATTCATAAATTGGTCTGTGAGAAATTCCAAGGAGCTCCAGGCTCTCGCCTTCCTTTCGTTCTCATTCTTTTTCTTCTTTGAGAAAATTAGTTACATGCGATTTAGAAAAGATAGACAGATTGATGCTGCAGCCCAACAACAGCTCCTGCTATTAATTGCTTTCTAATGGTAATTACGATCAGATATTTTCTTTTCTAATTGGCTATTACTGGCGAAGAGCAGTCTGTTATACAACAGAAGATTATGCTACATAAACGACCACAATTACAATTCTGAGGTCCTTACTGGGGGGAAAATCAAGTATCTCTGTGTATTCAGATAAAAGCATGAATTAGAGGTGAGATAGGAAAGGCCATCTTTCCATTAAGAATTAAGAAAGCATTAGAGAAAGCCAGCCATGAGATCCATGAAATAGGAATTTCCTTCCTTATACAAATAAAGTCATTTACAAACTTCAGGAAGTTCCTAAGTCAATACACATCATAGATTTAAAGTGTCTACTTTTTCAGGAGCAACAAGGAAACAGAAATGACCATTTGCTCTGCTAAGACAGAGATGCTTAGCAGAACACAGAGACTCCATGAACAAAGTCAAAGAGTCCTCTTTATTTTTTGTCCATAGAGAAGGAAGCAAGTAGCTGGTCCTCAGCCACCACTCAAACAAGCCCAAATGCCATCACAACATGATACTGTTTCTAAGACTAAAGGCAAAAGGGATATGTGACAGTCCCTAGACTTAGGGGTTTTTCTATACAACCGGGGAGGGACTTGTCCTTGTAGAGGTTTGCACTCCCCTGTTTTCTTTTACTGTGGACTTGCTTGGATGCTACATCCAGAAGTTGGCTGTGCAAGTGACACAGTGCTTGCCTAGCATGCAGGATTCTCTGGGTTCAGTTACCAGCAATACAAAACAAACAGACTGGTACCTCCCAGTGCTGGGGAGGCAGTGTCCAAATTCCAGGCTGGCAAGCCTGCACACTGAGTTCCATAGTGAACTCTGTCTTGAAACAAAAACACCTAATTAATAAGTAAAGGTATAGTCCGACTTCTGTAGTAGCAGCAGTATGAGACCAGATATGAGGTCCTTTGATCTCAGGATCTACAGAAATAAAACAAGGAGAGCAAACTTGGCAGGCAAAAGCTTTTATAGAGTCTCTCCAAAAGAGGTAAAGGGGAAGACCCACATTAGGGGAAGGGATGCAGGCCTTTTTCTCCTGTTTCTGGAGTGACCCAGTCTAGTCATTTTCTACCAGTCAAGAGGACAGCATTTTCAAAGAAATCTTGTCCTTTGTTTTAAGACACCTTCCCCTGCAACCACCTAAGATACAGCTCAATGGCTCCTTTGACTTTGGGACTTGCACCTGGTGGGCTTTTTGTCTACCATAAGAACAGAACAGGATGGGACCTTTTTTGTTGTACAGGGTCTGAATTATAAATGTGACACCCTATTCCTCTGCTGTCCCTACTTCATGTGTAATAATGGAAACGAAGTCCCTTGATTGGCTCAAAGTCACAGAGTTTTTTAACAATCCAGATTGTTCAGTTCCAAGACTTGTGCCCACCATTGCCTCTGATAACATCTCCTAGCCTGAATTTCTGTTTCCACAAGGGTCTCCCAGGGCTTTCACACATATCACTTCATTAAGTGCTCAACAATACTAGCAGCACCATTTTGTTTCTGATGAAATTCAGGCTCAGAGAGGTTAAAAAGTTTTTCTTAAGTTTATTCTGTTACAAAGTACAGTATTCAATATTAGAATCCAGTCTTAACTATTATTCTATACATTTCCTTCCATATATTTATTATTTAAGATATGCTAAATATGGAGAAAGCCTAACTATATGACAAATGGTATTAAAGTATTCTGGTACTTGTCACTGGCTAAGTCCCACACTAAAGAAATAAAAGATTGAGTCCTGTTTAGTTTCAAAAACCATTTTTGGGGTTCCTATGGCTAAAGATAGTACCTAACCTCAACTGGACACTTTGCAAGCAAATAGCACTAGTCACATAATGATGGGATCAGGTTTAAAGAAAAGCCAAAGATGGCCAATGAGATTATTATTACTTCTGAAAAAATGCTACCCTGCTCACATGAGTCAAGGTCAGTAGAACTTATTTGCTTCAGTACAAAGTGACAAGCCTATCGGGTGCTGTGAGTCACATGCTAATTCTGTAGTCTGATGTATTTAGATAAACCATAGCAGTACTGGCTAGTTTTATGTCAACTTGATACAAACTAGAGACACATGGGAAAAGGGAACCTCAAATGAGAAAATGCCTCCATAAAATTAGTCTGTAGACAAATCTGTAGTGCATTTTCTTACTTACTGATTGATGCAAGAGGCCCAGCCCTTTGTTGTGGTCCTGGGTGCCATAAGAAAACAAGCCATGACGGGCAGAACATCAGCTCACTCCTCCATGCCCTCTGCATCAGTTCTTGCCTCCATTTTCTTGCTTTGACTTTCCTGGATGATGGTCTACAAGATGAAATAAACCTTTTCCTCCCCAAATTGATTTTGGTCATGTGTTTACTATCACAGCAGTGGAAACGCTTCGACAACATTGAACCCTAATTCTGGGCAACATTAGCCAGGAACAGCTAATAAAAGCCTGTATGTAGCCAGCTGTTGCAGATGACTGTTAATGTCCACTGTCTAGTTCTATGTACCCTGATCTGCATTTAGAGGCATGATTTCCATTATGTGACTCTGATAGACATTTTTTCAATTTCCTAGATGGAACCTGAGCGTGTGTTGGGAATGACATTATTGTTTTATATGAATGCAGAACTATGTTAAGAAGAGAGTTGCATATAAATTCACTATGATACTGTCAAGTGTCCACCAAATTCTGCAATAGAAACTTGGCCTGGAGGTAGGAAAGACAATCAGGACCATGACCTATATCATATGCATATATTTACAAAAGAAACAACAGCCACCATTTCCTGAAGACCAGGCTACTATACGTGTCTCCCACGGGGTCATATCTGCATTGCAGCAGTACAGTTATATTGCTATTGCTACAGAAGGAGATTCACAGCTTTGTTGGTCTGAACCTGGTAAGTAACCAGGATTGCATCCTAAGCTGGACTGACTTCAGTTTTTTCATTGTCCCATACTCTCCTGCTATAGCAATACTCGCTTTAGAACATATTAGTATTTAAGAAAGTTGGCTTCAGACTTCATCTAATAGAATTCAGTTACCATGTCAAACTATTACACTTGTGCACTGGATAAAAGCCCTCTTTCAGGTACTGTGTGACCTTGTACACACTACTTTTTGTATCATTTTCCTCACTTATAAATAAAAAGGATTAAATGAGACAAATACTGTAAGTGGTTTGAAACAGTAAGTGCAGGATGGGGTTAGCACTTCACAAGCGTTAGCCATCATCACCACTTCCATTATGTAATAGCCCTTTTTATAATGGTTCCACTAGGAAGTCACATGTTGGGTGTCATGTATTACAGAAAAATAAAGATGCTCAGAGAAGGTCCTGGTACCAAGCAAGATATACATCGACCGTGTTTCTGTTATTCTTTCCCATGACGCCCTCAGGCCTCTACCTTACAAGGCCATACCAGCAGACAGGAGGGTCCTGGAGGACGTGTGGTGTGGGAATGCAAAGGGATGGAGCTGTGTAGGGTGCAAACAGTACAGAAGGCTAGGTAAAGGGCTTTCGGGGCACATAAGTTACAATGTGAGCATAGAGCGCTGACAGATACTGGGACAGCCCCCACATTCCAGGAGGTTATTGCAGGCATAGCAATTATGGGAACATTCCTAAGCTTCTCCAGGGTTTCACTACAACTTATTGCCTCTTACCTATATCCAGTATTGTGGGACCATGAAAGGCAGCCTGGTTTCTGGTTGAGCTAAAGCTTAAAACCCTGGGGGACCCAGGAGGGAATAACCCTACAAGGGGGTGTTTTGCCATGCTCCTGGGTACCAGGCTCCTGATACGAGGCCTCAGCTCTCCATAGGTCTGTGACTATGAGTCACGTAAAGGGAACACCCCAAACTCTTCACAGGTAGAAGTGTGGTTACGTAGCCTCAAGACATACCCATGTTAATGAGGCACCTAGAGGCTTAGCCACTCCCCTTCCCAGCCACTCCTCCCTGCAAAGGTATTTCACCCTTGCCCCTCCCTGAGGTCACAGGATACGGATTCACCCACGCCACTCTCTGCTATGACAATAAACGCCCTAAAACCATGGACTCTCTCTCTTCATGGGGATCCGCCCTGGGGAATGATGGAACAGGCCTTCCTCTAAACAGCTGCATCCAGTCTCCCACAGAAGGCCTCACCACACTCCCAGTCACGACTGCTACCTAACCAACCCAGCTAGCCTGCGACAAGCCAAGGACCCAGTCTTCGGCTGGATCTAGCTGCTCTCCTCCCCGCCCCGCCTTCCCCCTCTTGCCCCAGGCTAGATTCAAGCCACAGGCCCTCACTTTGTTCTCAGCTCTTCTGCAGCATTCAGCAGCACCTGGGATGCCCAATAGCCTGAGAACCAGAGGGAGCCAACTTCCATGTGATCCCCAGGATCCCCAGGCCGAGCTCCTCCATTCCCCCCCACCCCCCAGCAGTGTCCCACAGCAGCTTCTCACAGCCTGACACCCACCTGGAGGTGCCGTGGGTGATCGAGGTCAAACTTCCCAGTCCTGCCTCTCCCGAGCCTGGGGCAGATGAGGGACTCTCCCACACCCCACCTTTAATCCAACACAGTATCAGAGGCCAGACAGCTTTATTGTTCAGTTAGGTGTTTCTTCATAATGAGAACAACCAGTATTATCCAAGATCTATCTTTATAGAAAAAATATATACTGGTCTTTCATAGACATGTAACTGAATGAAATAATCAGGAATTTTGCAAGGCTGGTGTTTGTGTGTATTTTCAGTAATCTGCAGCATACCTCTCTGTTAAATAGCTATTCACGGCCAGAATTAAAACTGAAATACAGCTTTTCTCAAATAGAATCTAGTCCCCTTTCCATAGCCATGCTAAATATGAGAGACTAGAGGCCTGCCTGTAGGAAACTGGCTACCAGCCACACAGATGATGGAAGGTGGAGTACAAGGATCACGTGGCAGGTCACTCATTTACAGAATCCAGATTTAAAGACCAGATCTAAGAATTCTCTGAAAACTTAATCTAAATAATATTAAGATCATTTTTTCTTTAAAGAGCAGAAAAACAACATAAAATGCAAACACCATGATTAGTTCTGACAAAATGCCTTCTGATGATACTTGTATTTCTAGCTGGTATGGTATACCTTTTACAAACAAATCATTTCCTCATTTTTTTTTTTTTAATTCCACTTCAGTTCTTCTTCTTAAAGTGTCATGCCATGCTAAACACTTTGAGGAAGCTTCAAAAATATTCTCAGCATTTAAACTGATACCTCTTATTGCGTGGTGCTCTGACAGTTGACAGATATAAAGTAAGTAAGGCTTGGCTTTAGTAAGTGCAGACGCCAACAAGCATCTGTAGTCTGACAAGAGAAGCAGATAATGAAGATATGAACATGGGAGAGGCCTGGAAGGAGATGAGGCTGAGAAGCAGAATAAATATTACCTAGAGAGGTCCGACCTACTTAGGCATGCAGCAGAGTCACAGTGACGATTTCCAGAGCAGAGCCCCAAATAGATTTGTTTTCATAGATTAAAAGGGGTAAAGTTAAGTGTCAGGGAGGTCAAGAGGAAGGTTTTCCGATTGGGAAGGCTAAAATACTGTTTAGGTCAAACATTTATTAAATATTAACACTGTGCCAGGATCAGGCAGACAAAACAAGTCCAACAAGGTCTTGGTTTTCTTTCTGGAGCCCAGACTAGGAGGTGCAAGACAGAGATAGGTAATCAGTAGTGACGCCCAGGGCTGGAAACAGAATGAATAGTTACAGAGAGGAACAGAGGGGCTTGGCAACTGATGAAATTCAGGGCCTATGGGAAAGAAGGGACACAATGATGCTCCCTAGGTTTTTAGCTTAGACTTGATGCTATTTATCAGAATATAGAATACAAGAGCAAGGAGTTTTCACTTGCTACTCTCCACAACTCCTTCCACAGACGTAACAATGAAATTAATAAGGTCTCTGCAGGACAAGCACCTTAAGTTCAAACACTACCACCACCACCACCACCACCACCACCACCACCACCACCACCATCATCTACTATTCATTTGGAGAAGACAACCAAGTTGACCGCCAGAATCTTACCATACAGGTAAACATCATCATAAGAAATCACCCTAGTCACAAAATCCTCCTATAGGTGTCAATTACTGAACTATAGATTATGATCAAATTAATTTCTTATTAAAACCTGCATTAAAATGAATAGCAACATATAGTGGTCAAGTGTGGGAGATGTTGAATGTATTTGCTATCTGGTGTGTGTGTGTGTGTGTGTTGTGTGTTGCACACCTGTACACCTGAATGGGAAGGCCCGAGGAGGGCATCAGGTTTTCTCCTCTTTCATGCTCCATCTTATTCGCCTGAGACTCTCACTGAACCTGAAGCTCACTGTCTTCCCTATATAGGCTGGGCAAAGACAGCTGGGATCCATCTGTTTCCAGCTCACCAAGCTAGGGTTTTAGGCACAGGGGACCACATAACAAGTGCTTTTAGTCACTAAGCTGTTTACCCAAACCCTTTTTGTTTTTAATTTTAGGAAATAATATGAAATGCTAGTTTCTGTTTAAATGAACGGCAAACAGGGATAAGTCTTGGCTTGACCCTGACTTTTAACTTCCTCTCCTCATGAGTCTCAGCAGACATCCACAGCCCTTAGCTCAGTCCCAGGCCCTTCTCATAACACCCTAGGGTTCTTGTACACTGGAGAACACGCAAGGAAGATAGTTGCATGCTTGGTGCCATCTCTTTCTTTATCTGTACTGCCAATAAATAGACTTTTTGGTTTTTCTTAAAAGACAATTTTGCTGTGAACCAACCAATGTAGGGACTTGGGGAGTGTATTAGTCAGGGTTCTCTAGAGTCACAGAACTTATAGGTAGTCTCTATATAGTAAGGGAATTTGTTGATGTCTTACAGTCTGTAGTCAAACTCCCCAACAATGGGCAGCAGCAGCTGTGAATGAAAACCCGAGGATCTAGCAGTCACTTAGTCCCACAAGGCATGCAGGCGAAGAAGATTGACTCTTCCTCCTTCCAATGTCCTTAGGTAGCTCTCCAGCAGCAGGTGCAGCCCAGATTAAAGGTGTGCGTACCACCACACCTGAAACTTGTGTCTTCCAGACTCAAGATCTAGATCACAGGTGAGCCTTCTAATTCTGGATTGTAATTCACTCCAGATATAGTCAAGTTGACAATCAGAAATAGCCACTACAGGGAGGAACAAACTAAAGAAACCTCAGGGAGCACAGCAGTCTCAGCGAGGGAGCTGTGTATGCCTGCGCTCCACCTAGTGACTCCTAGCAGATTCTATAGAACTGCTAGGATTCTATTAAATGGCTCCTCAGGCCCTTTGTCTCAGGATATTAAACACACAGACTGTGACATTTTAATTAGAATTAGAGGAAACCTCTGAAAAGCAGCAGTTTTCCAGAAATTAAAGAGGTGTATGATTTTACAGAGAAAGACATCCTGGATAACTTAAGTGCCTGCCTAAGAAGAAATGTACTCTTAATGCAATTATTCCCACCTAAAATGTGTGTCCCATTTTGCAGGGTTTGAAAAGAATTCTGATAAAGTCAATGAATGATCTATTATTAAAGGAGACTTTTAAATGATGAATTACTTACTTACTTACCAAAAACGACCTAAGAACCAATCATGACGCTTTCCCAGTCACTGGTCTAAATCGGCGATAATACCGGGCAGTCTGAAGTAAGGAAAGGGATGCTTTTGTGACAACCACTGAAAAGTCACTGCTTTTGTTGAGGATAATTTGGAGCCTAAAATTAAGTTTTCATTAGTCACCTAATTCAATGTTACTATATTTTAACACTGGTCCTGGATTAATAATTTTCTCATACTTTTTGAAAATAATTTCCTCATACTTTTCTTTTTGTAAAGGACACTTGGTTATTATTGGGGAATATTCATGATGAGTACTTTTAAGAGGAAAAGCTGTCATCTATGTAAAATTTACACAAGTTTAATACTCTACTGGGCAAAGATCTATCTTCTATCTATCCATCTATATTTTATGCATAATATATATATTATATATACATACATATATGTGCACATATACATAAAAACCCACTCTCTGTAATTCCACTGAAAAGCAGAGCGACTTTATACATTTATTAACAGGGCACTGGCTAGAGTATGGAACATTTATTCTATGGAACATGAGTGTAGTCACTAAAAAATAAAACAAAAAATGTTAATATAGAAGTATCTTTGATAAACAAGAGGAAGATGCAAGTTGTAGAACTTTGAGTTTATTAGAATTATCCCTTTTATTTAAAAATGAGGCATACAATGTATATTATAAAGGAATATGTCATAAAATATGCATCACTTTTGTCTTTATAAGTGGAACTGTGTAGTGGAGAGACTTTACAATTTTTTTTTTAAATCTAAAAACCTCTGAATGAACTGCTTGAAATATTTATAATGAATTGTAATTGTAAGGTAATTAATTATGCTTTGGAGGTATTTGCAAGTTTTCCAATATATTAATCCGTGAGAAAAAGTTACCAAAGCTTCCAACTTTATATCTTAAAATGGTAGCTCTGTGGAACTTTAGTAATCTGGAAAAACAAAACAATGGCAAACCCACTGGTAGGTTGCTTAGATGAAAGGAATTTCACTCATGGGAAGTGGGAAGAAATTGCACTTCATTTCTCTGCTACTGAGATAAAAACTTCGTACTAAAAGCTGTGAAGGTTAAAGGAAAAACCATCAACAAGGACTAAGAACCCAAATTAACCCCCAAATCATATCCACTTACATAAGAGAACTTGGTGTGCTAAATTATAGACTTAAACAAAATGGGTGGGCTGTGGAGCGCAACCAAAAAGAAAGGTAGTATATGAAAGTTTGATTTTTGATCTCTACAGTGGAACTCAAGAAAACACCAACGTCAGGTAGCTACAAAGTATTTGTGATGAGTTTCAAAACCCTCTTTTAAATATTCTGTGAAGGCTGGAGTGCATTTAATTCTCTTTTTTCTTTCGCCTAGAACTTAGGAAGAACTCCCAGGCCCCAGGCCCCAGGCCCCAATGATACCCGAGATACACACATCCTTTTCTTTTGGAGAGGACGCCAGCGAGCAACCCGCAAATAAGTATTGGAGAGCCGTGACGTGACTAGTCTCCAACTTGGAAACCCGTCCCAAACTACATAAAACACCTTCCCAAAGCCAAATTCAGCAAACCGAAGTCTGGAAATAGCGGCTAATCACAGCATTACAATCACACACGTGCGACACACACCTGACCCACACCCACTTGGCGGCAAGTGAAAAGCACGGAAATCCAAACCGGAAGATAGGAAAAGGAGCTTTCCTAGTGGCCGGGAAGGCATTTCTTCACATTTTCTTCTCCCACCCAAAACAGCCTCAGCCTGGCAACCGCCGTCCGCTCCACCCCATCTCTTTGGGTCCCGCCCGTGGCTCTTTGCCTGGCATCAAGGTGGTCTCCTAACTGACCAGCATGAGCGGCTGTATCCCGGGTACAGAAAAAGGAAGACAGATCACCCGCCCCAAAGAGACAGCTCACTCACCTTCATGATCCGTGTGCCCAATTCCGCCGCGGACCCCGAGGTCCCTATCCTCCCGGGGGTCCACACCAAGTCCCAAGGCCTCTGTAGCAGCCATACCTGGCCCAGTAGAATGGGGCGGGCCGTAGGCGAGGCGGAGCGGGGATATACCAATAAAAACGCGCCTGGGGTCGCATGCCGACCCACTGAGGGAATTCCTACACGCCTATGCTGCTCCACCACATTTTGGACCAATAGAATGTAGCGAGCCTAACTAGTTGCCCCGCCCCTAACCGCTGTAGCCACGCCCCTTCCGGAGCCGGGAGAGTAAGAACTACAACTCCCAGCATGCCGCGAGGCAGTGGGGAGGCAGCGCTGGATGGGCGCTGACGGGCGGGGGTGCGCCCGCGAGTGCCCCGGCGTGTTCGCTTAGTTCAGTGAATCAGAACAATGACTGCGCCGCCCGGTCCCCGGGAGCGCGTCGCAGGGCTGTGAACAGCCGCGGCCGGCAGAGCGGCGGGCGGCTCCGCCTCGATCGTGTAGTGTCAGTGCCCGCTCGGGAGCCCCGGGAGCAGCCCCTGCCTAGCGCCACAGCCCGCGCGATCCGCTGTGCTTCAGCGCCGCAGCTGCTCTTCGGGAGCTGTGCATTGTTGTGAGCCACTGGAGGGGCGCGGGGATTGCATAGCCCGGAGCCCCTCAGCGCCCTTTATAGCCATGTGGATACCTACGGAGCACGAGAAATACGGCGTGGGTGAGTGCTGGCGGGCGAACTTTTACCAGGCTCTGGTCCTTGCCCCCATGCAGCTAGCTCCGCGCCAGGCTGCAAATGCCAGGTGTTGGCATTGCACAGCGGGTCCGGGGCTTGGCCGCACCGGCCTCCGGCTGAGGGACGAGCGCTAGGGTTTCGCTCCTCACCGCGCACTCGGCGCTCCTCGAACCCGATCCCGTAGCGTCCGGACAGCCGCTCCCGGCTCTGCTGGCGGAGTTTGGAGCGGCCGCGGGGCGTGTTGCGTGTCAAGTTGGAAGGAGAAGCCAACAGGGTTTCTCTCCCTTCTACCCCTGCTGGCCCACAGCGGCAGAGAGCTGGCAGTGGGCTGCTAGGATTTCCCGTGGTGATGAGGGAGACCAGGAACCCGCAGTTAGAATACTCCCAAACAGTAGGGAGGCGCGAAGTCCCTGCGGCTGGGGTCGGCATTCCCAGAGTGCCGAATGTGGCACCCGCAGCCCCTGTGACAGACGGAGTCGGGACGTAGCCTCCTTCCTCCCTTGCCTCCCGGGTGTTTGGGGTGTGTGTTGCGAGCAGGGGGGTGGTAAATTTCAACATCTGTGCTGCTGCGCTCTTTGGTCCTTGGAGGCTAACCGAGATTTTGGCAGCCTTTTTACTTCTGGCCACCTTCTCTACTAGGGGATGAGCGCAGTGGGGGTCATAGAGGCCGGCTGGAAAGTGACAAGGGAGAGAGTAGGCTCAGAAAGCCTGGCTCTTAGATGCTGGGCGGCAGCTTTAGGAGAGGACTACCCTGGCACTGATTTGAGAGGAAAAAGGAACAGGATAGAATTCACTGTTCTGTGCAAAGGTGAACAACAAAGGACATTAATGTTGACTGATGAATACAAGAGGCTCCCTTCCCTTCCCTCCTCCCTTTTCGGTAAGATTACAGTTCCCATTTTTGTTGTTTGATTTCAGCTGGGTCCACCCCCCACCCCCTTGACAGTCACTCCTTTTAGGGTTGAGACTATTAAGAAGCCAGGCTCACTGACAAGCCCGAATTGGCCAAATGCAATTATAACCTCCCAGAAGGTCTAACAGAAAGAAAGCATTATAGATTTTACTGACAATCTTAATTTCCTATAATGCCCCGTCCTGCCGATTGGCGTTCTTGTTTTTATTGTGGACCGACCTCGTAATTTATATGATACGGAGTCGTATTTATGTTCTGACTTCGTTCTCCTGTAATTTAAAAAAACCTGAAAAACCTTTCAAGGCGAATCCTAATCACAGGAGATTTTACCTCCCCTACTTTGCCTAGGGATCGGACTTCATCTACTGAAGGGACTCTGATTAAACAAAGTCATATTTTATATGAGCTTCCTTTCTGGGCTGTGACTGGTTAGCAAGACAATAGTTTGTCGTGTGCCCACCTTTGAGAAAGGTTTCCAGCTTCTAAAGCTAAGGTGAGCCCTTGCCAAAGGGCTCTCCTAGAGGGGTGTAGATAGAGGTTGTTTTCCTCTCCGTTCCCTCCTCCTTTTGGGGGATCAGATAACCCCTGCAAGGGAAAAGGCATTCCCTTGTCTGAGGGATGAGGAGCTAGAGGGCATTGCCTCCTAGCCAGACTTGACACCTGGTGCAGGAATCTCAGATTCACCCAAGCAACACTGTCCGGCTTAGAGTCAATCCCAGTTGTTGTTTTCTTGCAAGTGTTAAATGATACAGATTATGGATGACATTTATTTTCTAGATTTCCTTACGTGCCAGGTCACAGCTGGGTGCTGATATCGATTAGTTTTTCTCTCGCCTTTCTTTACAAGCTGTGGGCAGAGGCTTAAAAACCACTCTGGGATTTCCTGGAATGGCAACTGGATATGATCTGTCAAGTGTTTTGAGCTTGCTGCAGACACCAAGGCTTGGGATACAGAGCGTGGTAGGGAGGTGAAAGGGTGTGCCTGTTTGGGAAGGGGAGGTGGGAGGTGAGATGAGAGGTGAGAGCACAAATCGAGCTTCTGCCCCAAATTGTTGCTGAGGTTCTCGTTTATGCAATATCACACACTCAAGAATGTTAATCATTGTTTATTACTAAGTTTTGAGCATTTGGCTTGCGGAATGCTTGGTTGTTTTTGAGAACCCATCTGTTAGGCGGGTGTGTGATGAAAATTTTGCTAGGATACTTAAGTGTGGACTTTTCATTTCTCACCATGGTGAGCAGTATTCAGAGCTGCTTAGACTGCAAAGTCTTCAAAAAATTTTCAAATTTGAGTTATGGTTTTCTATTATTACAGAGAATATATGTTATGTTTGGCTTATAGCAGGTATAGAAGTCAATTTCTTTGTTCTTTGCAATAAGTATGTAACTTAGAATACCCAAAGTTTCGGTATATAGTGTTTGTTTTTGTAATGATGCCTCTTAAGTGTGGACTTTCATACAAATGGCTGTATAACTTAATGATTATATATAAAGTAATAGAGTGGATAAAATTACTTAAATTTTGCACTTGCAAGATATATCAGTATAGATTCAAGTCCGGCACATAGAAATTCTTTTTAATAATGAATTGAAGAGTAAGCATAAAACAATCTACACTTGGTCTCTGATTCTCAGGAAGTATACTAGTAAAGCTTTAGTGCTGAGGAAGACCTTTCCTTTAAAAAAAAATCTATTAGTAGCTGAACTTGGTGGCATAGACCTGCTTATAACCTCCGCTCCTTAGGAGATGCAGGAAGCAAAGGTACAAGTTTAACAATTGTTTGGGCTACAGCATCAGCTGTAGGCTAGCGCAGTCAAGTTAGCAAGACCTAGTATAAATACATACATGCATACATGCATGCATACATACATACATACATACTCACATACATGATTGGAAATAAGCTTAGTGGAAGCACTTCTCTAGCAAGTAAGAGGCCGTAGACTCAATGCCCAGTATTGCCAAGTGGGGAAAAAAGTCAAAGATGAGGATGTGATTCCGTGGTCCAGCATGAGAGCTAGGGTATGATGATAGGCACATTTGTCTAAGGTAAAACTAATTAGCTCCTGCTCTCATCTACACACTGCTGTCCACTGAGTTACTGGAAGTAAGTAATCTAACCCTTTTGAGCCTTGATGTCTGGGGTAAGTGCTACCCAAGGTCTTTACCAGTACTAATTCTGTGGAGTTCTTGCAACCAAATGTGTCCTTTGTTACAAAACTTCATCAAGAGGTATCAAGTGCTTAGTAGAGGTGGATGCTTTTGTTGTGATGCGTACTACATGGTTTTAAACTAAAATCAGAAGTTAGCCAATGCTCCGTGGAAGGCTGTCAGAATCCAGGTGTTTGCTGCTCTCTTTCTCAGTCTGTTTGATTCTGTTTCTCAGGCCGAGCTCTGTGGGCAGTGACTCCCACTTATTAATTCATCACCCACTTATTAATGCCCTTTAGACCTCTCTGTGCCTTTTGCATATCCTCCTCTGCCCTTGTGCTTCATATAGTGGTAGGCATTAGTAAGAAAGAAAATTAAAGGCACTGCGTGTGCTTTTTTCTTCACCATTTATGCACAGGGACCTCAGGAGAGGCAGTAGATCTTCTGAGCCTCAGGCTCTTCCTTCTTAAACCTAGGTAGATGTTTTATCTGTGTGAGCCTGGTTAAGCTTAGCCAGAGAATATGGGCTACAAAACAAAACAGAAAGAAAGAAAGAAAAAGAAAAAGGAAATAAAAGCCACAGTGAGCCTTACCCCCAAAACAAACAAACAAACAAGCAAACAAACAAACAAACCCATGCAAGCTGCTCTGAAGGTCATGAATATCATTTTAAAAATAAAATATTGCAGTCCTGATGTTACTGATCCTTACAATTATTCTTTCCTGTATCTCCCTGGAAGTGCTTCTAGAACACATAGGAATAGAAATCAAATTCCTGTTGAAGTGCCTTCAAATTCAGAGGAGGGGGCACCTTCTCTTTCTTGTTTAGGATCCTTCCCTTTGGAAGGGCTCTTTGATGGTAGCTTGTGTGGGAGAGGTAGGAAGGTGTCTGCCTCTCCTCTTGGCTTTTGTCAGTTTCTTTGCTGTTTCTTAAAATGTTTCCTATTTGTGCTACTGTGTTGTAGATAGACAATACATAGAGCTACACAGCTTGGGATTGTCGGCAAGGCTTTGAGCCTGCTGCGGGCTCTCTACTGCAAGTGGGAAGAAGAGTAATCAGAAGGGCTGTGCCAACCATAGAGCTGATGCTCTTGATCCAGCCTCCTGAGGCAACAGTCAGTAAAAAATAGTTTCTTTCTTTTGGTCATTGTCCTATGTGATGATTCTTTCTCAAGGTCCCCATGGTAACAGAGATGCTCTCCTTCCCTTTTAGTCCCCATTCCCTTAAGAAGCTGTTATAGTAGAATTACAAAATTTCAAGAAACTCAGACTTTTCCTGGTTCCAGCTGTATTCATTACTGTAACACTTTTGAGAATTAATTGTCTTTGGTAATGTATGTCTAAGTTTTTCCCATGTTGACTTTATGCTGTGAGCACATGTATCAGAAAAACATCTAAGGCAATAAAAAAAATGTTAGTTTAATAGCTTACAAATACAAGATTTCATATTTGAAAAAATGTGAAATTAGTTTATGTGAGCCTGCTGTTTGAAGCAGAGCAATAATTTACACTTAAGAGATGAGGAAACAGTAGCATTTATCCCTGCTTAAATGCTTTGAATCTTGTATGATTGTCCTAAGAGAAATAATAAATTTCCTGCTCTAGTGTATATTAAGTGTCCACTAGAACCACTTCACACACAAGGGAAACCACATTTGCCCAAATTCCTCCTTATCTAGTCTTTTTCATTAAAGCTCATTACTAAAAATTGACTCAGTGGTTTATTAATGGATTCCAACCCATAGTTTGAAAAATACTACTGCAGTGCCACATGTAAGAAGAGACAGACTGTATTAGAACTCAGACTTTGGTAGATTTCTGTCAAGTTCTTTAGATACTGTTGGCATGGAGTTTTTCTTTTTCTGTTGTGTGTGTGTGTGTGTGTGTGTGTGTGTGTGTGTGTGTGTGTGTGTGCATGTATGTATTTGCATATGTTGGGTACACTTAATATGCTCAAATGGAAGCCTAAGATTGATGTCAGGATTATTTCCATTCTCCTGCCTCCAATTCCTCTCAAGTTCTCCTAACCAACACCTCTTGTGTTAATGGACTGTTCTTCTCCTCTGTGTCGTGTGTGTGTGTGTGTGTGTGTGTGTGTGTGTGTGTGTGTGTGTGTGTGTATAACTGACTGAGCCCGGTTACTGTTGCTCTTACTTGCATATGTTTAGGATTGACCCCTTAGGATTGGGTTTCATCCCTAAAAACAAACAATTTTATAACAGCTGGTTCTTATTCTCTCAGCAGGCATTGACTGCCTGTAGTTCTTTATCTGTGGCTGTGGCCTTGTGAAATTTCCCCTGTATACTGGCATGTAGACTGGTAAGGGGTTTGCAGATCTTGTGCAGGCAGCTCATGGGAGTATCTCATGAGAGTCCAGAAGACATTACCATATGGCAGTCGTTCCAATCCTCGGGCTCCTACAAGCTTTTTGATCCCCTTTCTTGATAGTCCTTAAGCATTAAGTATAGAGGTTGTGCTATGGATATTTCATTTGAGACTGAAGAGCACACAGTCACTCACTCTCTGCACTTGGACCACTCGTGAATCTCCCTCATAGATTCCATCTGCTTTGAGAAGTGTCTCTGGTGGGCTGTGAGAGCTGTGCTTATTTTTGGATAAAAGGATGCATGTTTATAATGCAGGTGGGGACTCTATTACTTAGTATTGTGGTAGTGATAGATTTTCCTCTATGGCCTATGATCTCTCTAGCCACAGGTTTATAGTATCAGGCTGAGTTCCCTCCGATCGACCAGCATTAGATCCAATTAGATAACGCTTGGTTGCTCCGGAGATACAGAGGCCACCATTGCACCACTGAGGATGTCTTTCCAGTACTGTCACTGTGGTTCCCAGGCTTAACAGCTTCCTTTGCAGCTTGCCTAGCACCTTCTAACACCATGAGAAGTGACTTTCAAGGAGGAGGCTTCTAGGTCAGACTAGCTTGATTTTTTTTTCCAAGTCCTGTGAATGAAGTATGTGGTGTCTTTAGCAATAGGCTCTTGCTTTTGTGCTGTGGTAGGCAGCCAGGATCCATGACAGTTGCCTGTATTATTTGAGGGTCCTTTGTGTGCCTTTCTGCAGTCGATCTCTCTTCACGTCATTCCTTTGCCTTGCTCTCCACTCCCTGCATAGATATACTACTGAGGTATGTATACTGCCAGTGATAGGTGTGCTGGTTAGTTTGCATTCAGGAGGCTGAGGCAGGAATCAAAAGGTTGAGGCCAGGGACTCATACCAAACAAACCGACTAGATCAAGAAAGCCATTGACCAGCCAACAAACAAAAATGTGAATGGAACTGAGAGGTAATTAGGAATAAAAGCAGCAGGGCTTCACAACTGAACATTAGGCACTGGAGAAAAGCTTAGGATGTTGGCCTAAGGAGCTGTGGGCAGCATAGCAAAAATACCACCGACAGAAAAGTTTAACGATAGAAAGTTATTTCCCACTGTGCTGGAGACTGGAAGTCCAAGATCAAGATGCTAGCTAACTCACTTTTTGCTTGCAAGTGGTCACTTGTGCTATGTCCTCATAGAGTTGATCCAGGCAAGGTTTCTCCTTTTTTTAAAAATAAGTTAACCGATGCAACTGTGAAGGGTCAACCCAAAGGCTTCATCTTCAAATACCATGGGCTTCAGGATTAGCATCTCTGTATGTTGACTTGAGGATTGCAAGCTTATAGCCCATATCATTTGTTCTGGTTTCCGCTTAGGTACCCTGATGAGTAAGTGTCTTCTGTTCATTAAGTGAAACTTTTTTTTTTTTCTTTTTGCCTAGGCAAGGCAAGCTTATAGTGTCTCTGTCAGGGTTTTGTTTGGCCACATTGAGTTTGAGATACCTGCAAACCCCCCCCCCCCCCCAAACTTCTGGCCTCACTGGGCACCAAACACGTGATACACAGACAGACACACGTGCAAGCAAAAATAAAGAAAAATAATTAAAAAATATGTAAAATTTGCCTTTGCAAACCACACCAGAGTAAAACTGGGAGAAAACCAGGGAAGAAAAGCAAGTGGGGGCACTGTTTTTGCTTTCTCTTCCTAAGCAGGGTGCTTTCAAAGACTCAAGTGTCTGGGAGCTTACAGGAGGACCAGTCAGGGCTTCTCCCATACCACCTTTGAAGTAGATTGGACATACTCAACTGGGAGGGTATCCTTTTCTGTCTGTGACATTCATGGTAATTCTCTTTCTATCCCATTTTAAAATTTCTGAGATATGACCCCCTTCCAGAAAGAACTGGGAAGGTGGGTGGGAGGGAGGAGGAGGGCAGTCAGAGGGGAAGCTACTTTGTCTTTGAGACATGAATTGTGGTCTTCATGAGAAAAGTGATTGATTATATGGGTGGCCTTAAAATGCTACAGGAACTAAGCTTATGTTCATTTTTTTTTTTTTTTTTTTTTTTTTTTTTTTTTTGGTGTCTGTTGGTGATAGAGAAAGAAGCAGTGAGGTAGGAGATGACCTGCCCCCAAACAGTGGCACTGCTACATGATGACTTATAAGTGGAACTCTGGATGGGAGCTCTGTACATCAGCTAGCTTTTTGAACAAACACCTGAAAACGGGATGCACCATGCTTTTATTTTTAACACTGCCCTTAGTTAGGGCTTATGAAGAGGTTTAAGACTCGGATTACATTAGCTAGTGATCACATTTGCATCCTTTGGCTTGAAGAGGGAAAGCTACTAAATCTGAAAACAGGTATCTGATCCAAAGGGGGGAATTAAAGCATGCCCTTTTCTCAGCTGGCGCGGAACAGAGGAGAGCATGACATTTACACGGGGCTTCTGAAGACTACCAATGCATGTGTATTTGTTCCTTGTGAGCATTCCAGTCTCCTCTGAATATGCAGAGAGAAAAGGTGTCGGGGACGGTGGTTACCAAGAAGCTCTTCAGGATATGACATTTGAACACTTACCTGTGTGAGTTGGATAATCATATTCCCCTAACTGTGCCACACTTTTGTAAATCAAGCAGATTATTGTTCATTTTTATTTGATTATCAATTGGACATTGACCTAAAAATATGTACCAGAAATCTGGCAGAGATGTAGTGATTTGGTTCCATGTATTTATTTCAAATGAAAGAATTCTACCTGTCATTGGCCACAAAAAACCAGACAGGTTTGGGAGCATGGACAGGCATATATGGCCTGACAACTAAAAATAGCCTGGACAGAGCAGTATCCTCCACCTGGGGAGGAGGCGTCTGGTCTCCATTTTCCTGTGACAGCCAGAATTAGTGGAGAGGTTTGTGAGCCTCCTTGCTCAGGGTTCAGACAGGCTCTTGAAGAAATAGAGAAACTTAAACCTTGAGAAAACAGTTTCACAGATTGCCGAAGTTTCCCGCAGATCTCTGTATGAAAAACATTAGAAATAGCATGGGAAAACTTCTACAAAATTGTACATTTAGTGCTTCTATTGGTGGTGTGTAGAATATAGTTCCCAATACTAAATATGGATGTTTTTGCCCTGAAGTCAGCAGGAAAATGTGTGTGTGTAAGTTTAAAAAGAGGAAAATATTTAGAAAACAATTGGAATGCTAGTATTATTATAACCAATAGCTATAAATGACAAAGCTATACAGGAACTTTCTACTTTTAATAACTTCCAAAATTAACATGAATTTCTTTTATAATCAGAAAACAATTATCCAAACCCTTTAATAAATGAAGCACTTGTTCATGGCTAGGATTTCCTTTCGGGATTAGAGGTTAGACTGTAGGAAGCCAAGTCAGGATGCTAGTACTTTCTGTCCAGGAAGTACCCTGCTCCAAACTTTGAAAGTGGCCTTCCTTGCTGTGTCTGCTTAGTGCTTGTCATTTTGCTGCCCTGTTCATGTCCCAGAGGTACTGTGACGCTTTGCTTCCAGAGGTCCTTGGGGTATAAGTCTTTGGGAAATAAAAAGCCATAGCCTGTTTTTGAAAAATGGCTTCAAATGAATTCACCTGAGATAGAAATGCTCTCCTATGCTTGAGGTGTTTGCTCAGTAGTTGATGCTGGTGGCCCTACTCCAGTTTGCATTGTTCTGTAACTGTCCTGTGAGACTGTGGGCCTTGAATAATTTATGCAAGTGAAACCTTTCAGCATAGAGTCAACAACTTGAAGGTTTCACTTAGCATTTATAGAGCATAATTGCTTATGCATGAGTATTATGGACCCACTGTGTTCCCTCCAGATTCAATGTGTTGAAGGCCTAACTCCTAGTATGCGCTGTATTTGGAGAAAGGGAGTGATCAAGATGAATGAAGTCATAGGGTAAGGCTCTGAGCTCCTGGAGTTGATATCTTAATGAGGAGATGAAAGAGAACTCTCTGGGTCTCTGCATACTCAGGAAAACCATTAGAGCACTCAGGGAGGAGGTGCCACTGTACAAGCCAGGAAGAGTGCTCTCGCCAGGAGCTGGCCTTGCAGGATCTTGAGACAGTCATCCTTTAGAACTGAAAACATAAGCACCACCAGGCCTGTGCTTTTGTCATGGCAGCTCACACTAAGACAGAAAATCAGATAACCTTGGACATCATAAGAGAGACAGAGAAAAGAGAAGCAGCATTCTGGACCTCAGTACAATCCATGCAGACCTTTTCAGGGCCTGAAACCTGACTCCCTGGACTCTACCCCAGGAAGCATGAACTTAACTGGAGTCAGACTTTTTAAAGATGCTCATCTCTTACTAACTCTGGTCTTATATTATTGGAATAATGCTCAGTTTATACTTATGTGTGGTTTCGCACAGTTGGTCACAGTCTTGAGTTCTATCACTTTGGGTCCCCCTCAAAGCAACCAACAGAGACAGTCTTCTGCTGTTTCATTTCTCATGCTACAATTATTAATGGAAAGTGGGGACAACAGGTTTTTTTTTTTTTAACCATCTAGACAGATAGATAACGTTTCATGATAAGGAATTTGGGTTGGGAGCATCATTTTGTATGTACATTGGGTTGGAAAACCTGGCTATATACTGCAGCACCCTGAAGAGAGAAGCAATATTTGGACAATTTTTTTTTCCTTTCCCATTTTGCCATCCTTAACTGTGTGGAATGGAGTTAGCATGACCTTATATAGGTTGGCCTGTTGCATTTTTTACCCTTAGTGACAAGTATGAAGGTGAATTTTGATGACACATTAGTAAAGAAAAAAACAGGTGCTTATTGGTGCCATATACCTACTGCTAATAAAGCAGGCATTGCTCAGTGGGCATCATTAGTGGTGTAGCACTGGATCCCTGGGCAAGCAATGGACCCAGACTAGTTCATAGCTGTATTTCATTTATGTAACATCTCTTCAAAGCAGATATTATCTGCATTCATATTTCAATATTCACTTACTATTTCAGTATTACAGGAACACAGAGAAGACAGCACAGAGATTAAGGCAGATCCATGAAACTTTAAAGAGAAAATCAGGACTTGGGATGGTGATGCTATTCATGTTTGTTCCTGAGGAAACAGCCCTGTGGAGGGAGTGTCTTATATCCTGAAGAACTCGGAACTTGTGCAAGAGAATGGACGTTCTCCTTTGAAGACACTGCTGTAGGCATGAGTCACCAGCTGCTCTGATTGTCCAGTGTAAACACCTGAGTGGGACCTGTACTTTAAATAGCTGGACATCTTTTTCCTCTTCCTTCTGGGTGACTTCCACCCCTCCCCCCTATTCCTGTCACCTGACCTATCTTGGACAATGGTTTCTCTTTTTTGCAGTTTCTTTCTAGCCCAGGCAGAGGAAGAAAACAGGATTTAGTATTGGTTCTCCTTCAAGAGATCTTTGAGCTGCAAATAAAACCTCTAGCTAGTATATGTTTAAATGGCAGAAAACTAGGTATGGGCTGGCGGAGGAAAAGAAAGCAAACAAACAAAAAACCAAACTGAATTGAAGATGAAAGTTGAAAGCAGCTAGCCCTGTTGGTTGGTACCTTGTGTGCTTTCCAACCCTGCAGCAAGTCATTTGCTCAAGGGGATACAGTGGGGAAAGGCTGATACAGAGAAAAGCAGATGAGTCAAAACTCAGAGGCCTCTCATGCTCACAAGGCCTGGGGCTAGAATCTGGCAGTACACCCCTAAGGCTTTGGTGTTCTGTGCACAGTGTGAAGAAGTTGTTAACCATCCTTCACTTTTTGCATGAGACACTGGCAGTGATAACAGCATTATGTGAAATCAATCAGTCTCCACCTTGTCTTTTGCCATCTCATTAGACTTTGCTAGCAGGTCATCCTGTTCTGTGTAGTGCTAAGGAACACAGAGCTGGAGAGGCCTCTGTCGTGGTCCGTGGATGGAGCTGACTTGAGGAACTCAAAGGACGTTCAAACGAGTCGAGTCGGGACGGATTCCGTAAGTAGGGACTAAGTCTTCAGTGACTCAGTAACTCTAAGGAGCAGAGGAGGAAGGAAAGGAAGGTCACATGACTGCGTGAGGCTGAGAATCACTGAGCTCTGAGATTCCTGCTTCTTCTGTGTTGGCAGCCCTTGCTCTTCTCAGACTTGGGACTTCTCACTCTGCCCATGCCCACCCAAGGAGCAGCCTCACCCTGTGTGGCCAAGGAGCTAGTAGGCTGAAGAGGCATCTCTTTTAGCTAAATTACTGCTGTAGCCTCCTAATTTGTCTCCTTCCTACACTTATATCTGTCTAGTATGTGCTTTGCATGCGAGCCACGTGACCTTTTTAAAAAGCTGATTTGGTAAAGTGGGTCATTGTGGCGGGGACTTTAGTGTTTCTTTCCTGGTCAGGCTTTAGAGTCCTTTCATGTGTATGGGGTTCTTCCTAAATTGGTACATGACTGTAGTGCTGTCTTGTCTGCTGTTGAGCACTTCTTCTTCCTGTCCCCTTATCCTCCATCCTAGGGACCCAGTTTCTGCACCTCAAAGGTGCAGTACTGTCCTAGGACTCAAGACCTCTGGATTTGCTAGAATCCTGCTTGGGCCAACCATCTCTCTCCCAAGTCTTTTTGTTTTGTTTTGTTTTGTTTTAAAGATTTATTTATTTATTTTATGTATATGAGTACACTGTAGCTGTCTTCAGGCACACCAGAAGAGAGCATCGGACTCCATTATAGATAGCTGTGAGCCATTGCTGGGAATTGAACTCAGCACCTTTGGAAGAGCAGCCAGTGCTCTTAAGGGCCAAGCCATCTCTCCAGCCCACCTCTCCCAAGTCTTTACCTGGCAAATAGAACTGCAAAGTCTGTTTAAGGTGTTTCCTGTAGTGACTTCTCCCCTCTGTCCCACATCTGTGAGCTGCAGCTGCTTCTGCCAGGGCCTTGGTTTACTGTCTTCGAATAGTTAATTTTTAGCCATAGTCCAGGGAAGCCCTGTTGTTTGGCTCTGATCTCGTTAGTGAGAGCACAGAACTAACCCATAATGTGTGTACTGCATGTTGAATGGATGAATGGCTTGGTTCTTTGGGTGAAGAGGGAGAAAGCTTTAATGTTCAGTGTGTGGTGGCGATTGATGGCTCTTCCCAATTTGCTGAGAGAGTGCAAACCATGCTTTCAGCAGAAAAGGACTGACTGATGGGGAAGCATGCCCCCACACCCAAGAGTGTTGGTGGATCAGAGGAAGACAGGTGCTGCTCAGAGATGTGTCTGAAATTAGTACACAAAAATCTAAACCATGAATTTCTTTGTTATTCGTGCATGTAAAATTACCATACACAGAAAATGGAGACTAGAAACAAAGGAACCAGGAGAACTTCACAGAGAAACATGTTGCTAGCCACCGAACTTCAGAGACAGGACTGGATTATGATATCATTTACTGTTCTATCTACTATTCTGAGCATAATCTTAGTTGTGCAAGTTGTCATTTTTGGTTATTGAATAATAAAGATGTAAAAAAAAGTTTTGAGTCTTAATATACAGGCCTAAGTTTTAGGCCTGAGACAAGTGAAGTCTTGATAAAAATCTTTTGAGAGCTGGGCTCCATTTAAATGCTATGAGGTGTCCCTCACATCTGGTCTTCACATGCTCTGGCTGTTATAACTGCACCTTGAACACAGTCTTCAGGCGTAAATCTTTGACATTCTTGTTGCAAGTTGAGGATATTTACCTAAACTTTTGCTGACTTAAATTTGCAACAATCTTTCTACCCCTTTCCCCTACGGGAATACCCCAGGATTACTCTCTTTATTAAAAGACAGAAACAGAACTCTTACCAAATATGATAATATTGGCTAGCCATCATGAGAAGAGTATTTCCAGTCTATGAATGACCAAAACAAAATGCAGAAATATATGACATGCAAACAAACAAACAAACAAACAAACAAATTAAAGCAAGAACACAAGTAACTTCACTGATTGAACAGCTCACTTTTTGCCAAGTCAGTGTAAAGTGTGGATTTTCTATGAGCAAATGATGTTTTGTGAGTTTTATGTTTTCAGATTCTATATAGGGGTTTATCCAAACAAGAAGTTTCTTGTGAAAATCAAAGTTTGAAAACCACTGACTTTGTCAGGAAACTTTGAAACAATATTGAAATATTACAGATAAAAATCCTAAGTTTTGTCGCAGTAAGTTTTTAAATAACCATGTTTCTCCTGATGAACTAGGGGGGTGGTAGAGAAATCTTTTGGTTTGGGAGTGTACATTTTCATGGAATTTCTGTGTTTTCCAGAACACATAGCATGTGCCATAGTTGGCACCATGATGTACTAAAACCGTTTATGTCTGGGAAACGTACCTGTGATCCCTTCATCCTATGTATGACCCCTTTGCAGAGGTTAATGGAAGTTTATCCTATGAAAGGAAACGCCTGGGGTTCTAATTTTGGTTCCCTCATAATAATGGTGGAACCCAGGCAAAGCATTTATCTTCTTAGGCCTCAGGCAGAAAATGAGAGAGTTGCATGAGGTGATTTCTACGTTCTCCTCAGATTCTAGGGGCAGGCTAACAGCATGTCAGTGGAATGTCTGGAAGAGTCTATATACAGAGTGATTTTGTTTTCAGGGATGTGGGGCATGGTAGATGAGCTGTTTACTGCTTGAGCCAGTTTCTTCTACCTGACAGTTGTCCCAATTGCATCAGCCTTGCTGGCTTGACTTCTGGGGCAGTCCTAAAGAGTTTGGGCCAGTGAATTTTGTATAGACCCCATTCTCTCTACCAAGTCATGCTATCCCCTTAGAAGATGTTACCAGTGTAGTCAATTTACTCAAGTGATAAGCTTTACATTCTGTTTTTGAGACACATTTGAAGGAAATATTGGTTAATGGGGTCAGTTTGGAAATAATTTAGTTTCTCTTCCTGAAAGATTTTCTTATTAGTGGAGAAGAGCCCAAGAATGAAATATATTAGTTAACTGTCAAGAAACAAAGAATCTCTGTAGATCTCATTCCACATCCAAATTATAGCACTCAACCAGCCACACTGTGCAAGGTTGGTCAGATTTCACTGACTGGCCGAATTTACTCCTTTAATTGGAAAACATTAGGACTATTAATCATGGTGACACAAAGCGAAATGTCATCATGGTATGTATGACATTCTTGCTTTCCATCTGAGAAATGGTAGCTTCCTAGAGGAAAATAATTCTCTGCTGTCTCCTCTCCCTTGCCATTTCCTTCCTGGCTCTGGTCTCGGGGGTAGATCAGACAAAGGCTTGCAAAGCTTGGGAGTTGGGAGGAGGCAGGCGCACAGGGCACAGGAGGAGAACATTCCTTCATTTCTATTCCACAGCAATAGCTGAGAAAATGAAAACGTGGGGAGGGCAGAGCTGAGAAGCCGCGGAAGTGTAGCTACGGCACAGACTTTGGAATGATTTGTGTGTGGGTACTTGATGGAGATAAAGTCTTTTTTGGGTATGGGGACCTCTGAGTGACTGAACCCTGAATTTTCAACCCTCCCCAGATTAAATCAGAAGAAAAAAAAACCGTTTAAAGCAATTTCCTAGGATTTTCTTATGAGGATTATAGTTTTCTAATGATAGGAACGATCATGGCAATAACAGGAATTATTTTGGTGTGGAGGGTTTTTTTTTGTTTTTTTTTCCTTAACATTTTGGCATACTTAGGATTGATCTGGGCAGTTTCAGATCTTAAGCGGAATTAAGAGGAAAGTATGATTGACAAATGCTAGTCTGCAATCATGCTTGGCTTTTGAAAATAGTTTTTTTCTCCCGGTGTCATTATTAAACACCTTTCTAAATCAAGAAGTAAAAATAAATATATGTACAGCATTGTTTAGGGAGTCTCTTCT
>CM052705.1:50032057-50068746 GCA_028551405.1 Uromys caudimaculatus
TACAGTCTCCTCTTCCACATAGTCCCTGAGGTTGGAGGGGAGGGATGGTTTGATAGTGGCATCTCATTTAGGTCTGCCTACTTATGCTCCATAGTGGAAGAAATTGGCTAGGCAACACATCAGTGTACCCTAGCCATGTGAAATAGGAGGTCATTCTGCTGGGCAGTTTCTACCTTCTGGTGAGAGCAGTTGTGAATATTAGTCCAAACTTCAAATGTTGCAGTCCGCAGGCCTCCACATTGCCAGAACAATGTGTACTGGACACTTTTTATTTCTGCTTCCAATGGCCACTACATCCTTTTTTTTTTTTTTTCCTAAATATAGGTAAGGATCCTAACCTTTACTTTCTTGTTCCACAATTAAGAATAATAGTTCTTGCTGACTATGTCACACACTACAACACACTTGCCACAATCAAATGAGATCATCTTTATAAAGCCATGAAAATGACGAAGTGCTTTACAAGCCCAAGGAATTATTATGGAGGTTCTCGAGTTCAAGATGGAAGTTGATGACAGTTAGAGTAATTGGTTATAAGATCATCTGTGAGCTTTTCTAGAATCCCTCTGCAAGGTCTGGGGGTAAACCAGTCACATGTGTGCCCTTGCTGGAGATTAAAAGGGCTGGAAGCTTCATTAGGCCCCTGGAAGACCTGCTTATATTTTTGGGAGTCTGCACTCAGGGCATATGGCCACAGAAACAGAAACTCACAGTCAGGCAGGAGCAGGCACCTGGCCTCTAGGGGCTTGCAGGGATAGCCAGTGTATGTTGCTTGAAACTAGCCAGAAGAATAATAAATAGTAGCTAGTGGAAAGATGCGCTCCATTAAACTTCGGATTAGTTTGGATTGGTCTGAGGTTGGGGACTCTCGCTCTCCTGGGAATCAGTTACTTAAAGCTGTACCTATCGGAGGTACCCAATGAGCATGCAGAGAGGAGTGTTTGGGAAGACTGGCACCCAGGCAGTGTACAATGATGTGAGGCTGCCAGACTCTGTCCTAGCTATTAGGTCTCCACTAGTAAGTGTCCAGTGACCAGACCTTGTAAAGCATAATAACTCATTCATCTATGTGTTGCTCTGTGTATTAGATATTCACATATGCTCTGGGTCCAAAGATGAATAGTGGACTCCAGTCAGAGCTAACCTGCCTATGAAAAACTGAGAGGAAGTTGTTGGTTATGGCTCCAGGAGAGGAAGGTTGGTTGCGGTAAAAGCGTGCACAGAGGAAAGGGCCCCTGGATCTGGGCAGGCTCACATGTTCTCGAAAAGGTAGGGGATAAATCAGTCAAGTTAAGAAGTTGTTGTGGGAGCGAGTGAGGAGGAAATGAGAGAGATGGTTTTTGGATAAAGGAGCAGCCTAAGGCTACACGCATATGGCTGGGGAAGTCTGTGGGGCTTACTGCCATACACCTTTCCCTCACTACAATACTGCCCTGTGTGGCTGCTGTAGTATCTTCTTTCAGTTTGAAATAGTGATTTACAATGTGGTTGAACACCTTCCCCCACCGACACACAAAGTGTTTGGAAAAGTGCTGTCTAATAATCACTCAGAAATACTTCTGGCACTTATTGTACATGACTAGGGATGCTATTTGGCCTTCACTGGTCAGAACTGCCTCCCTCACCCCCCCCCCCCCACCAGTTCCATAAGCCTATGACAGTTTTCCATCATGTGACAAGGTAGCAAGTATAGCCAAGAAGGTTTGAAATCCAAGGTCACACGGCTCTTAGGATGTCAGGAGATGCTCAAGTGCCTTCCCACGTATATCTGTTTGAATTGCTTTTGCACTTTCTGGTTTCCATGTTTTATTGATATCCTGCTTTATACAGTTCTAGGTAGTAACTTATGTTGCTAGCATCTCTCTTAAGAGCTAGTTCTTCTTAGTGAGTGGCGGATACTCCATTAAAGAAACACTCAGGTACTGTCTCCTGCCCTTATTCCCCTCTCTTTCTCCTGTTATTGGCAATCAGCTGGTGGGTTTGGAAGATTGGCCTGGCCTGGCTCCTCCCTTTCTTAGGAGATCTTCCCTCTGATTGGTAAGATTGTGGTAATGTGAGAAGCCTGTGTATTTGTAACTGAGATATAGTGTAGGGGTTTGTTAGCTGGGCCTTGTGGACAGTGATGTGGTTTGTGTACTGCATGAAGGGAGCAAGTGGCAGCTGGAAGCCAGCCAGAGCTCCACTGGGCCCAGCCAGCTGTGCTAGAGCCCACACAGCTCCTTTTGCTCATTTGAACAGGGACATTATATAGTCCTGTGGCCACCCTGTTACACAACTCCAGAGTACACCATTGTGCTCCCAATGTATTGCTTAAGGGTTCTAGGTCTTTTGTGCTGTGTCTTGATACTGAACAAATATCCATGAACCTATCATATTCTTTGAATGTGGAGTTTGGTTTTTTTTTTTTTTCCTGCAGATTTATTTTATTGGTGTGTGTGTGTGTGTGTGTGTGTGTGTGTGTGTGTGTGTGTGTGTGTCCAGAGGCATTTGATCCCTTCTAAATGGAGTTATAGGTGGCTGGATGATAGAGATAGAACCTGGACTCTTTGCAAAAATAGTTTGTACTCTTAACTTCTGAGCCATCTCTTTACCTTTCTCCTCTCTTGAAACAAGGTTATGTGGTCCAGGATGGTCTTTAACTTGCTATGTTCCCAAGATTCACCTTATGCTTGTGATCTTCCTGGCTCTGCTTCTGAAGTGCTGGGATTAGAGGTGTATGCCACCATTGCAGGCTTATACAGTGCTGGGGACAGAGCCCATGTATTAGGCAAGTGCTCTACCAACTGAGCTATGTCCCTTAGTACTGGAGCTGATAGTGTGGAAGGCCAACATTTCAGTTAAATGTTTCCAGTGTGTGAAAGGGGAATTCTTTAATACTTTATTAGTTTCCGTAGTGAAATGATTCACAGGTGCTCTGTGAAGTCTGCATTTTGTCTGTCTTACACAGAGTTCATTCATGTTTGAGGTTACTTCAGATGGTATAGGAGAAGGTAACGAGTCTTTCTTCACCTCCTCTATCCTCAGTGAATGGTCATTGCTGAGATTGGGTGGAGCCTACATCCCTCTGTAGTCTACAAATCTGTCTTACCGTGTGGTCACCTTTTTTTATATTCTGTGACTTGTTTATTTAAAACAGTGTGTCAGGGGGAAATTGTTCTGTATAGGCCCAGTATAAATACATTTTTTTTCTTAAAAAGTAAAAATTGATTTACTTAAAAACTATATAAAAGGGTAATAACTAAAGTGCTTAAACCTGAGGATTACTGTGTGCTGGGCTCTCTTCCAAATCTTTCACATGTATCGTAACAGCTCTCTATAATAGCAGTATTGAGAGCATTTTTCAGCTCAAGAAGCTGAGATGTTGGAACATCTCCGGCAAGTGCAGAAGATGGGTGCTTGGAGACAGCTGGCATGGCTCCAGAGTGAACACGACTGAATGCTGTATTTGACAGCTCACGGCATGAAAGCAGTCAGTGGGCCCTTGCTCAGTCTCTCAGACTCTTGTTCATGTGCATCTAAAGACAGCACAGTCAGGAAACTGCGCATATACTGGTAAAGACATTTTCGGTATTTCTGTATTCTGTGCGATTACTAGTGCATCTACGTTTCTATCTGTTTCAACCCTATGACCCTGCTTCCTAGCACTGTTCTTTTTAATAGTTACATACTACTCCACAGTAGGCATACATCATCATTTAAACACTTCCTCACCTGATTACCAGCATCCCGCTGTTCTAAGGGATGCCTTCTCAGAGACATTGGCATTAATATCATAATTATACCGCAGTGAGTATCTGTGAAGACAAAAGTCTTTAATGACGGAACTTGGAGGTCAAATGAAATACTTAGTTAACAATTTTGTAGATGATTACACATCGTACCAAAGACAACATTTCATACTCCCACCAGTCTACGTTTTTTCTAACACATGTCAATTATTTCCAATATTTTATTAGTTTGTAAAGTGATGTCAGTATGCTAAATGGGTAAAATCAGTGTTTGGAATTAGTAATCTTTTAGTTTATCAAATCTCTGTATTTACTTCAAAGCAAAAGTCAGGTGGAGACCATTATGGCAACATTCTTTTTCTTAAACTAAGAAAACATAATTTTCTCTTAGAAATGTGGCTATTTTGAGCCATTTTTGTTAACTTAAGGAAGATGACCACTCTGTTATCAACTTGAGGATATTCTAGGGAGCAGGGGATTGTGAATCAAGCAGGCCCTTTGGGTACTTTAACGCAGGAACCAGAACACTTAACAACCTTTTCTGCTAATTTGAGAGAGCAGTGCTTGGGCACAAAGTGCTGGGTGGAACCGTGAGGACCCCAGCCACTCAAAGAAAGAAGCTGGCATTGGGACTAGAGTTTGTAATGTCTCCTGCACGTAGACAGGAAGCCCATGCTGTCATCCCGTAACAGTCAGATTAGTTTTCTGTTTCATTCTGAGCTGAGTTCCTAAGGAAAGACCATGAATTTCCTCATGGGGTGCGTTGACCCCATGGGATCAGCTCACACCAGCTGACAAGAACAGCATTTTGGTGTGTGTGAACCTATGGGCTAGAAGGCGGTTTGCCATTGGGAGTAAGGTGCTTTGTGTCTACTGGTTGTTTCCCGTCTGTTTTCCTGGGTTCTTTTGTCTCTGAGTTGTTGCATGCTTTGGGAGTGCAGAGTTCCCAGGAGGGTTTTGAAACCTGCAGCAGTTCCAGCTTGGCATATACTTCCTTCTGCCTTGACTGGGGTCTGCAACCTTGTGCATGGCAGGTGCTGTTTCTCTTTTTGGGTGAGCTTTCTGCAGAAAAAGCTATCATCAGTCTATACACCTGCTCTGTGGCTGACTTTGAAGCTCTCATAGTTTAGTTTCTCCTTTGGAAGTTTATTTTCCAGGCATGTTCTCATTCAGACTTTTGGAATTACTGCAAGTCAGGAAACCAATGTTGCAAGCACTACCTTCCTGTGCTGCCACCTCCTTTAGAAACTGGATTGGCAGCCTGTCAGTTTACTAACAACATGTCAGCAGTCACATAATATATTCACGGTCTAATTGGAAAAGCGTTCACGCTAAAATTATAGGAGTGCATGTTTTAACATTCATCCCACCTTTGAGATGCCTGTTTCATGGGTAAATTCCCAATTTTGAGAGGTTTTAAATAAAGCTCTCGTCTCCTAAATCTTGACAGAACTCCCACCTTTATTTCCATATTTCCAATTAAACTGGGTGTCTGCAGGGGTGGAAGAAAATACTTTTGTGATGACCTTGTGTGTCAAAAATGGTGTGGTGATTCTAGAACAACTTCCCTTTGAAGTGGCCTTGTTCTCCTTGAAGGGATTCTTTGAGTGCCAGGCATTTTTTAATTTGCTTCTGGTGTGTTTGTGTTCACATATCTAGGTCTTAAAAAAAACCTGTTTGTACCGGATACCTCACTGACACTCCCCAGCAAATAATATATTTCCACTCTGACCTGGTGGCAAAGCACACTTCCTCCATTTTAGTAAGTCCATAGCATTTTAAATAAGCACCTTAATCATCAGAAGCTATTTAGAATAACCATTGAGGAGTTTGCTGAATAAAGACAGACACGTTTTAAAAGTTGCATTACATTTTGTCAGCGCTGCATGTCATGTCTGGAGTTGCAGCATCTCCCAGATCACCTTTGTAGTTGAGAGTGTCGGATTCCTTGTGGCTTGTTTAGCCCACCGGGATCTGTACAAGTGTAGGATTTGGCAAACTCCATCAAGTGTCGGTTTTTCTGTGCTTAAGCTCTTCTGTGATTCTGAGTAGAGTGGAAAAGAGCGGGATGAAGGAAATTGGGATGGCCGAGGCAAAGGGAAAATGTTTCTGTTTTTTATTTTCTTGGCGCCATGCAGGTTGACACCTGGTGGAGAAGGAGCTGAGAGTTCTACGTTTGGATCCGAAGGCAGCAGGAAGTGATTGAAACCCATTTCCTCCAACAGGACCACACTTCCTAATAATGGCACACCCAATGAGCCTATGGGGGCAATTTTCCTTCAGACCATTTCAGTGGCCATAAAAGTCCTAGAGTACAGACACAAGCAGACAAACACAGACACACACAGGCATACAGACACACACAGATATACATAGACCACACACACACACACACAGATACACACACACACACACACACACACACACACACACACACACACACACACAGAGCAGATGTGGACTGGTGACCTAGCGCTCTTGTGTTACCAATAAAGCGAAAAAAGAACAGCATTTCTTCTTAACAGATGCCCTTTCTTTCCAGTGGACAATACCACTGAGTCAATAAAGACCTGGATAGCCTCTAAGTGAGTCTTTGAAAAATCCTTTTATGTAAAAGGGCGGATTTAAATAAAATCCATCTTTCTTATTGAGTTTGACATTTATGAATTGATTTAACGAAGAAATTGGTGGGCAAATATGTAAAGATATCATGTGAACAGCTCCTGTGATGAGTGGATCTCTTTGCCAGGCCCCAGGCTAACTGCTTCAAATGCACTATCAACTAACCTCATGAGGAAGGTTATATTCATCTCATCGCTGGATTATAAAAGAACTTCTGTGTTATAGGAAGGTTCTTTGGTCTGTGGCTATACCACCCTGAACATGGCTGATCTCTTAAGGGAGCTCATGGGTTTAGTGTGGGCTGATATGACTGAGCTCAGAGTGCCTGACTGCTCGGTACTCACTCTGCTACCTAGTTTCTTGTCTTGACTGACAGCTGGACAGATTGCATGTCTTCCACCTGCTTCCCCTAGCTACTTACTTATTCTGGCTCTGATTGGGTGCCCCAAGACCTTGGATGTGGAACAGTGACGACTAGAATTAGAACTCGGTTAGCAGGAGAATTGTGTCCCCTCCTGTCATCACCTTATCCCATTGCCCCTGTAACCTAAAGCAAATAAGGTCAGAGGAGGACCACAGCCAAGCTCCTGAGGCTGCTTACAATTTGATGACCAACATCTGTGCTGCGATTTCATTCAAAACAAACACACCCACCAGTGACAAACTTGTTTTTGTCTGTGTGCAGTTTTATCACCAAATACAGTGTTCTCAGAGCGGACACACTTGGTAGAAAGAGGAGCTAAGTACTCAGGAGACAGCTTACTGTAATGAGTCAGTTCCCATATTGTTACTGAGCAGGATTTGGTGGTTAGTAGACTCTAGGGGGTAAAAATCACTGTAATTAAAATGAAGTAATTGGCAGGTTTGTGCAAAATACAGGATTTTCTGTTTTGATTCCAAAGAAGCCAAGTAAAGGCATTGTCTGTATAAGATTTTTTTCCAGTATGCGTTCCTATGCCAAGAAATTGAACTATTAAAAATATTTGTATTGTTCTCAGTAATGGGGAAGTGTAATGAGAGACAAGGCTGGCAGAATGGCATTTCTGCAAGAGAGAAGACAAAAGCTCCCAGGCCGTTATTTTCGATAGAGTTTGACCACAGGGGACTTTACAGGATCAAGTTCAAATCTTCGGATTTCCTGGACTCAGACAGGGTCTGATGGGAATGGCTGGGGGCAGCGGGAAGGCCTATGAGTGGGTCTTGGCCTTCTGTTTCAGATTGATGGCCATCCTTCCCAGTAGGCCTTTTCTTAACAAGAGAAAGGTCAGGCTCTCCCTCATCTCTCATCTTGCTAAGATGCCTTTTAGACTCTGGGGGTAGAAAAACACCTGGGCTCCAAACAGAAGAAAGATTGAAATCATGGTGCTTTTGTTGATGAAAATTAATGACTGTCGTGACAGCATAACAAATACTTTTACAATTCAGGTGGCATCCAATCCTTTATTTTCCAAAGTTGAAAGAGGACTAATTGAGTTGTCAGTTGATCATTAAAAATAATTTCAGTGATAGATCACTCTGAGAGTTTTTTTGGCATTTGCCCCAGAAGTAATTCAAACTATTGAGGAAAATTATTATAGGCCCCTTGAATTTCCATGTAGTTGTGTGAACACATTTTGTCAGCCTTTAGATTAGAGAAGAGGGAGGGGTCAAATAGGAATCAGTGAAAGCTCAGATTAGAGATATTTCTCTACGTGTGTGCATTTTAATTGGAGAAAGCACTTCATTTGTCTCATTAAGAGATGCATTTTTTTGCCGGGTAGTGGTGGCGCACGCCTTTAATCCCAGCACTTGGGAGGCAGAGGCAGGTGGATTTCTGAGTTCGAGGCCAGCCTAGTCTACAGAGTGAGTTCCAGGACAGCCAGGGCTACACAGAGAAACCCTGTCTCGAAAAACCAAAAAAAAAAAAAAAAAAAAAAAAAAAAAATTAGAGATGCATTTTTAGTCTTTAAAAATTCTTTTACTTATTTTTTGAAGCCGAATCTTGCTATGCAGTTCAGGCTATCCTTAAACTTACCATATTCCTGCACTAGTTTCTTAAGTATTAGGTTGATGAGCGTATACTACCACACCTAGCATTGTCTTGTTTCATAATCATTTGTAAGACATGTATATGTTTGTTCATTATCTGTAACGAGTAATAGATTTAAGTCAGTCAAAAGAAATAACTAACTAATGAGCCCTCTGGTTATGAGAAAGTCACATTTGTGTATGAATATGAATAAGTGTGTGCATATGTGTGCATTCAGATGCACTTGTGCACAGGCGTGCAGGCCAGAAGACAATCTGGGGGTGTTCCTTTCTCAAGATAGCATACTTGCACACTTTCTTGACCTAAAAGTCACCAAGCAGGCAAGGCTAGAGTGTGACCAGCCAATGAGCCCCCTCCCCAGTTCTGGGATTACTATTATGTGCTGCTACACCAGTTTTTTTTTTTTTTTTAATGTGGGTTCTTCTGAGGATTGAACTCATTCCGCAAAATGTCCTCATGTTTGCAAGGCAAGGACTTTACTGACTGAGCTATTTCCTCAACCCCCAAGTAGATAAAGTATGTATATATTTTTGTTTGCCGTAATTTTATGCTACTTACGTGCATGTAACAGTTTTCAATAAGTTATGCACATGCTGGATGTACTTTGCAGAGTTCTGTGATAGAATAATGCTATAACCTTCAACATATTTTATATGAAGACAAAATTCTATGGAAATAGGCGAATGGAAAGAGTACAAGCAAATCAGAAGCTATTTCTGCTATATATAACCATTTCAGAATTTGATTTACTTTTTTCATGTATGATGGTAAATAGCACTAGCATGCTGTATTGCTTTTAATTCAGTAATCTTAGTATGTTGCTGTTTGATTTTCAAAAGTTATTTGATATTCTGAAAATGTTGATCTTTTTCACTATTTAACTCAGAGATATAAAATAACATTAAGATATCAATTTAATAGTACAAGGGAAACATAGTTGCCATGTTTCTTTTGGTAAGCATGAAGCAGAAACATTTTAGAAGGCATTGGTTAAAGTATCTGTCACCTCCTGAAGAGGAGTGGCTACAATGTGAAAAAGAGGAGTCCTAAAATTGGGTGGTATTAGGATTCTCTGGCTCCATTTGTGGTGCCAGCAAATAGGGGTGGAAAAAAGCACCGTGCTCTGTCCTAAGTTCAAAGATTTTAATTAAAACAATAATTATTATTATTGAGGATAGGCAGATAGCTCAGTTGGTAAAGTGCTTGCCATGCAAACAATAGGACCTGAGTCCCCATTATTTACATAGTTTAGTGGTGTAGGCTTGTAATTCCAACACCAGGGAGACAGAGACAAGAATGCCAGAACATTGGCCAGACTGTCTAGCTAACTTAGTGAGCTTTAGGTTCAGTGGGAGGAGATGCTATCTCAAAAAGTAAGGTGGAAAGTAATCAAAGAAGACACCTATCATTGAGTTCCACATGTATATGCATTCCTGTATACATACATGCAGGTATACACATGTACACACCCATCACACACACACACACACACACACACACACACTAAAAATAGTAATTATTTAAAACCTCATTTTTATCCCCCAGATTTGGGAGGTATATGTACATGCTTATACATGCATATGTGCTCATACATATGTGTGATCATGTGAAAGTTTTATGGTTGCTCTAGTGTGATGATAAAGGGTTTTAATCCTTTTGATACATAGCGAGCTTGTGATTTTTTTTTCAAGATGGTACCCACACAGCTTCCTGTGATAGAATGACCTGACCCTTAAATTGAATGTTGAATTAGATGAAAATCTGAATTGTGAAAGTTCGCGGGAACACAGAGAATACACCAGAAAAAGCAAGAGTGTTTTGAAGATCAGCACAGTCCTTTCCACATTGGTTGATTGGAGAACAGTTTTATTTTTTAGCAGTTACATCATCTCAGGTTGGGTACTATTGTCTAATGGGCTGGTCAACAGAAAATGGAAGGCTTTCAGCCAGTCAAAGGTAAGACTCAGTTGATGGTATGGTCCTGGCCATAGTTTAGACCCTAGGTGGCAGGGCAGGGAATGTACTCATGAGTATCTGAAGGGCACTGGTGCCGAGGAGGGATGTGGGAGCAGTAAGGAGGAAGGACTGCCTGCTTGGTAAGGCTTCCCGGAGGCCACCTGCCAGGTGCTGATACAGGAGGTTTGGTTCTCCTCGCCTTCCACACCCAACCCTATCAATACCTCTCTGTATTCAGGCTGTACAGGATATCTTGCTTATCCCCTGGACTTAATTCGGCTTGGTCACTGCATTGCTGGGCAAAACAATATGTAGGTAGCCTTTCACAGAGACCATTTCCAACTGGAGTGACAAATGAAGTCCTCTGGCTGTGAGGTTTCCTGGATCAGTCCCTGCCGTTGGGCACTTGCCAACTTTTCCTCAGCTGGCACAGATATGACCAGAGTCTCTGGCAGTCCTGGATGGTGTGTTTAGAATATGTGTTAGCCTTTGGAGGCAGCTGATTTCCTAAATATTGTCCAACTAGCAAGTGTTTGTGAAACCAGACCAGCTCCCATTGGGGCCCTTTAGAATTTGCTACTGACTGCTTTTAAAAGAGCTATCCAGGCTTCAGAGCCACTTCTGGGTGGCTCTGTTATTAATCTCTTTAGGAAATGGTTCCTTAGGGACACAGGCTTTGAGAGCCCGCTGCCTCGAAAACAGCTGCCTGTCCACTAAGGCTTCAGGCAGAGACAATGGAGGATGATCTAGTACAACAGAGCCTATTGTCCAGAAGTGACATTTCTCTCTGTCCCTTGAGTTTAGACAGTTGTGTGGAAACATGGAAATGTAATTATAAATTGGGGAAGAAGGGGGGTTATCTAATTTGTTATTTCTTTGTCACACCATGTATGAGGGAGATCACGTCTTTTAGCACTTGGCTTCCTTCCTGGTTTTCCAAGAGAGTGTCTGTAAAATCTGATCCAAATCAGGCAAATGTATAGAATGTCAGAGGGATTACCCTGGCTTGTGGGTAATCATTGGTTGGCCTTTGATCTGTTAACATGCTGGATTTCTGTTGTGTTAGTGACATTATAAATGTACTTGGGATTAGTCTGGTTGTCTTGAAGGTTCACACAATGAAGCTTGTGGCTTAATTTGCTCAAATCTGAGGCTGTATCATCCTGGCTCTAGTCACCCTACAAAGTCCTTCTCTACATCTGACTTTCCTATTTATCTGGGCATCTATGTAGCAGAAAATAAGATTTTATAATTTATGATTGAAAAATTGGGAATATAAAAAATATAAAGAGAAAATACCAAATCTATTTGTAATCCTATGATCATAGATAACCTACTATGTTTTTTAAGGTCCTTACTGTCTTTATATTTTATTGATGTGTTTAATGCATTCTTTGATTCACATATTAGGCACTACTTAGCATTATAGTTTTTACATTTAAATGATAGACTGTGAATAATTTTTTTGTCTTGCAGAAGGTAATGACTAATGTAACTGACTCCATTTGAAGTAGCAGTGCCATCTTGGGAAGTAACAATTGGCCCCACTTTCTCTCTACTTCCCACACCTGCAATGAGTAACTGATGTTCACTGGTTTTCTTTGGACAAAGAAACGAAGCTTCTGGTGCTTCGTTTTCCAGCAGTGATAGAGGATAAATCTGGTTGAACTCCCTCTTACAGGGAGATCTTAAGAAACCCAAAAGGGAGGCTGATGCATTGAAGCTTCTGGCTTTTTCTCTTCCGGAGGCATTTTCTGTTTTTGCAGGTATTTCTTCTGTTTGGTCATATGGGGTATTAGCCTTCAAGATGGGACTATTCTCTTAAATTGCCCTGGAGAATTCCAAAAGTAAGTATAGGGAACTCACTATTTGGTTTAAATTTCTTTTGAACTGTGTTATTGTCTAAACTGTGCCCCACCCCTTCCACCTCAGTAGACTGTCCAAATGTTGAAGACTTAACTCAGAATGTGACTGTATTTGGAGATTGGGCCTCTAAACAAGTGATGAAGGTACAGTGAGATATTTAAGGTTGGTGTCCTTCAATCATTGTGTCTTTATATGAAGAGGAAAGTGGACACATAGAGATACAGAACCTTGTACAGACACGGAGTGTGTGTACAGAGATGGAGCCTGTGTGTAGATATGGAGTGTATATACATAGATGGAGCTTGTGTAAAGAGATGGATTCTGTGTATGGATACAGACTGTGTGTACAGAGATACAGTGTGTGTACAGATATGGGGCATGTGTGAGGAGATGGAGCCTGTGTACACATATGGTGTGTGTGTACAGATATGGGGCATGTGTGAAGAGATGGAGCCTGTGTACACATATGGTGTGTGTGTACAGATATGGGGCATGTGTGAGGAGTTGGAGCCTGTGTACATATATGGGGTGTGTGTACAGATATGGGGTGTGTCTACAGAGATGAAGCATCAATGCAGGGATGTAGCTTGTATACAGAGTTGGAGTGTGTGTAGAGGAGAGCCAGTCGAGGATGGCTAAGAGAGTGCTGCCATCTGCAAGTCAAGGGGAGAGGACCCAGAGGAAACCACTATTGCCTTGACCTTAGACTTCTATATTTAGATGCTTGGACTGAATATAAAGAGCTTCTATTACTACAAGAAAATAAAATTCTTGTTGTTTAAGCTGTTGTCCAGCCTGTGGCAATTTATTAGTCCAGCCTTGGAAAACTACTAGGTCATCTAGAAGAATACCTGGTGATAATTTTTTCAGCTGTAATAATTTGGAGAAATTTGCAGTGTGTATGTGAATAAAACACTACAAAGGGCGGAAGGATGGCAATAGTGAAGAAGAGACCAGATGGACTAGGTTTTGGTTAAGTGCCTGCTCCACGAGGCTGTGGTTGCTTCGGTGGGTTCTGTGATGCTGCGGTTTGTAACTTACACTGTATCTGTGCAGCATTACGCAGTTTTTCTATGGATAAAATGGTTTGCTAATGATGAAGAAAGAAAACAGATTTCGTGAAACAAAACAAAATATCAACGTTCTCATCTCTATTCTCACCCATGTTTCCTTTTCAGTAGCCAGGCTATTCTGTGAGTCAGATTGTAATTGTATTCATTAGTTATTTCTTTATGGAGAAACAGGCTAATCATTTTTCAATTTAAGGGGAAAATTAATATCAGAAGTGAGGCGCTCTGCCTTGCTAATGTGGTATAAAATACACTTTAAACCCTTGAAGTGTGATTCTGTAATATCTGTGCTTTCAAGCCGGGGTTGGGGTTAAGTCAGAACCTCTAGAGATTTTCTAACCTGAGAATTGACAATATTTACTGTGTCTTTGAAAGTTGGTGTAATGTTTGGTGGAAGCGGGTCCGACCCACTGTACGTGCAAGTTTAACCTTCATTTCGGGAAGGAGCTATCTGTGCTAACCACTAGCCCACCAACACACTTCCTCTTCTGCTAATCTAATGAGGTTTTTTCCCCACATTGCTAATTCATATCATGAATGTACAACCATGGTTTTAAGGAAGATTGTCCCATTGGATCATCATGCCCTTGAAGTACATAGGGCACTATTTCTGAATAAGTACCCTTCGCAGGGGTCACCTAAGACCGTTGGAAAACACAGGTACTTATGTTACGATTTACAACAGTAGCAGAATTAGAGTTGTGAAGTAGCAACAACATAATTTTGTGGCTGGGGGGGTCCACCACAACGTGAGGAGCTGTATTAAAGAGCTGCAGTGTTGGAGAACCATGGATAAAGCTGATAATGCTTCCTTATGTCAACGTTTTGATAAATGTCTGTGAGGACCATTTTGGCTTTGTAATTTCTCAGATCACTTTTGTACTTTCACGGGTTGTCTGGGGATTTCAGTTCCATTTTAAAATCCTAACTGAAAATATTTTCTTGGAATGTTTTTGTAAGGTGTGTTAACTATCTTAAATTTTGTTTTTGGATATTGATTATTTTGTTGGGTATGGGGGTAGGGAACATGTGTGTGCGCTCAAGTGTCAGCTTGTATATGGAGGTCAGAGGGCGCCTTCCCTGACTTGATTTTCTCCTTCTACCACCTGGATTCCAGGATTGAATTCAGGTCAGGAGGTTCTGTGGCAAGCGTCTTTATCCAGTGAGCCATATCACCAGCCCAAGTGGCTTTTTTTTCTTAGTATATTGTGACTATGGCTTGATCTTTTATGTGACTAAACCAAACAGGGTCTCCATTTTGAAGGTACTGCTAGTTTTCAATGCATTAATGTCTGTGGAGTTTTTGAATGTTTCTTTTCTTTGTCTTTTCTCATTCCTGTTTTAATTTTCAAATCATCAGGTTTTTTTTTTCCTCGCCCGACTACTCTTTGCTGTTCTTCACCTGAGTTTGCTTCTGAGTATAGAGGATGGTGTGGTGATAGACAAATAGAGTTGCACGTAGAATTCGGCCTTTGCTGGCTACTCACTGTTCTCTTTGGCTAGTCCACAGACTCTGCAACTCCATTCTTACAGGAACTTTACGAACGAGAGCAGGTCACTCAAATAGTAAATGACTTGGAGACTTGTAATTCCATAGCACCACACATACTATGTCCATTGAGAACACAAATACCAGAGTGGGTGACTGAAGGCTTAAGATTTCGAACATTTAGTTCATTCACATTCAGTGTAATTCAAATGAAAGACTCTTTGAATTATTGAACATAAAAAGCATTTCAAACCCCACTTTTAGATGGTTTGCAACAAGGTGAATGATTTAAATGCAGTTTAAACTTCAGTTGATACTTAATTTTTAATAGTTAAATTGCAAACAAGTTTTAGTCCAGAGAGAGTATATATAAATATATATTATATAAAAGTATATATATATATAAATTTATTTTTTTTGTTGTTGTTTTTCAAGACAATTTCTCTGTGTAGCTCTGGCTGTCTTGGAGCTTGTTCTGTAGACTAGGCTGGTCTCAAACTCACAGAGATCTGCCTGCCTCTGCCTCCCAAGTACTAGGAATAAAGATATGCCTGGCCAGAGAGAATATTTTAAATACTCCCAGTCACAGTGTTCTGTGCTGTAAAATGAACTGATTCAGTGATTCCAAAAAAGGAAAATGTTTTTCAAATTTGGATTTAGATATTGTGATCATTACTGTATTTAATATATCTAACTTAATACATTTTTACTTTGTAAAGCAATTGTTATCTAGAGCACGGAGATTGAGAAGGGGCTGGTGGGATGTCTGCTGGCATGGGAAAAGCCCCAGGAGCAAGTTTATAACAATAAAATAAAAGTGATTACAATAAGAAAATCTTTGGTATACTACTTCTTCTCCCTCCTCCATACAGTTGAAAGCACAGAGTGACAGATTAAATACCCAATTTTACTCAGATTGGACTCAGACTAGTAATTAAGGAAATGGTACAGAACACTGAAGGGAAACCAGAAGGGATCTAGCATGCAGAGACTGCCTGAGTGAGTCTTTGCATACCAAGCATACCCCTTCTTACCTTGGCAAGCATTTCCTATCAAGGTGGGACTGTCTTCTTTACATATGTGCATTGGAAGTCACCGGTGACTTCAGCCAAGACTGAATTCAGGCCATCCTGCTACTGGTCAGAAGCTTTGTCAGCTGCCATTGGACCACCAGCTTCTGATTTTCTGTCCCATTTCAAATCAATGGAGGATGTCAATTCTTCTCTTGGTGTCAACATCAGTTGAAAAATTCATTGGGAGAACTTGGAAAGGGGGGCTACAACTTGGTTAATTGGTGTCTTACATTTTGTTCCCTAAAGAATAGCACCTTTTAATGGTGATCCTGAGACTTTGGTCTAGCTCCAAGGTGTAGAAGTTTGTGATGGATATTTTAGTAGCGGAGGACTATTGCATTTGTGTTTGATAGGATACTCGAGAGTATAAACCATTTCACCTAGTTCCCTTTGTCCTTCCCCAGTGCCTACTGATGTTACTACTCTGAAGGATAGATAACTTTAGTGAATTGTTCTTTCTGTATCCCAAGAGGCCGAAGAAACAGGTCTTTCACTCAGTGATATTTCCATAGTGGAACTTGGACAGACCACAGTTTACATTCTGCTGTTGCCATTACTAAGTGTGACTTAGAGCCTTTGGTTCTCTTCTGTACCCATATTAGGATGGCCTTGAAGCAAGCATGCATTGCACTGAGCACCATGTCCAGGATATTTAATGTATCAGAAGGTTTTTTTTTTTTTTTTTTTTTTTTTTTAAATTTAACTATTGAACACTAGATATGCTTTGTGGCAAGTTCAAAGATTGTTAGGAAAGAGGAATAATTGGTTAAATTTTAGTGTGTGTGTATGTATGTTTAAGTGGGTAAATGATATAGTGCTCACTTAGTGTTCCTACAATAGAATAAATGATCCAGACAGAATTGCAAATAACAACTATGATAAATTTTATTCAGCTTTCAAAATTCTACAAAATATGTACCTTATTAATATGATGTGTACAGACTTTAAAACAGCAGTATGTATTATGTATTTGAAATGCGTGACGTGTATATGTAGGTAATATGATTTGAATGGAGTAATCAATTTATTCAGTCTATCAATTTATCATGCCTATTAAATTAATGAGTCTTTGTAAAGCACTCAGGAAAACACCTGCCTTACTTATACTGAGTTCTGTAAATGTTTAAGCTTCATGTAAGTGTTTGCTAAGAAAATAATAAATATATAAGAAAGCTCCTTTTCAGGATGTCCCTTATTGCGCTAGGAGTGGGCATACAATAAGAGGTCCCCGCCTACCAGCTGACACTGGTGTGACTTTGATTTAGCTCAAAAAGCAGAGCCAAGCTGTTCTTCAGGAATCTCTATTTGGGAAGTGAGAAACCAAGTCAGGTAGCTCTGAGAGCAGGACCCACAGCCCTTGAAGAAGGGGACACTTAAGGGAAAGCAAGGAATCCACTCACTGGCCAGGATGGCGGTGAGAGCTGAGCCTGTGAAGGAGAAAGTAAGAGAGGGAAGCCTGCCTGTGTGTGTCCAGTGAAGCTGTGTTCCTTGTGAGAGAGAACATGGAGTGATTAGTCATTCACAACAAGTTTGGCATGTCTTAATTTGTATCTCTTTGATAACTGTTTATTTTTGTTTAGGAATAAACCCACCTGTTGCAGGATGTGGCCATAGAGGAGGCAGCAGTTACAAGGGAGGGCAAATTGAAGTCTGGCTGGCCCTGCCCATACTGCTGAAGGTATAGCAAATCCCTGTTACAAAGCCTTGGCCAATTCTGCCCTGCCTGAGGCCAGCCTTTGCTGTACTCTAAGACATGAGATCAATAGGAAAAGGTTAAATCCTCCTTACTGTGCTGCTTTCTCTCTTCATAAATTAAAGTATGTGGCTGGGCAGTGGCAGCGCTTGGGAGGCAGAGGCAGGCGGATTTCTGAGTTCGAGGCCAGCCTGGTCTACTGAGTGAGTTCCCAGGACAGCCAGGGCTACACAGAGTAAACCCTGTCTCGAAACACCAAAAAAAAAAAAAAAAAAAAAAAAAAAAAAAAAAAAAAAAAAAAAAAAAAAAAAAAAAAAAAAAAAAAAAAAATTAAAGTATGTGCAGGCAGCTTATTTTAGGAGGATTTCCCTTAACAATGGGCAAATTGAAGCCGGTGAACTTGGGACCATGTATCAGTCGGTATCCGTTTTAGTTGCTAGTGTTAAAAACTTACCTTGAAAATAATGGGCTTGTGACACCAGATGTTCAGGGGCAAGGTACTTAGAACCCAGGAGGCTAAATGGATTTTGTGTTAAGCCTATGTGTTTGAGGCGTCTGGATTTAAAAAAAAAAAAAATAAGTAAAGAAACTGCCCACCTCCTAAAGCTTATATCCCAAAGAAGTGAAAGAAATCAGTCGGCTGTTGGTTTCCATGACTACCTCTATATGCCGAGAGTAGTTCCTGAGATTGGTCCAGTCGGCTAGGATATTTTCGCTTAAGGTAGAATCAGGGTGTCTGAAGTCTCTGGCTTTCTGAACCCTGTAGAATCCAGAAAGTCTTGGTGGGGGAGGGGTGCTGGCAGGCAGAGCCCACACTTCCACTCCAGGCAAAAGAAAGGCTGAGTGCTTGCTATTCAGGAAACCACCCCTCCAGAGCTCTGCTCTCTCTGTGCCAGATAAATAAATGAGCTTTCACACTCCCTGGAATAACTTACTTTTCCTGAAAGCATGCAAAATAAAATTGTTACATGTTTCAAAAAAAAAAAAAAAAAAATCTCACACTAGTTTTTAATGAGAATTTTTGTCTGTAACCTGTAAGGGGGAAAAACCCAATCTACCTTCAGTTCCTCCCTCCCTCCTGCCTTCTCCCACCTCCCCTCCTTTATCCACCCCCCCTTTCCCTTCCTTCTTTCTTTTCCTTTAGCATTTCAGTAATCAGGAGAGTCATAGCATACCACTTTTTTTGTTTGTTTGTTTGGGTTTTTTTTTTTTTTTTTTCGAGGCAGGGTTTCTCTGTCCTGGAACTCACTCTGTAAACCAGGCTGGCCTCGAACTCAGAAATCCACCTGCCTCTGCCTCCCAAGCGCTGGGATTAAAGGCGTGCGCCACCACTGCCCGGCTAGCATACCACTTTTTACCCTCAGATTTTAAGGTCTTGGAGAGTTGAAGGCAGTCTGGACAGGGAACTCAGTTGTTCAGAGTTCAGAATAGTTTTCCTTACAGCCTCGGTGGCTGTTTTTAATCCTAATGATCCTCTTCTGATTTGTGCCACATGTACATGTCATAGTGAACTATTGATACTGTGGAAGTGGTCCAGAGAGACTGTTATCCGGAGAAGGGTTTAACCTGCTTTCCTCTCCAAATAAAGTGTTTTGTAAGTGAACCTGACTTGCTGTAGATATAGTATAAACTTTGTTAAAATTATTTCTTAACCCTAAAAGAATTTTCTGCCTGAGGGTGGGGGTTAGGGTTAAATTAAGATAGAGAAAAAGAAATTAAGTAAGAAAAGATAAGGCTGAATATCTACCTAAAAAATAAAGTAAAAGACTTACTTGAAACTGCAATGCTGAGTAGCAAGCGGTTTTTGTGCTTCCCAGTTGATGCTACATAGACAGGTTTCAGGATCAAAGAGATGTCCTCCGATTGTCCTTTCAGGCCTAACTAGAACTTAGAGGAAGTACAGCCTTTTATTAGGTTTTCCATGCTAGACATGAAAGATGCATTTAGTCTTCCTTCCTTCCTGTTTCTGGGCATAGCTGGCTTGTTTTTTACAGTTGCATGACAGAGCATAAGACATTTCAGGCCTTGGGTTAGTTGGGCAGTAGGAATCTGCCCCATTCCATTTTAAAACAAGCATAGCAAGTTGGTAAGTCCCTAGGACTGTTTGTTTTTTTGTTTGCTTGTTTGTTTGTTTGTTTGGTTTTTTTCTCAAGTCCTTCATTTGTATTATTGTCTGTCGTGATAACACGGTTTTAGGCCTTAAAAGAAATATCTGTATAATGACATATCTGAGGGCTACCCATCAGGAGAGAGGAAGAGACAAACAGTTGGATGTTTGCTGCTCAGTATCCTTGTCCATGGCTGTCTGCTTTCTGGCTAATTCAGTCCTTAAAATATTGAGACTCATTAGCGTTATTAATTCTTTCAACCCCAAAACACAGGTTAAATGTCTCTCCCAGAGTCCAAGAGCCCCCAGGGCGGCTCCTGATCTTTGCCGTAAGTCTTGCCTCCCAAAGGCCAGTGTTCTATTCGCTAAGCCTGTGATTTGGAGGGTGGGGAAGGGAAGATTGGTGAGACCTGCAATGAGAAAGGCAGCCACAGGATCTCTGGTGGAGGCTGCAACCATATGCATATAAATCTACAGAAGATGAGGGTGTGGAAGGCTAAAGTTAGCAGATCAGCTGTTGCTCTCTGCTGATGGGACAGAGAGTTTTCTTTCCTGCTGTGGTCATTATCATGTGGCTGAGGAAATGGTGGTGTCTGATGAAGGAGACCACCCAGTCTCAGGATTTCCGTGTAACCTCTGACCTCCAGGTGAAGACTTCCTGCCTTCCTAAGGAAATTAAGGTGCTCCTGGGAGAAATCAGACAGACATAGTGGGTTTTCTAGGTGGCAGATGCTCCTCCTCCCCTCCAGCCATGTTAGCCTGAAATCCTCCTTCCCGGGGGCTAATTTAAATCATAATCCCATGGAACCTACGGTGGCCTCTGTTGCCTTTTCACACCCCTAGAGCTTGCTCTTAGAGCCTCCGGTTTGCTCCTCCAAAAGTCTGTCCTTGTACTTTCCCTTTCCCAATGATATCCTACCAATTCGATTGTGGAGTGTTTTGCAGAGAAAAATTGTATTATTTCACTCGATATTCACAAAAGCCCTTTGGGAGCGGTATAATGGGAGCTTCCGTGGTTTTGCAGATGAGCTGAGTCACAATGTGGAATACTTATTTATGGAGCATGTGTTCTCACTGCACCGTACTGAGGTGGGCACATGGCTGCTAATAAGTGCAGTACACAGCCCTTGTTGTGCAGGGACTCGAAATCTGGCCAAAGAGGGAAGTGGTACACGGGTGCTCCAAGTTGAGGAAGTTTTATTTTGTGTAGAGTGGGAAGAGGGCTTGTTGTTGGGCTAGTGGAGCCTCGGGTTGGAGGGCCATCTATAGCCATCTTTTGTTTTCTAAGGAGGATTGGTTCAGGGACTTACTCACATGTAAAAATATGGTACCAACATCCCATATATAGTATATAGTATTCGCCTATCATCTATACATAATCTGTGTACCATAAATCGTGCCTAGATTGCTTAAAATGTGTGCCAAATGTTGTACAGATAATGCATTGACAACCTAAGAATTCTGTACATGTTTGTACTGGCTAGTTTTGTGTGTCAACTTGACACAAGCTGAAGTTATCACAGAGAAAGGAGTTTTCAGTTGAGAAAAATGCCTCCATGAGATCCAGGTGTAAGGCATTTTCTCAATTAGTGATCAAGAGCGGAGGGCCCCTTGTGAGTGGTACCATCTGTGGGCTGGTAGTCTTGGGTTGTATAACAAAGCAGGCTGAGCAAGCCAGGAGAAGCAAGCAAGCCAGTAAGTTACATCCCTCCATGGCCTCTGCATCAGCTCCTGCTTCCTGACCTGCTTGAGTTCCAGTCCTGATTTCCTTTGGTGATGAACAGCAGTGTGGAAGTGTAAGCTCAATAAACCCTTTCCTCCCCAACTTGCTTCTTGGTCATGATGTTTGTACAGGAATAGAAACCCTGACTAAGACAATGTTCAATTCACTCACAGTTTCTCCCATTGGTTTCTGTCTGTGGTTGATTGAATTCATCAGATAGAACCCATAGACACAGAGGGCTGTCTGTATGTGTTAGATCTTAATGTACAGGTAAGACAGATTGATGCGGAAATATCGTTGTCAGAGAGGCAACATGGTAGAGTGATGGTCAAAGCCGCGCTTTCATAAGTAGAACTGAGGGGTTTCTGTACTACTGAGGAGTTTGTTTAGTGAAGCAGCTCAGCAGTTTGGCGTGGAGTGAAGTGATGAGTGACCTGTTGTTGCCAGACTGAGGATTTTGGTGAGGCTCCTGGGCCTTTGAGTGATGGACTGTTGTGGTGGGAATGTTGCAGAGAGAGACTGAAAATGGGATGAAGTGTTCAGGGCTGTCCCATGGGCGTCTGGGAGGTAACTGAGCAGAGATAAAGGGGGTGTGAAGAGGAGGAAATAGACAAGAGAGAGATTATGGTGGAAGAAAGAACTGGTCTAATCAAGAGATGGGATGGTAATGAAGGTGGGTGGTTTGTAGGGTCAAGAGAAGATAACCTGTTTCCTTAAGGGTGTCTGTATGTATGGCAGTAGGGCAGTAGCTAAAATACTGAAGAGATTCGGTGGCATTCGCAGGGATAAATTGTGGCAGTCTCTGGCTTCTGTTATATCCACTGCAGCAACCTACACAGGACAGCAATGGGATTCTCTCAGCTGGTATTTAGTAACTTGGGTGAAGCTGGGCTCCTCCCTCAAGTGCAGACTAACACTGTAGCAGCAGTATGTGAAAGCAAATAAAAAATGCAGTATTTTTGGAAACACGATTTTTAAGTACGATCAGGAGATTGAGAAACATCCATTTATAAAAAGCTAGTTTAGTTTTCTGTCACGTATTACCAAAGGTTCACTACAGATGTTTATCGGACAATCCTTTGGATTTTGCTGAGCACATTTGAAATGATGCTTTAAAAATTCCAGTTTTTGATAATAACAAAATTATTAAATGAGTGTTTTTATATAGGGATATTTTGGAAGTGTTTGGTATCAAGTAAGGCTCATTTATTAAGATCACTAGGTGTATGGTGAGTGGAAAAGCGTCCTTTACCTCTCCCAATGAGTTCTTACCTCTGGGGAGCAAGCATACACAGAGAACATGGCAGTCCATGTGCTGTCATTTAGGTGCTCTCTGGTGGAGGAAGCAAAGGTTGCTGGACCTTAACCACAGTAAATGGTGTTAAAAATCATCGAGCTAGCCCTCCTCAGGTGAGCCTTCTTGATGCATCAACACTTAGGATGGGAACCAGGGAAGAGTATGAGGAAGAGCAAGAGCTACAGGCTAGTTTATCTTAAGGTAGTTTCCTTTTCAGAAATGTCACATATAGTTTTAATTTTTGATATCAGAACCAAACTGTACAGACTTGTGCACTTTACTAAGTTGAAGCTTTCTTTCTTTCTTTTTTAAAAAAAGATTTATTTATTTATTTTACGTATATGAGCACACTGTAGCTATCTTTAGACACACTAGAACAGGGGCATGGGATCCCATTACAGATGGTTGTGAGCCACCATGTGGTTGCTGGGAATTGAACTCAGGACCTTTGGAAGAACAGCCAGTGCTCTTAACTGCTGAGCCATCTCTCCAGCCCCAAGCTGAAGCTTTCCTACTTAAAGTATGCATTCTCTTCATATGCCTTCACTGATGTGTATGCAGTATAATGAAATATAAGGCGATTGTTTCCTTTCTTTGTAAATAAAACTTCATTGGCTATACAAAATAATTTCTATGTGTCCACTTAAGTTTTCTTTTATATGTGGTGTTTTGCCTGCATGCTTATAAATCTACCATACATGTGCCTGCTGCCTGTGGAGGTACCTGTGGATAGTGGGTCTCCAGGAACTGGAGCTAAGGTTGGTATTGAACCACTACCATGTGAGTGCTGGGAACTGAACCTGGGTCTTTTGTAACAACAACAATGGTTCTTAACGGTTGAGACATCTTTTCAGGCCCCTTCTCTTTTGATAGTCTCTGAAGCTAGGCATATAATTAAGGTTGTCAGTGACTGCCCTTGATTTTTTTTTTTAAATCAATCAAACATTTATTGAGCGTTAGCACCCTGCTGAGTAGTTCATCCTTATATAAGGTGCTAAGACATCATGTAAAGCTGTACTTAATATTCTTGGCTGGTTCTTATGGCCTCTATTGTACAATGTGGTGCTTTGTACCAGAATACTTTTTTTTCCTTTTTAGACAGGGAACCAGAACCAGTACCAGCCTATGTTACCCAGACTAGCCCCAAAGCCACAGCAAACTTCCTGCCTTAACTCCATGAAGTGCTAAGATTACAAACATGAAATTTTACTGAAATAAATTTTTAACAAAATACAAGTCCAGACATGAGTTTTCATTACTTCTTAGAAACTCAACTCTTTGTGTAGAGTGTAGTAGATTCTGTCTTGTAATTGCCTGCTAAGTTTAAAGTGTGAGATTCTTTTCGAGTAAGGAAGATGGGAGAGGCCCGAATAAGGGGACTCTTCTGTTGAATATCACCTGGGCTAGACCTAGAAGAAAGGAGGCCTGTCCTGCCTTCCTGAGAGGTTGGCTTTGAGAGTCCCGATATGGCAGTGAAGAAGGTGAGGTTCAGGAAGCAAGCTGAGGTGCTAGGTGAGAGGCCCTAGTCTATGAACCCTGGGTAAACATCCTGGCCGAGAGTCCTGCCTGATATTCCAATTGGAGCTTCACTGTGTGCATGTGACCCTGCATATCTACATTTAAATCAATTGGATCCCAATACGATCAAAATTAAATTCCCCATTCCCGAACAGATTGTGCGGTCTCACTAGTCACAGTGGTTAGCAGCTAACACAATCAAAAATGTAGGCAGAGGACAGTAGGCAACTTCCTTTGTCTTTAGTAAAAGAATTCATGATAAATTAAAATGATAGCATCTACCTTGTTTATCGGAACCATTAGGAATAATAAACTTAGAAACTTGGGAGAGTTTTGGGTTTCCATATTTAGGGTCTATGTCAGTACTCTGGAATCTGAAAAACTGAAATCTGTAACATTTTGGCTTCAAAGCGTTTCAGGAAAGGCATATTCAGCTTAGGTATGGAAGTGTATATCAAACTTCCGGTGCTGTGCAAATGTCCTGTGTCATTGACCCTCTTTTCCAGTTGCCCCAGGCGTGCTCCCTCGACTCTACTACTCTGTCCTTGCATGTGTTGCAGCGAAGGGTCTTATCCTCAGGAGTGGGCCCATAGCGAGGCATTAGCATTATGGAACATACTTTGAGTAGGAGGAGTCTTCGTGCTGAGGCTGTTCGAGCTAGCTGCCCTTTCTAATCTTGCTCACCCTAAGCCAGTGTTTTTGGCATATTCTTTGTCTTTGGGAGGAATGCATCTCAATGTTTAATATGTTAGATAGAAGAACACTGTTGTCTGGATATGGTATGGATGGTACTTCATGCATCGACCGCCAACTGTATTTCAAGCCTTACTAGAGTGTTTTGCCAGATACAGACCATTGTAGACTTCCTTACTAATGATTATTTCAGAAGCCTACTCTTTCAAACAGCACCTAAGAAGTGTAAATGTACTGCTTATAACTGAAGGCTGTGATCTCCTGACTGCTGTTATTGGTGTCATTCAATCTGTACTTTTGTTAGGGATGGATACTTAGCAGGTCTTCTTTTCACCTAAAATACTGATCATTTCCTAGAGTGCTAAGTAACTCCTGCAGGAAGCTCACAGTCTCTGTCCCAGTGGTGTACTTTTATTAATTCTAGTTTGAAGCTAAGAGGCTGAGCTTCTGCAGCATGGCTGCTTCTCACAGAATACTGGGTAAGATGCCTTGTGGCACTGTGTGTTTCCTTAAATGAGAGAGAAGGCTTGATGGGAATTGGAGGGGGATCCTTTTGTTTAGGACAATGTGTCCTTCACACATACCCCACGATTTGTGTGAGAACCAGCAATTGCTTTCCTATTTAGAGTAATATTATAGATAATAACTTGGTTCTCAGTGAGGTCTCTAGATTAACCTCTAATATGGCTTAGAGATGGAGATGCATACATGCTAGAATCTGAAGATATTCTCACAGATGGACTTAGTGACATTTTATACAGACAACTACATGAGTTGATAAGTCAGTGGAGAGTGGTTTTTTTTTTTTTAATAGTGTAAATCCCAGATAACTATCATATTTATGAAATTTTAAGATATCTTGATTTCTCAGATTTCCTAACCCTGTGTAACAACTTTGACGTTAAGCCGATGAACATCTAGCAACTGGTAGAAGCTGAGCTAAATTTAGTTTTGCCCTTATTTGCAAAAGTTGTGCTGACTTTCAAAAATCTACATACACCTTTTTAGTTTTCTTTCTTTTAAGTATGATTTTTAAATGGTCCTCTATGATTAATTTATTCTGTTTTCCTTTGTTGTGAAGAGAATTAATTAAAGTTAGTTCATGGTAGTAACAAAAGCATAAGCCTAAACATTTATTGTGGTACAGCCTAAAGAGGCAAATACAATTTATTCTCCAATAATATTGAAGTATAAAGGCTGTAATTTACTATTTTCCATCTGCCACTCAAAGCTTTGTAGTCTTTAAATTACTGTGGAAAGTGGCATTTGAAGCTGCGCGATTGCTTATTCTATTTGTTACATGTTTTTGAAATGATTAAATATAAAATTACATTAACATTCTTAGTGTATAGTAGGCTAAGCTTACCTTTACAGCATCTTAGTTTAAAGAAATGTTGACACTTCTTTATTTTTACTATCCAAGATGATGACGTGTCTATGCTTTAGCTTAGTGTATATAAACTATAAATATGCCCTTAAATAGCAGACTGGTTATGTTTTGAATGGTAAATGAATTTAATTTTGTGACTGGAAATATGTGACAGGGACCTTTGGGTTGCATGTGCCCTGTTCATTTGCAGTTGATTTGGAGAAATCCAACCTCAGTACTGCCAGATAATAATTCTGAGAACATTGTCAGTCTGTTGAACTCTGATGTGTCCCCCTCATAAGAGGAGAGGTGTGGACCATCTGGACTCAGTTAGTATCTCCATGGCCATGCCATTTGATTGGAACTCTATAGTAAGTTAAGAAAACTAAGTTAATGAGTTAATATGAACTCCTTGGTAGGCTGTTGTGATGAAATGTTGTGCTTATATCTGTAAAAGAGTTGAATGTTGACCCTCCATCACGGAATGGCCTTATCGTCTGCCTTCTGAGCTTGTTACATAGAAGATGCAAGAGCTCTTTTTCTCCATTTTTCTAAAATTAAAGTTGGACATGTGGCTTTATGTAAAAATTTTTTTTATAAACAGAACACTTGAGAACCCAGCATTTATTATTCATTTGTATCTCTGATGGATTCTATTTCTTAGCTTTTCTGTGTCTTAGAAACAGCCAAATATCGTTATTGCAGTTCTTTTTTGCTTTTGAAATTACTCACAATTTGATGCCTTACTTAAAGTTTCAGGGGCCTATGGTCTGGTCTGCATTTGCGAGCGACTGATCATCCTCGCCATCATACTGAACCTATATCAGACATAGGCTTCTTAAAAAATAATATTAGTTCTGATAAACAGGTTCCTGTAGGGGGTAGACTCTAATGTTAAAAGATTTCCCCCTACATATCTATTTCTTGTTAAACTTTTACATGTTGCTGAAAGACTTGTTTTAATAAAGGTAAAAATAACTGAGCTGCGTGTCAGAAAAACATTTAGAGACACAGAAATATAAAAGCTCATGTTATCCAGATTTCATCTCTGTACCAGCATGGATGTGTACAGGATGCTTTGCCACAAAGTATGACTCAGACGCATGCTGGTGATTAGCTCTGGATCCAGTGATATCTTTGCAATGTTCCAGCTTTCACATTGGCTTTTACATTGGCTTGAACAGTAAATGGTCCTCCTGTTGCTGTCTGTCTTGCCCTACATGTGTGGTAGTAGTGGCACAGAGTGCATGTGTATCATCAAGTCACTTTCCCTTTTGCTATTACATAATTGCTACCACAGTCACAGGTTCTTCCTTTTCGGAGTCAGGGGAAGTATTTACTGCATTGTTTTCTTCATTTCTAACAGTCTGTGATTTGGAAATGTTGCTACTATGTTACTTGTCCCTGTAAACAGTTGGGCCACTAACTTGGATTCAGAGTTCTGCACCCCTGTCTTTTAACAACTAAAGTACCTAGCTGCAGATACACATCTTCCTTGTTGTAAATTCCTACAGACGTGTATTTCATCACATTGCCTTGGAACTGGCTCCAGGGTGTAATAAAAGCCTGTAGGGAGTATGTTCCTCTACTATCCTTTGAGTCACTTGTAAATGTTGGTGTGCCTCATGGAGATAAGGAAGTGCTCCTACCAACCCCCATGCAAAACTGGTAGGATCTAACATGCAAACCTTTGTTCAGATAACTAGCCTTGCTTGAGCCCACTTAGTGCCTTGTAATTAAATTGTGGGGACTTGGTCGCACTAATATTTTTAAGGGGGTGGGTAAGAAATGCCTGGAAGTCCTAAAAAGAGTCAGTGGTCATACATTGGGACCCACAAGTCCTGGAAGGTTAAGGATGGTGATTGTTAAGTCACTGGATGTTTGGTGCAGGTCTGAGTTCCTGAATAGAGGATGTGGGATTATTTTACCAATGAGGAGGAAGAGGTAGAAAGTAGGTGAGACAAATGGATGGTAGAAGTTCCTTGATAGAGATTTCTGGGTGGGATCTAGTCCATTGGACAATGGACTTCAGCAGGGGGATGAGAGTTTGTGGATATGCTGCTGGGCTCTGCTTCAGGCCATAAAGGAAACACAACTAGTAACTTGTGCAGGACTGTGTGTGGTGGCATGGCAAGAGGGGACAAGGCCATTGCCCATGAGGAGGGGCAGAGTTTAAGAGCAACTTTAGGTTTGGAATGGAGAAACACAGTGAAGGTCGGATCACCCAGGTCACCGTAAGGATTGGCACTTTTGATCTTGCTTTTTCTGCCATGGTTAGTAAGGCGGTATTTGTCTACTGCTACATTTACGTTGGCATTTTGAAGAGGCGATTTGGTTACAGTTCTCAGGAGGAGAAATTCCTCAGGCTTAAAAACGTTTTGAAGCATGAGCTATGGAATCAGGTCTAGTATCAAATTCTGGCATGGCTTATATGTAATTTTGTTATTTTAAGTAAGACCTTTAATTTAAGTCTGCATTTCCAGTTGTATGGAGACTAGGAAGTAGCCATGAAAGAAATAACATTTGAGTTTTCTTCTCACAACTAATGTGAACTTGTGTTCTCTATGGTAGAATGTTGATCTGGCTAGTATTCTTTTATTTTCTGCAAAGCAGGGAATATTGTGTACTTTAATAATGTTCATTCCTCATTTTCATTTAAAGCCTTTGCTAAGTTGTCTCTTTCTTTCCTGTAGAGACTTTAAGAAGATCCTATACTCTCATACACAGAGCAGTTATCAGATCCATGCTGGCATCTTCTCAGAAGTTGCCATGTGCATTCTGAAAGGCCCGGGTGCTAAAGTCGTGATTGTCTCCATACCCCCCCCCCCCCAGGGCTGACTTATTTCAACGGACTCACTCTTTCTTGAGCAAAGACATAGTGCTATAGTCAAGTGAGGAGCCGAGAAACATTTACCACAAAGAGCTAGCAGTGACACCCTCTTCCAGAGCCTGGAATGTTCCTGCAGCTGCACCATCTTTTAATCCAGACACTAATGAATCATAAGGCCCTATTTATTGACATGAAAAATCTCCATGGAGAGTTTCTATAAATCCACATGCCAAAGAGAAATGTGCAACAGAGAAAGACAAAAGCAAGAGAACATAATTGAAAATCTGGATCCTATCAGACAACTTCTCTGGATCCAAACTCTGTAACTTAGTTACTCTGTGACCTTGACTAAGCTAGTCAACTTCTGCATGCCTCAGTTTCCTCATATCTGCAAAATGCAGACATTAGCTACTACTTCATAGGCTGGATTTAAAGGACTGGCTTAATATTTGCAATGCAGTCTGCTGAGCTAACTGGTTGTTGTGCTTTTGCACAAGATTAAAGTGATTAAAGTACACTGGCTAAAGAAATTACGCAAGGATTCTACTAATGCAGGAGCTCTATGGGTATTTTGTACCCTTGTATGACATTTGACATTTTCACCTTTAAAACAATTTATGATTGATAATAATGTGAAACTACTCATTTAAAAAAAAAAATCAGTTCCCAAGAATCACATTTTGGGGCTACAGTGGAGGAAATGGGGGATGTGTGGTCCATTGTCAGCAAATTGAATCTGACTCTAGGTTTGTAATGATGGTGAATGTGGAGATGATTCTTTAAGAAAGCTGAACCATTTTAGACTCTGGGAAGAAGTTTGTGGTAGGGCTATTACACTCAACCAAGGAGCCCACAGATGAAATGCCAGGCTCTCCAAATTCTGATAGTGGAAAAAAAAAATACTATTCATTGTCGCTAACCTCTCAGGGAAATGTAACTTTCAATTATGTATGATAACAGCAAATCGCGCTGCTGTTTAGTGTGTGAAATCATAGTACTTTTGAAATATGCTACTAGTCCTGGTAAGTTCTGCAAGTCAACAGAGAAGCTCAAATATTACTATTTTGTATTTTTCTTAATATTTGGATAGCTGTGTTTTATTTTGAGTCTTTTCTTTTATGACCCTATAGCTTTTATGCTTTAAAAAACATGAAGACCTCAGCAGACTGCTGAAGGGGGTCTTGAGGGCAAAATAAACTATGAAGGACCCCATCTGTTAATCTGCTCAGTAGTACTCCTGCTCCTAGCTGTTTATCTGGTACCCTCTCTACCATGTGCACTCTGGCGAGCCGAGGCGTGTTTCGGTGTGGCCGTGCATCATTTTGAGATGGAATCTGGACTATACTGCAGAAACGAAACTGCTTTGGCTATTTTTGTCTGTAGTTTTCACATCCTAAAGATCTTTAGCTTTTCTATGGCTCTAGTACAACACTGTTTCAGACAGACTTTCAGTGAAAAATGTTGATTCAGCCACAGTTTACTCAAAAGCTGGATGTTGTGAAAGTAAGGCCCAGAAAGCAGAGAACCCAGGATCTGGAAGTGTGGTGCAGAGGGTGAGCTGAGCATGTGCTCAGGGATGGTGAGAGGCCCTAGGGGAGAGCAGCCTAGGCTGCTAAAGAAGGGAAGGAGTGAGTTGGGTCTGATAATCAGAAGATTGAGACGTAATTAAATCCAGGCTTCCAAGCCTCCCTGGATGGAGGCGTCTGTTTATCCAAAGGTGCTTTTGCTCCTAAGGACTGCTCCTAGGTAGTTAAGGAAGGTGTTTTCACCTGTGTCTTCAACCTCTTCAATTCAGCACAGAGTTTTTGGCGATCAGGGCTGATCTCCTGGATTGTATCCTTATCGTGGTTATAGTTGCAGACAGAATTTTCAATATGGGATGACTAGACTTTCTATCATCATGGTCGCTCATAGACATACCTGTGAGGGTATATTTGAGGGTATTTGGAGGTATTGAGCAAAAGGGAAAAATATTTGATGTGAAAGTATGCTTAGGTGAATATCTTCTTACAGTAGAGGGTTGGTTACTAAACCAAGGGGAAACGTAGAAAAAGTGTCTGAGCCGAATGGAAGGTGGGAAGCTTGTGCCGCTGTGACCGAGGACTGTGTGTTTATAATGCAGTTCTAAAGGGCCATTTAGTGAATGATAGACCATGGCAATTGTAGTCTTTTTATTTTTTCTTGAATTTACATTTATTTGTCATGTATGTATGCATGTGGCAGTCAGAGAAGGACTGTAGAGTGGCTTCTCTTCTCTCACTGTGTGTGTTCTGGGGATGGAATGCAGATCCTCTGGCTTGGCAGAAAACCTGTACTGAGGAACTCTCTCTTTGGACCTGAATTAGAGCCTTGGTGTCCAGTATTGTGGTGCATGCTTATAATAGCAATACTTAGGAGGTTGGGGCAGCTTAGAGGCTAGCTTGGGCTACATGATGTTCCGTCCCCCCAAACCAAAACTCTAAATAGCTAAGTTCTGTGATTTGAATGCCGTAGCCTGGCCTTGAGAAGTCAGAGCAAAATATCATTTCCATGCAGAAATCCTCCTCCTGAGTATATTTTTGTTTAGGGGTACCCAGAACAGGGCTTACTATGGTGGTGACAAAATTAGGTGACCCTGAAGGAAAAATAAAAACCCTGCTTAATGATCCAGTTAGGTTTTTATACAGATTAGCTGCCATTAAGAGAGGAATGGTCTACCCGTCTGGGTTTCTCATTCTCTGAATACATAGCTCTGGCACTAGAAACTGGGAATATCCCTGAATGTACGACACTGTATGTAGTGTTGCAAGCCCCGAGGCCCGTCCCAGAATGACAGATGCTTGCATGTCATTTGGTTTTATGTGTACTGAACCAATCTAAGTGCAGTAGGGAAGTGTGTTAGTGTGTGTATGTTCATATGTTAAGAGGTTTCAGCGTCCTGAGTAATGAGACATGGACAGTTAAAACACCAGGCGCTGCTCAGGGATGTGTTGAGTGGTAGTAGCCTCTGTGTGAACTCTCCTCATCCAGGCCCTGCTCCCAGTTGTCCTCACCTTTCCTCTCAGCAAAGCTTGCCTGTGATCTCTTCTCTGTGGTACCGGGATCCTTGACAGTTAACCAAATCTCTGCCTTGGAGCAACCTTGGCCTGAGTCCTTTTCACAATGGAGATTTTGCTTCCTCACACAGAGAACTGCTCCCAGAGAAAGAACCTCAGTTTCAACAACCAAGATGTGTTTTATAGCCTAGTAAGGAAAAATAAAAGACTAATGATGAAACCCATGTGACTTCTTAGGATGAGACTTCTATCCATACTTCTCTGCAGGATTTGAGCTAGCAGTCTTGGTAGATTTCCTTGGGAATTCCACAAGAGGAGAAGCTAATGTGTTTAGGGGCTTCGCATTTTGGTGGAGATTGACTAGGGATGCCTCCAATGGAAAGGCAGTTGTTAGTAAATCCACTGTGTATTTTCTCAGCTGTGCTAGAAATCCTAGAGAGTGAGTACCAGACTATTAGCTTTGGCATCAAGGTTTCAAACCACACAGCCTTGATGCCACTGCCCTGACTCCTTGCTGACCTGGCATCCTGGAGAAATGCCGGTCCTCTTGGATCTATCCCAGGCTGCAGCTGGGAACTGGGTGCCTAGTGCCATCTGCCTGGGCAAATACGGGAAATGCCAAATGGCCTGGCAGTTTTCAGTGTGGCCTTTGGATCCTTGCTGAGCCATATGGTGCTAAAATGTCAAACTGTTCCTGAGTGTGGGCCACCGTTGAAGAGGCTGGATAGAGAAGGCACACTTCAGTTACAAGGTCTGCTGAAGCTGTTCGTTGTCTGGCTGCCGGCTTATCACTGTTACTTTAACCATCCTTTGTTGAGTAGGGCTTAGCTGATAGTGGTCTACTCTATTGTGAGAGCCACAAGTGTGCTTACACATACACAGTATGGATGAGTAACAGGGACTCTACAAAGTCTCTGGAAGGAGGGTGTAACACCCTTAGGCTGTGATCACTAGGAGCCAGATCTCATGTTCCTTTCTGTTTCAGCAACTTGGAGTTACATTCTGCAACTTGCTGATGGATTGACATAGCACACTGAAAAGTTTACAGTCCCTGTGTGAAGAGAAAACATAACAAGGACTTACAGATGATCCCAATCAAAACATCCACAAGTGCTGAGTGATTGAGTCCGAAGGGAATGCTTGAGTCTGAAGAGGGCGGAGGCGATGAGGGACGTGGTTCAGATGAGGTTAGCCCTGGCAGGCTTCCTAGAGGACGAGGCTGGGTGTGGGTTGGCCCATGTCACTCTTAGGCCTTCTGGGGACTTCACATAAACACACATTTCTCCGAGCCTGGGGCCTCTAGCTAGTTATAAGGTTTAGAAGGGCAAAGAAAAAAATGTGTGAGTTCAAAGAGGCGTCTTTATAGCTGGAGGTGGGGGCAGCAGGGGAGTGCCTCAGACTTTAGTCAGATGCCCTACAAAATGGTTCAGTTGGAATCTTTCAAAAGTCACTCATGTGGATGGCAAAGTTCTATAGCTTGAGAGACTAGCACACTAATGAATCATTGATTTTTTTTTTTCCCCTCTAGTTTAAATAACTTCATCTGTTGTGGTTGATAAACATTCAAAGAATTGCTTCGGCTTTACTGACACCATACTTCAACGATAATGCAAGCTCAGCTAGGGGTATTCAAACCGGCTTCTTCTCATGTCAGTGTGGTGACATTTGGGGACTGGTGGCTCTAGAGCCAAGCCAGCCTTTTGCTGTTTCCAGTACTGTGGAAGTTGAATCTGTACCTAGGAGTTAACCCAAAGCTTTGCAACTCCGTGAAGAATTATGTTGAGTCTCCAAAGGGAGATTTTTATCCACTTGCCCCCCCCCCATTTTTAAACTTTATTCTAACCAATTTTGAAGTTGCCAAAAAAGTTGAAAATAATCAGTCTTTTTATTGTAAACTTTGACCATTTATATTAGCAAGTTGTTTCTTCACAATAACTTTGTTCTAGTCATTTTCTTCTTGTGTATACATATTAAAAAGCATTACATGTACCCACAGGCAGATACACGCATGTACATGGTCTTCTGATCTCTGGGTAATGCAACCTACAAGCAGTAGTACACCATGCTATTCTGATCTAGCGGAGTACTATGCAATAGTGAAAATCGATATCAAATGCATTAATGTTGAGAAAACAAAGCGTGTTGTAGAAACACATGCAGAGCAATGTTGGTGCTGAATGTTTATGTGATGTAGAGATGTAAACATGTCTATATGCATGTTAAGGTTTACACTAAATTCAGGATTCTGATTCCTTCTGTAGTCATAAAGGATGTTGGTGAGTTTTCTATAATACTTACAACATTTCAGCTTTAAAATAGAATGACAAGCTCACTGGGGTATGGATTATTATTTTAAATATATTTCAATGACTAAAATGTTTAATTTGAAATAGTAAATAATATGAATGCATAGTTTCTGAAAGCCATTCATCAGAAATGCATTGGTGATTAGCTTTTCTCAGAAAGATGCACACCTTCTTTGATTGAAAGGCAGAAGGGAGAGGTTTTTATAAATGGCTTTTACTAAAAGCATTTGCTCTGAACTTGGGTCCACAATGTAACTAAAAGCCAGATGAAATCCTGCCACCACTGCTTGACCTTTGTCTCCTTTTCTTTGGCTCACATGTTTACCTTTGACATAGACAAACTAATCAAGTAAGAAGTACCTGTTTAGAATTTTGGTGTTGTGGTTTAAATGAGAATTGTGCCCCCTAGACTCTTGCATTTCCACCCTTGATGCCCAGTCCTTGGCACTATTCAGGGAAGTTAAGGGACCTTCAGGAGGTAAAGCTTTCCTGGAGGAAGTAGGTTACTGTGAGCAGGCGGGCTTGCTTTGAGAGTTTATAGCCTTACCCTATTCTTGTTCTCTCTCTGCTTCCTGTTGAGATGTGCTCTTTGAGAGTTCTGCTTCTGTCCTCATCTCTTCTCTAACCACTATGGGCTTTCCCTCTAGAACCATAGCCAAAATAAACTCTCTCTTCCTTAGATTATTACTTTGACCACAGCAGCAAATGAACACACTTGGGATACTTAATCCATCTCATTCCCCTTCAAGGCTAAAGACCCAAAGATGTAAGTAACGCATCTTGCTGTTAGCCTTTTATAGGTTTTATTACAGACCTTCTGAAAACATCTAAAGCCATTGTCTTAAACCTCTAGTCTAGTGATTTTCAACCTGTGGGTCTCCATCCCTTTGGGGGTTGCATATCAGATATTCTGCATATCAGCAATTCACATTACAATTCACAACAGTAGCAAAATTACAGCAGCAAGGAAAGTAATCTTATGGTTTTGGGTCACCACAACATAAGCAAGTATGTTAAAGGGTCACACTTTGAGAACCCCTGCACTTATTGATCATCTTGGAGCCAGAAATCAAAGCATCATAGGACAGATCCCAGTATCAAGGGAAGTCAGTATCTGTGATAGCCAGGCAGTATGTGGAGCAGGAGTCAGTGCCTGGCAATTACCAGGTTGTCCTTTTAGGTAGCCAGTGCTCCTTTGGACCATCTTGCAGACTGAAAAAAAGAGATCAGCAGACACACACCTCAGCACCTTAGTTACACATGCCTCTTTTTCTCCTGCCCCAGTTTTTTTTCTGTTTAAGTCTAAAGCTTATGTCAGTACCTTAAAGATGGACTCAGATCAATTGGTCACTGTTTCTACTCATTCCTATACATGCATTTAGTAAATCAAAACTAGTACTTCAAGCCAACTGCAACCAGGAGTTTTGCCCTATAATTGAGGTTAGTTTCAATTACTGTATCTTTTACATGGCTACTGCTTTCACTGTGCCATTAACTTTCTGTGTCATATCCTTTTCACCCCTATAAGTTTCCCATGACCACCTTTAACTTAAAGTTTATTTAAATATTTCAAATGAATATCAACATTAAGATGTTCAATTTCTTCAGTAAAAGTGCACTAGGCAAAGGAGTATCATCCTCCACTCAACAAAATTTGGCTTCTTGGCATCCCTACTTTCTAGCTTTGTGATCTTGCCAGAGTGGTTCACCATTTCATTGTCACATCCTTCACAGCCTAGGGCACAGAGTAGCAATATCCCATAGGGCTGTGTGAGTTAGAGCCATCTTGAAGCACAGGCCTAGCTGCTTCCATCCTTTCCTATCTGGCTCCCACACTGGTTTCTTTGGGTCTCTATAGTGTTGCTGCGGTAGATGCCGCCGTTCTTCGTAACGGAGATGGGAGTTTGGGGGGTTTGGAGGAGAAATGTCCTTTGTAGGTGCATGTAAGATCTGAGAACGGAGCCTTGTGCATACAGCTTGAGCTCTAGGTCAGGGTGCTGGTGGTTGTTGGTACAAGAGGCTCCTGCTGAGGGGAGGGAGGGTAGAAAAGATACTGGCCATGGTGGTTATGGCTGTGCTGTTCAGAGTTGGAGTAGATACATATAGACTTAGAGAAAGACAGACCATTTAGGAAGAAATTAAATTTCCTCACCTTGCTATCCAGCCTGTGCTAATCAGGTATACAGGTGTATGCTATGCTTGTTCAAGGTCAGGTTTTAATGCTGCTTGTGAAAACACATCTCCACCGTTAGCCTCCCGTGGCTCTGAGCTTTGGAAGGTTGCCA
>CM052705.1:50069246-50110939 GCA_028551405.1 Uromys caudimaculatus
AGAAAGACAGACCATTTAGGAAGAAATTAAATTTCCTCACCTTGCTATCCAGCCTGTGCTAATCAGGTATACAGGTGTATGCTATGCTTGTTCAAGGTCAGGTTTTAATGCTGCTTGTGAAAACACATCTCCACCGTTAGCCTCCCGTGGCTCTGAGCTTTGGAAGGTTGCCAACAAGGCTTAAAACGAGTTCTTCCAAATCCGCCTTTGTTTCTCAGAGATTTGTGAGGTGCTGCCATAGAGAGGCAGAAAAGAAAAAGAGAAAAAAACATCTTTTGAGTGTTTGTCTCTGTATTTTTAAAATGCATCAGGTAATATAACTTTTTTTTCTTAGTGTTTATTTCTTTTTAGGAAATTGGGGGGAATAGAGTTCTGAAGAAAACTTCAAGACTTCATTTCCATGTGTCTTTTGAGAATTCTATGCAATCTAAAATACCAAATGTATTCTCTTTCCACGAAACAATGGAGTGGCCAGAAAACATAAGAATATTAATCTTAAGAATTGACATCAACAACTCAACAGCTTGGCTTCCAAGGCTGAATCTCAAAAAGTAGATCCATATGGGGAAACAGGTCTGGACACAGGGGAGGCAAGGAGTTTTCTTTTCTAAGATCCTCAAAGCACAGAAATCAAACGTGAAAATAAGCAAATGGGATTTTATCAAACTGCAAAGCTTTTGCACAGCAAAGGAAGCTACAGAGCAGTGTGACATCCTGCAGAGAAAAGACTTGCTAACCCTATGTCTGATCCATGCCCAAGGATGAAAACTTAGAGGGAACTCAAGGAATTCAGTAGCAAAGCAAGTTCAAGGAGAATAGGCAATAGATTTAGATAGAGACTTTCCCAAAAAAGACAATACAAATGGAGCGTACAGAAAGTTTCTGAATGCCAGTAATTATCAGGAAAATGCAGTATAAACCACATTGTGAGATACTGCCTCATCCAGTAATAATGAGCAGTGTGACAATGACAGACTAAGAAGCACCAGTGAGGCTATGGAGGAAAGAGGATTTTTGGATGTTGTTGGTAGGAACGTGGGTTAGAACAACCATCGTGGAAGCAGTACCTTAACACATTAAAATGAAGTGTTAGCAGTCCTGTGTTGGATCCAGGTGTGGTCTGATGGTTATGTGCTTCAGATGGGGTAGGGACTCTCAACATTGCTAGTCTTCAATTTCCTGTTCTAGGGGAAGCATATAAAGCATGGGTGTTTTATTTCTGTCTTTTACTAGCAGCATGCAGATCAGGTCTTAGTTTTTCTAGGAAGAATTCCAGCTGTGATAGTGTTGATTCTTGGCATAGGTTACAGACTTAGGAGGGAGGAGCAGAGGTTATGGGTTTGGAAGCATTTCCCATTTTGTCTGGGCTGGTGCTCTGGCTTTGCAACCTCAGGAAGCCTCTGTTTACCTCATCCAACAGCAATAGAATTGAGCTGGTTTGGCAACTAGTTGTCAACAGATACTGCACTTTATCTCCTTTGTAAACGGAAGCCTAGCAAGCACAGTCCCTTGGGTCCTCCTGTTCTCTTATCAGCATCAGCATCCCTTGCTTCAGTGGAGGCCTGCACATCTGTGTCATCTCCTCAGGACTCTAATGATTTTGGTCTTTTTATTCATATTTATATAAATGTATAGACACACATATAAATATATGAATAATATATACATAAATATACATATATTATATAGATGTATACACATAGCAATATACACACAAACACATACATTATTTTTTCCAGACAATATCTCATTATCTCTGTTAATCTTTACAACACTGTTTTGTGACAGCTGGCTATTAAAGTATCAGGCTGCCACTGAATTTGTTAATTTGCTGCACTTCCTATTCTCTCTCTCATTTTAGTTTACATAAAATGCAATTCTTAAAGCATCAAACAAAAACAAAAACAAACAAAAAAAAAGAAAATGCAATTCTTTTCTCACCTTTTCCTTTAGTCCTGAAATCAAAGGCTTTATTCACACTGGGCAGCAGTCGTGTCATTACACCCTATCCCTACTTCTGTCCACAGTTTCAAAGGATGGACTTAGATATACTTTTGCCAAAATGCTCGATAATATACCATTGGAGCTGCTGCTGTGACTGGTACTTACTGCTCTAGAACCTGCTTTTGCTTGTGGCTGCCTTGCTTTAGGGATTGGTGTTTACGATCAAATAAATCAAATGTTGGGGGGGTATTTTTATATTTTCTGCTAAATAGGTATGGGGTAACTTTTTGGTAGGTTTTGGCAGCCAGAGCCTATACCATTAGCAGTATCTTCTTGGTGTCCACACACTGTTTCTCAATGTGTATAAGTTGGTTGTAGGAGCTTCCTGCTTCCTGACTCTTGATATCAATGACTTTCTCTGTTGCACAAGGTTGTGATAACACAACTGGGTAGTTACAACAACAAACATTTGTTTTCCACTAAGAAGCTATAAATCAAAGTTTAAGGAGCCTGCAGTTTTTGTTTCTGGGTGGGCTTGCTGACAGGCTTGTAGACAGCCACTTGTTCATTGAGGGCTCCTAAGGGTTTTATTAGTGCTTGTATATGGGGAGGGATCACTCTAAGGCACTGATCCCATTATTAGGGCCCCACTCTTCTGTTCCAATCTCAGCCTACTTAGCTACTATCATGGCTTCATGTCAAATACCATTGCTTTTGGGGAAAGGATTGAGACATAAAAGTTTTGAGAGCTCCAAACACTTAGTGTACAGCACAGGAGTGGGCATCTATAAAGTTGAGTTTGCTTAGAGTGTGTGTGAGTGGTTTCTTCTAGAACCTGAACATGTGAGGAACTTTTCTCATCTATTTGGCATCAGGAAAAACTCTTTTCTTCTTCCTGGGTAATATTTTACAGTCCTAGTATTCATACTTAGTCTCTGCATATGAGTATATAATTTGCACTTTTTCTTTAAATACTGTCTTAAAATTTATGTGTGTGTGTGTGTGTGTGTGTGTGTGTGTGTGTGTGTGTGTGTGTGTGTGTGTGTGTATAACATGCCTGTGAGTGTAGAAGCCAGAAGAAGGCACTGTATCCTTTGGAGCTGAAGTTACAGGTATTTGTGGTATGCCTGGCTTGTTATATGCGTGCTATGATCCAAACTCTAGACTTTATGATTACATAGCAATTCTCCTAACCATTGATCATCTCTGCAGCCCCTCGAATATTGGTTTTGGTGGTTTATTTTTGGTTTTGTTATCCTACTTTACCTAAGAGACTATAATTCATGTTCAACAATCAGTATTCAAAACAAAGGGAAATAACCTCCCTTCTGTATAGATTCATCGCAAACATGTAGGTAACAGTATTTATTTCTGGATATAGTGTCTTTTAGGGATATGTTGATGAATCAAAGTGATCGGGAAGTGGACAAAAGGTTCAGACATGATGGCATTTGAAAGATGATTATGAAGAGTGAAATATTTAATCTGTGGGTTACAACTGCTACAGGTATAGCACTCCTGGGAATATTGATTACATGTTAAATATTGTATAAAGGACTGTGTGTATATGTCTCACGTGATAGACAGGAGGCAGGTACTGTTAGCCTCATTTTCAGATGATGAAACTGAGATGCAAAGAGACTTTACCTGGTTCAGGACACACAACAATTGGTAAAAGGACGCTGCTCCTGGGCTAGTGGTGTCTGCCTCCAGGATCTGTTCTCAGTACCCCTCCCTTTGAGAACATTTGTTAGACTAGCCAACAGATTAGTATTGCAGAGGGATTTGGCCAAGCTTGTGTGAAGTATTATATTTCTTTGTTTTAATGCATCAAAGACACCACTGAATAGTTGTAAAATGCATCCTTATTTTATTTGCCTCGATGAAAAATGGTTGTCAATATAGCATACAATCAATTATGAGGGCTCCCTCTGATTTTACAGTAGTTAAAACCCAAAGATGTATTAGGATAGGTGCAAAATGTTTGGTGTTCATCCAGATTTGGAATCCAAAGCCTAAGCAATAAGAGCGGTTTAACTTAGAGATGTTTCTCAACTTCTCAAGCTGCTGAGAAAGGTACACTCCCCTGCACAGGGCTTGACATAGAGCTGCTTGCTTAATGTCTCCTATTGTAGAAGTGGTTTGACTGAGGTGATATGAAGGATTTATTGAACTGAGTACAAGGTGAAATAAATAATGTTGGTATCAGGATCGACTCAGAACTCAGTGACATCACACCTAGGCGACAGTGACCCGCACATCTGTTGCCAAGGCAACCGCCACCATATTCCCAGAATCCACTTGGCTCACCTCCCACCTTTACCTACGAATGGCTACGTCACTATCCAAATAAGAGGAAGACCCCTTTGAGCCCCCTCTCTTACCCCCCTTTTTCTTTGCTGCCACCTCTACCCTTTTTTCCTACAGTAAACCTCATGTAAAAGTGTTTGGCCTGATGTGGTCTGTCTGGAGCCGCGCATCAAACACAGCATTGGTGCCGAAACCCCAGAAGCGCTACCCAGGGGAGCTGCAGAGTCCATATTTAGGATTCTTCCAGATCTTAATATTTGTTATTGAATATAGCATACCTTACCACTTAAGTGATGACAAAGTTTTAAAATTCTTGGCAGTTATGTATATTAATTTTTCTTAGCAACATGTCTAAAGACCTGTGATTCTCCCTTTCCTTCCCACTTTCCTACCTCTGTTTTTTTTTTTTTCTCTTTCTTTCTAAAACCACAATTGGTAATAATTTCTTTTGTCTCAGGTGAAATCCAGATTAGGAGGCTTGGTCTTCGGGGCACCCTACTTTTTCACCTAGCCTGTCTTCTTGCCTTTTTGCTTTCTCCCCCATACCATGATTGAATCCTGTGACCAGCATCATAAACACAAGCCCCGGTAGTGCTGACATGCTCACTAGCCTTCTGAGCAGTGTCAGCTCTTATGCTCGGTTCCTTATTCAACTTGTTTGTCCTCCTCTGCTTTCTAAAATGCTACCCATCCTTCCCGGACAAACAAACAAATCCAAACCTTGTCCAGTCACCTTGCCCAGTCATGTAAAGTAGACGTAATTGCAGGCTACTCTTTTCCTGGGATCATTTAGATCTTTACAACACTTGACCCTGAACTCTTGTCAAGTCTTTCATAAGTTCTAGGACTCTTCCTACTTAGCTATAGGGCTGTTGCTGCAAGAGGCTCACCACAGGGGAGTTGCAGTGAATGAGTGGATTGTGGCAGTTTGTAACCTACTTGTCTTTTGTCTTTTTTCTGAGTGTGTGGATTGAGCTTCCTGCTCCCTAACTTCATTGCTCTTGTCTGTGTTATTGGGAACTATGTCATGATTTTAGGTGAAGTGGTTGATAAGCCAGCTTTAAATCACAACTGTGGTCTCTGGGACTCCAGAGGAAAAACAGGACCAGTTGAGAAGGGGGTTTTCTGCCTCCCTAGCCGTGTGTGTGTGTGTGTGTGTGTGTGTGTGTGTGTGTGTGTGTGTGTGTGTGTGTGTGTGTGTATACAACAAGTTTGTTCTATTTTGTCTGAATTCCTTCAGAGCTCTCAAGTTTTGCAAGCTATTGACTGGAGCTCCCAAACACAGCAAGCAAGGGTAAAAACAGCTCTGTAGATGTTGGAATTATACCAGCATCTTTGGAAATCAGCCCACAGACGTCCCTGTTGGATGTGTGCTGTGATCTGTGCCCCAAGAGAAAACTCTAATCGTTTGTGGCATTGCTGAATGCTCAGCCAGCCTTCTTTAGGCACAGACCTTTGAGGTTTAATTTGAGGTGGGCGACTGGGAAGAAGGAAGAATGTGGGAGGAAATGAACAAGGATGCCTGTTTATTATTTTCTACACTGTTGGCCTTTAGATATGATAGAGAAAGAGAGGGAAAAGAACCCTACATTTTCCTCATTATGTTTTGGTTAATTTGGAGAAATTTAACTTTTTTTTTGATAGATAATGGTTAGAATACTAATTGACCTTTGAACACTGGTAGTAATAGCTACTGGGCATGGCTTTTTTTTTTTTTTTTTTTTTTTTTTTTTTTAAGTTAAGAGGGTTGAATCTGTTCCTGGTGCTCTTTTGTTGTTTCTGAAATCTTCTGCAGACTGCTCAATCACTGCAGCATGGTGACAGCTGAGTAGCTGGGATACTGAAATATTGAACTGATGGCTTTCTGTTGATTAAAAGAGAAAGGTTACATAGTCATAAGAATTTGCTTTAGGAAATAATATTTAATAGATTAGACTATAATTGAACACTTGAATAAATTGTGTGTCTTAGGCAATCTCAGGCACCTACCGTATGCATGATACTATGGCAGAAAAATATAAGGAATACAGTAGGGATACTCATCTTTATAGATGGGTAAATATGCTAGTGCTGATAATAGGTTAAAAAAGAGGCAAGCTTAAATAGCGTATAAAAGCTCTTTCCTTCCATGTTTTTTACTACTTTTATATAACTTACAATTCAGTCACTTTTTTTGTCAATAAACTTGAAATCATATACTTTTGAAAAGTTCAACCCACTTTTAACATAGTGCTGTAAAACAATTAATTTAAGAGCCCCAATTGGAATAGTTGTATCTTAATTAGAACAAATTATTTCTTAATTAAGGCAAAATTGAACTGATCAGAGATTTAGAAAGAATAAATTACACACAGAAGACTTTGTCGATTAATCAAAGAATGATTTTATTTATTTGTTGTGTATGTGTGTTTTAAGATTGAGGTTATTTTTGTAGCAGTCAGGGATGAATACCAATTTAATCACGATGTAACTTCTGCTCTGGGAAATGAAGTGAGGTTTATTGAGGCAGAGCATTTTCTTGTTGAGTAGGATAACACACATGAGAATATTGAAACTCTTTGATAATTTAATGTCATTTAGAAATTACTTCTTTCTGGGTTTTTTTTTTTAGATATTTATCTCTTACAACTATTAAATTTATTAAAAATGTTAGTAAAATAAGGCTTAAATACCGTGTTCACAGGCTAAATTATCTTGTGGCATTCTAATGTTTATGGAGAAGATTATTTTAAAAGGTGTAGGGTTGCCAGGCACAGTGACTCATTACTTTAATCTCAACACTTGGGAGGCAAAAGCAGGACACGTGCCACAGTTTTGAGGATAGTCTGGTGAGTTCCAGAGCAGGCAGGACTACAGAGAGACCCTGTCCCCCAACACAAATAGACATAATACCCCAAACAAGCAAACACATACCCAGACCACAGAAATCCACCAAGATGTGTATATCCATATTCTATGTATTTCCTCCTTCCTGGCGTTCTTCACTTAACGGTAAATTTCAAAGTCCCCTAGAACCTGGTCTAAATTACAACTGAAATGATTCTGAAACAGCAGCACGTATTGAAGAATCCACTGTAATTAAGGTACACTTGCCTCTTAAAAATGTCATTTTGACACCACCCCAGCCTCTCACCATGGCACAAATTCACCAAACATCAGTCCTGACAATGTGAGATCACTGTGGTGTCCCCTTTCTGTTCCTCTCTGGTCCACTCTACTCTGTTCAATTCTGCTCCTACTTCATTCTATCATATGTCATTACAGTTTTTCAGGAGCCATTTTAAGAAGCATTAATAATAGGTGGCTCATAGGGTGAATAACACTGATTAACTTAACAACTTTCTAGCGTACATACAGCCCTCTTCCACAGAAGCCATCCTGGTTTTTGTAACTATACGACTAAGCAGCCCTTTTATCAATTTTTCTTTTTCATGTATGCATGCATGTATGCTGTGCAAGTGTTTATATGTGTCAGTACATGTGTGTAAGTGTGTGTGAGAGCATGTATATAGAGCTTAGTGTTGCAAGTTTTTCTTGATCACTTTCTACCTTAATCAGTGAGGCGTAGGGTCTCTCAGTTGAGCCTAGTGTTCACCAATAAGCTTCATCTTGCCAACATGCTTGTTTTGAGGACCACCTGTTGCTGGAGTTACTGAGCAGCCACCACGCCCACTTGATAAGTGGTTCTCTTGCTCGTGTGTGGCAAGTGTTTAGTGTGTTTGTTTGTTTACACTGAGCCATCTACCTGGCCCCCAAGCAACCCTCTTATACTCTATTCTTTATAATTTAAACAAGGAGCTATAAAATCTGAGTGTCCATGATAGGCTGAGCAGGACTGTGTCGCTTATTTGTTGTGTTGTTTGGAGGGTCATTATGAATGCGTTTATGGGATAGAAACAGAGAGCCAGCTTCCTCAGTTGTGTACTCTACTTTGGTTCTCATTTTCCTGAAAAGAATAATGCCAGAGAAGGCCTCAGCTTATGAGAGGCCATGTGGCTCCCAGACACATACTGACCACTACCAATGTGGTCTGTCAGACCCCACAAGTACCTGAGCAGCTATGTTAACTTATGCAAAAATTCTGGATTTAGGCTGCCAGAAGTCTGAATATCTCAGGTAAACTGAAATAGAGAATTCAAGTCATGATCCTGGAATTTGGATTTCTACATTCTAAGGTACCTGAGTACTGAATCTCTAAATTCTTGCTTTCATTTATGGTCAAGTACAATTCAGGAGTCAAGTTAGTAACTCCCCACAGAGGTAGGGCAGGTATATACGCCTCACTTAGTGAATCCTGCAGGGAGGGTTGGTGAACCATGGGCCAGGTATTCAAGGGGAATAAACTATGCATTAGTGGCCCTAAGGCTAGTGAAGCTTCTGTTGGTTCTTCAGTGATCTTTCTGCCTGGGTCCTGTTCTCCTAGTTTATCAGCATGGGTACTGAATGGAGGTGAACTTGCTAGAATGAAGGCCTTTTCTCTCTAGTCCATGCATAGAGTCTCTGACTTAATATATGCAGTATACGTGTCTGCTCTTGTCAGTTTCTTCCAGTAAGGTGTTTGCAGGGCAGGGATGTTATCAGGCTTTGTGCTGTTTCCAGATACCATCTCTGCATGGATGTTTGCTAGTTCTATTTTTAACATCACATCCTTTTCAAGAGCTGCCACAAGGCCAGGATAGTCAAATGTCCTGTTTATTTCCCAGGCTTTTCCTAGTTAAGTTCCATTTTTTTGTTCATGATACCTAGAAAGCCTTTGGGGATGGTAGTCTGTGCTTCTGTAATTGTATTGGGCCTGAGTTCAAGCTGATCTGTGCCTTTGAAACTCTGCAGCAGAAGCCTCTTCAAGATCCTCTGTAGTTACTAAGCGACCATAGAGAAAATGACCTACAGCTCCCAAATAGGGAGCCAGTTTACATGGATTTAAGAGATCCCATCAAAGTCACATGCTGCTGTGGCTGGCAGCTTACCCCTTTGCTGATGGTCTGAGAGCTGCCACCCTCCCCACTGCCCACCCCCTTTTATCTTAGCCCTCAACAGAGATATTAATAAATCTTTCCAAAATGAGATGCTGACAGTGTCTCAGGCCTATGCCGATAATGATCACATGAAGGATCTTTTGTCTGCCTTGGCCTTTTACCTCCAGTTCCTGGATGCTGTCCCCATAGGGACACTGGTCTCTTTCCAGGGATGGGATTTATATCTTTTCACCCCTGTGCCACTAGACTAGTTGAAACCCTGAAGGTTGTTACAGCTTTTCTTTGTTCTTTTTCCTCCCCTTTGTCTTGTGTCTTGGGGATTTACAGCTGCCCCGTTACGTGTTTAAGAGCAGGGATTATGGCATGATGCCTTTCTTTATTTTTTGGCTTTCCATCAGTTGGCACCATACTTGGCTCATTTCGGGCACCTAATAAATGTTGCAATAAATATAAGTGCATGAATGGCCCTAATAGCATATTAGCAATTTCTTATGTTGTATCTTGCATGTATGCATTCATTCTGCCAATTAGTCATCTAGTCAAAAACAAAAAAACCCCATTCATTAAGAATTACTGTGCTAAGGGTTGAAGATGCTAAGGAGGAATAAAACATAGTTGCTATGCTCAGGAAGCACACAACTTACAATAGATTATTTCTTCTTTGTCTAAGAAAGCCATGGGTAACTAAGCTGCTCATCTGGAGAATGACCTACGTCTGTCAAATTGACACTCCTGACTCCTCTGATGTACTGGTTTCTTCTGCCCTACCATGGTATTCAGGGGGTCACCCGGGTGTATATACTTGGGTGTTCTGTTTGTGCAACTCAGACTGATCAGTCATGGGCTTGAGCACATTTTAAAATAACCTTGAACGCTGAAAGGAAATTGATCTTGTCCGGCATGCCACATTCGCCTCACGCTGAGAGCTTTAGATTATCTCAAAGGACAGAAGACATCTCAAACACAAGGAGGGACAGGATCGCATTAGTTAGTTTTAAGACATATTTATGGGAGATGGCTTGCCATTTCCTTGATACTGTGTGGGTTTTCACTATTATAAGCCCGTGTATTTCAAAGCTAACTTGACACTGGGAGAAATGGCTCAATTTATCATATAAAATACTAGAAGTCAAATAGATTTATTTTTTGGTAACTTTTACTGATGTAATGACTCAACATAAAATAAAGACTATTTCAGATTCTGTGAATTACTGCCTGAGTAAATTCAGCTTTGCAGTGCCATTAATATTTTATTGCCACTGTGAATAGGCTGTTAAATTTAAATCAAGAATTATTGGTTCCTTTTGGTAGGACACGTATTTTTACACACACCCTGAACATTTAACTGTCTTCCATTCTCACCAAATTAAAAATATGGTTTGAATTTATTTTGTGATTACAGATTAGTTTTGAGAAAGGGCAGATTGAATCAAAAACAGATATGATTGGGGAATATGCCTAATGAGATTGTTCTAGCATTTCTGCTTTACTTAGGGTAGTGATGTAATTCAGCACTTCAGTAGTTCTACTTTCCAAAGAATCTACCAGCTTTGCTTAGGCAGAAAAACAAAACATCATGCTATGTTGTTCTTGCATGTTAGAGCCATTATGTTTCTGTTAACAACCAAAATGCACTCCTGTGAGGAAGAGACATAATGAAGGATATCTTAAATACAGAGATGCTAAGACTTTCTGACATTTGTGGAAGGAGCATGGATATGCTTTGCTTCAGCTTTAAGCCTCATCTCCCACAGTGAGCTCTAGAGACCTTCAAGACCTTTCTTCCTTCCCAGTCTCACCACCCTTAGATATGTTATATTGTCTCCACACTCCCAGCTCAGCCTGTAGAGCAGTCTGAGCTTGGGTGCTGTCCTTTCCTCTGGTTTCCTGGCTGGCTCACACTTCCTAGTTGTGCCAGGTGACCTCTTACTCAGCCTTCAAACTCCACTCAAGTTTCCCTTGGTGGATAAAGCCTCTCCTGACCTTTCTGGGGAGAATTAAGAGCTTTGAAGCATGGATATGTTCATAGCCCTGTTACCTTAGATAAAGAGTCTAAGGACTTGACGCTGGAGAATGGTTTCCCTGAATGCTTGAGCATATGGCTATGTGAATGCATTTGGTTTTGATCATATTTGAGGTCTGTAACATGGCTTATCCCATTTGTAGCTTGAATAAACTAGTGGAAATCCCAGTCTCATTGAAGGCAGAACTTTTTCCTGTAGTTTGTAGTTTTCTACTTATAGAGCTAAAACGTGGCATGGGAACTCCCTTCCCCATTACCCGCCGACTTCCCCTCCCACTCTTCCTTTCTTTTGGCATAATTATATACGAATAGGAGATTCTTAGCTGTCAAGAGTCTCATGTGTCCTTTGGCCAGCTCTCCTGGTGGAGACATCTTGTAATTGTAGTAGAATATCAAACCAGGACATCAGCATTGGTACATTACTGTTAAAGCAGACTTCTTGTTCAGCTTTTGTCCGTTCGTATGAATACTACATCCTGTGCATAGATTCCTATAGCATCACAATAATGAGAGTATAGATTTGTTACAAACACCACACAAGACCTCCCTTTACTACTGCTTTGAGGCTGCCCTGTGTCTTTGTTGGTTCCTAATTCCTAATGAATATTGGCCCATTCTTTATTTCTGTAATTTTGTCATCTTATAACTGTTATGAAAATGGACTATACTACATATAACCTTTGGAAATTAGCCCCAATCCCCTAGTAACTATAATGCCTTGAATTCAAGGCATTGATGATAATTCAATCCTTTGTATGCTGGGTATTCTATACTCTAAGTATTGCAAAGTTTGATTAACCTTTTCCTTACTCAAGAACATTAAGTTGTTTGTACTTTGGAGTTGTTACAAGTAAAAGTGTTACAAAATTTTGTATGTAGATTTTTGTTGGATATACATATTAATTCTCTGGAGAAATGCCCACAACTATATTTCTAGGTCAAAAGTACACATTCAGTGTTATAAGAAGTTGCCAAACTATTTTCTATAGTGATTTTGGATTTCACTCTTTTACTAGCAATATATGAGAGAGATGAATGGCTAAGGTACCAGTATTTGATACTACTGAGAGGGTCCATCTGGGTTCAGTGTTCAGAAGGGCTGTGCTGGACTGCTCCATTGCCAAGAGGTAGCAAGGGAGTTTATTTTAGTTATAGTATGCTGTGGTGTTTGTCTAACAATCAATGATGCTTTAAATAGTTGAGCTCTAAGCTTGGGCTTTCTATACAAAGACATACTGCATACATACTCATGGGTGAGGTCAAGCTGAGTTTATTTTGTTGTTGTTATTGTTCAGTATTTATTTCTTAGAGATTTAATTTTAAGTGTGTGTGTGTGTGTGTGTGTGTGTGTGTGTGTGTGTGTGTGAACACATGAGTGTGAGTGGCCATGGAGGCTAGAGGTGTTGGATCCCTCTGGAGCTGGAGTAGTGAGTGAGCTGCTAGGACTAACTGTGGATCTTCTTCAGGAGCACAAGACACCCTTAAGCACCAAGACTTCCCTCCTGGCTTTTGCCTAGTATCTCTATTAGCAGATATTTAGTGAGAGAATGGTAATATAAGACACTAAGAAGGCACCATGACGTAAGGTAGGAAATTGGAGGTAAGTAGAAGCTAGTCATCTTAGCTGTGGGTATTTTGGGGGGCTTTGTTCAGTTAGTCTCTAATGTAGAGGGAATAATGCTTAATTCTCTGGACTTCTGTGAGACTAAGTAATATAAATAACATATCCTAGGCTATGGATAGAACTTAGAGCTTGCTTGTCTTGAAAATGGCAATTACAATGTTATATACATTTTGCTGTTGATTGGACATATCTCGAAGATAGTTCTATAAGATCTGTGACGAGGCTGACACTGATTGAGAGCATGCTGAGTACCGTGCTGTGCCATGCTCTCAATAGGTATGAACTTCCTGTACTACAGGAGCCTCACACGGGGTCTGCTTAACTGCTCTTGTAGTGCCCATTGCTTTACAGAATGGCAACCAAAGCTCAGAGAGGTGAGTAACTTCATGGCTGCCACACATATCCTGAGGAACTAGAATTCTAACTTAGACAGTCTTTCAGTCATACCTTAGTGTATACCTCTTCCTTAGTGTATAGATTGTCTTCAATGCAGTTACCCATGTGGTACAGATTTGATGCCAATGGCTCTGCACTAGGTACCTCAGATATCACTGCTGCATGCCCTGGGGGCCACCCTGCAAGGAAGTACAACAAAGCTCTATCTAGAGGCTTTTGGAAATAACCACTCAAACAAAATGACCTTGTGTTTCAGAAAGCAAGACTGACTACATTGGTATTTTTTAAATAGCCGGTTGGATTTTTGAGAGGCAGGATAATTAATGTAAATGACATGATAGAGCTGGTTTTGGATCAGCCTGGTGGGGAGAGAACTGTCTCTAAAGCATATGATTTTCCCCATTGACTATAATTTAAAACATGAAGATATCATAGGAAGTAGTCGATATTTCAGTTACTTGAAGTGAACTGACGTGTCCCTTCCCTGGAAACATTACTGTTAAAGGATATCATTCCGCATTGTTTGTAATTTCATATTTGGTGACGCTGGGGACCTTCATGTTGGTTGTTTTCATAGTGAGCCCTGTGTTAACTCCGTGATTTGGAGCCATTTGTGAGACCTCTCGAATGCAGATCTTCCTTCAGAAAGGATCTTCAATGTTTAGAACTGCATACTCATTTTTGATATGAATGTCTCATTTAGGTCTATTATATGTTTTTTCTCACTTCTCAGCACACTAATTTATGGACAGCCCATGTATAAAGCATGAAGGAAATTACTGTTAGGAAGGTTGTAAGGAAAACAGAGACCAAATTATATATAAAATGTATTGGTAAATATGTTCCTTTAATGAGTGTATTTTTTTTTAATTAAAAAAGACATTTTACCAGTTGTTCCCTTTTAAAATCATTTGTGTGGTGAGGGAGTAATAATACTAAGATTAAAAATAAGATTTATATTAAATCCATGTTAAATATTTTTCATATGTTTATTCCTATATGTAATAATAAGTTATAGGGGTTAGGAGATAGCTCAGTTGGTAGGCCTGAGGACCTGACTTCAATCTTCAGGTCCCATGGCAAAGTCAGCTGTGGGGGTGTCTACTGGTAATCCCCCTGCTGGGTAGTTAGAAACAGAAGGTTCCCTGGGGCTCACTGTCAGCCATCCCAGACTACTTGGAGAAGTTCAGGTCCCAGTGAGAGACTTTGTCCCAAGAAACACAGAGGACAGTTTCTGAGGAATAGCATCTGGGGCTGCTCTCTGCTCTCCTATCCTCCCCCCAAAGTGTTACAGAGTGTTGGCTTATGATGTCACTTAACATAATCTCCCCATAATTAGGAAAATAGTATTTTGCTGTCACAGTGACCTTCAGATTATAGTTAGTAGCGGGGTAGAGTCGTGGAGGAGCCATGTAAGATAGCTAGCCCTTATCTTACCTCTAGACATTTTTTATCTAGCTTTAGTCCCTCTGTGTCTTCACACTTAGTTTGTTTTTTAAAGCTTTCTTTACTTATATTTGTTTTTCTGTCTTGATTTCTAACTGAATGATGTAGTAGAGATGGAGGGCATATAAGGTCTGGAATATAGGATTCACTAGATAAGGTTCACTGCAGGTATTCCATAGATGGGTAGTGAAAAGTTTATTGAGCAACTAGTTGACAGGCTGCATGGAATCATTTAGAAAATTATTTTCTTTTCATGTGGTAGGGTTCCTGAATGAACCCTCAAATGGGAGTGGGGATTAGCTAACTTTTTACTCTTGTTTTGATTTTTGAGCCCAAACACCCTCAGTCCTTCCTTCCCATTATTCTTTGTGACAAGTGCTGTAAACCTTATCTCTGCATATGGGAGCATTTAGTTACCTTGTTCTTTACTTCATAATCAGAGAAATAAAGCTTTATAACTCAAAAAGCCAACAATAAAAGCATTTCAAATATCATAACACTAAGATAGATAAAAATAAACAGAAATTTAGCCTTTAATGCGCGCGCGCGCGCACACACACACACACACACACACACACACACACACACACACTGTAAAAAAGAGAAAAGGACAAGAATAAAGTAGAATCTGGTGGCATACCTCTGTGATTCCAGCACTTGGGAAGTAGAGACAGGGGGATTGAGAGTTCAAGGTTATTCTTGGCTACATAGGGAGCTTCAGGCCAGCCTGGGTTAGATGAGACCTCATCTAATAAAACAAATCCAAGTAAATCTTTAGAGGCAGAGTTGAAATCACCACACCTGAGTAGCTGGCTAGACAGGACAAAGGAGGGGATTTGGCTTAGCAGAGGCTGGGGAGGGGAAAGAACTCCTGGGAGGGTCTGAATTCCGAACTTGTGAGCTGACAACATTCTGGAGATCTCTTTCACATCCTCCTTGCTAAGCTGTACATTTAAAAAGGCCAAGATTATACATTTTTTTTTTTTTTACTGAAATTAAACAACCTAGTGGTCTTTTAAAATTAAGATTAAAAATACAAAATAGAATCTATTAACATTGGCAGAGAATCAAATATGATACTAATTTCAGATAAAGTAGAATTCAAAGGGAAAATTAAACGTGGGAAATGTAAGTTATTCCCAGGAGTAAATGCAGGCCAAATATAAGCAGGAGCAGATAGAGAAGTTTATTCAAGTATAGTAGTGGAGAACTTTCTAGAAGCTTTTTTTTTTTTTTTTTAATTCAAAAAGAAGGGACCATCATTGTATGGTAAATGGAGACCAAATGGAATTTTTCAGTAGAAGGGTCAACAGAGCCTCTTGGTATAAGCAGCTTTATTACACTAGTGGGCTCCTGTCTTAGTTAGGGTTTCTATTGCTGTGAAAAGACACTAGGACTATGGCAACTCTATAATGAAACATTTCATTAGGGCTGATTTATAGTTCAGATGTTAGTTCATTATTACCATGGTGGGAATGACCATGAAGGCCAACATGGTGCCAAAGAGGTAGCTGAGAGTTCTACATCTAGATTGGTAGGCAACAGGAAGAGAGCTAGACACTGAGCCTGGCTTGGACATCTGAAACCTCAAAGCCCACTCCCAGGACACACTTCCTCCCACAAGGCCACACCTACTCTTACAAGGCCACAACTCCTAATAGTGACACTTTCTATGAGTCTAGGGAGCTATTTTCATTCAGACAATCGCAGCTCCAAATATGATTGACCGCAAGAAATGAAAGGAAACCAAAGAGAAGGGCCTCAAAGGCCCTGTGTTTGCCTGTGTATCTGAGTGACCCTCTTAAGAGTTATTGTCTCTGCTTGGGAATGCACCTGAACTCTTAAACATTCTGTGTATGTCTTTCATATTAGAGTGGATGGGAAGTCTCAGGATGAGGGGGTGAATGGTAGAGGTGAGAAGTCTAGATGAAGGGTTCTGCAGGTTCAAGAACTGGATATCAAGATGTCGCTAACTTCACTGGCCCAAACACTGGATAGAAAACAGAAGTCACTTTGCTCCTGTAGGTTTGTTGGAAGCTGTGCTGGGTGTTTGTTCAGTAGATCCTCTTAAGAAGCATTGGGGACCTGAGGTCAACCAGACATCTCAGTGAAACTATGATATCTGGTGACAGGAGGGAATTCTCTAATGTTCTCAGAAGGAAGAAGATAACTTGGACCTGAGACCCTGTGCATGTAGAAATTAACACATATAATGAGTAAATGCTTTTCAAAATGAAAAGGGCATGAGATGGCATCAGACTGACTATGTTCAGTTCTGTTTTCTTCAGATGTGTTGAAGGACATTTGTTTAATTTCACAGTTTTGTTGTGAGAATTAACATATAAAATACATTGCAATATGTTTGACATTTAATACATGTTCAATATGTGAGAGCTACTGGCCAATACTTGTTAGTTAATGAATGACTTCAGATCTAATTGAATTTCCTTGATACCTGATTCTAGCTGTGAATTCTGTTATTGCAGAATAGAATAGAATAAAATAAAATCGTACTTGTTAGCCTCTGAGATCTAATTTTGATAACTGTATATTTCAGATTTTAATGTCTAGAAATAACTCCAAATATTGAACTGTTCTAAATTTAGCAAAGAAATTTTGAAGAAATCTTTAAGGTCATAAATTCTGGCTTTCAAGAGCTCACTCAGTAGATCTATTGTATTAGAACATCTATACAATTATCTAACTCAGTTAATTATACTTTCTACTCCTGCTAACAATGCCACAATATAGGAACATATTCATATATTTATACATGTGTTTTTGAAGAAGTTTGAACTGTCTGTGTCAGGAGTCTGAATAGTTAGTAGACATGTCAGGGTTATCTAATTTATGTGGACCACAGAATATGTTCTTTCTAGATGCATAGCTCTAGTTCTAATGTGACTAGTAAATGTCAGAACACTGGTGTCTTCTCTTGAGCATGTATATAGTAAAAACACTCTTTTTCCTTTGTCTATATTACTGATACAGGCTGAGTTTAAGACTCACTAATATTTTATAAAATTTGGAGTCTAGATTTTCTTTTGTGATATTGTAGCCTAAATTTAAAATATCACTACCTAATAATTTTTTAGATCTCTTACACAATCTATACAGTCAAATTTTATTTATTATAACTTCTTCTCTCACTTGTGTAGTTATTGTGATATTTGTACATAAGGCTTTACAGCAAGGTCTAGATAGGCTACTAAAAGTGCTTAACCTAATAATTTGTATGTCAGCACTAAGCTGACCTTTGATATCTCCATAGGAGCTCCATGAAATTCATATTATCATGAGGGTCCTTTTATAGATAAGGAAGTGGAGCCTCAGGAATATCAGGAACTTCCCCAAGGTTACAGAGGAATCTGCCTGGATTGAGAATTTATGATATCTAACCTTCAGACTCAGACTTGCTTTATGACCCTTTTCTGTTTCACTATGAAGAGATAGTTCCAAAGTGTATCCAGCATACAGTTGCTTGGATTGCATGCCTGGGTTACTGTATCATATGGTCTGATAAATGTCAGGTTCTTGGACAATCTTTAATGCATCTGAGGCCTTTGGACACTACTAGTACTTTAGAGCCTACGAGCATCCTAGGATCTTGAGACATTGGCAACGGGGGCTTGGATCAGGTGAATGCAAGTGTCTTGCCCGCCTCAAAAATCTACAGTTAATCTAATTCCCCTTTTCTCTCCTCCCTCTTCCCTCTATCCATGTATCTCTTCTCTGTCTTCTACCTTTTACAGCTCGATGGCTCTGTCCCTCCCCCCCCAAATGTTATATCTCTCCTGCTTCATTTAGTTCCTTTGTAGAATTACATAATTACTTGAGTATTGTCTAAGGGTGATTTCATCACCAATAGAAGTTAGAAATGAAGTGAGTAACTCTGGTCCCCTCTCCCCCTTTTCACATTGAGAAATTTTCATTAGGAAAACAGGAAGATGCTAACACTTATTTATAAGCAACCAAACATTCATTTTTCTAGGGAAAGCCATGAAAATTGTGTAAGTGTTCTGGGTATTTGTGGAACTTGGGCTGGTGCTCTGTGTAGAAGAGATGAAGAATTTGGGACATGAGAGCAGGGTGGCTGGGGGGCTGAGATGACAGTTGCTTTTCCTTTCTTCTCTTTTTGTCATGGTGAATATGGCTGCTTTATTCATGGATTGCTGTCATGTCCTGGTTGGATATTTTAGGAGTTCAAAGGGAGATGGTCTTAGAATCATGCATGACACTGGGGGAGCAATCTATGAAGGGGGGGTCTGAAGTAAGTAGAGAAGTCTTAGGGGAAATTTTATCATCTTTGGATATTTGTCAGTGGGTTGCTTAGGAAGTATGAGTTTTATTTTGGTGTTTATTTGACCATGGTGTATATCATCTTCCTAAATGAATCTGAAACCTCTCCTTACATTAATTGTCTTGCCCCTCTTTGACTGGCTATCATTTGAAGTGGTCCAATTAAGCGTGACAATAAATTACTTAATGCTTTCTATAATTTCTCTAAAATGTAAGGAAGAGGAAACTGAATATGACCTAAGTAAGCTCTAGGGGTTTTTAGAGAAGTGATTCCTTCTGTCTGGTTTCAGTGGTTCTGTTGTGTTATAACTTGGTGGATCTTTGAGCAGATCAGAGATTTTTTTGGACAGTGGGAAAGCCTTGTAAGCACTTTGAGTTTCCTCATATAATAACAACGAAGAGAAGTTTTCGTAAAGAGTTGATGGGTGTCTTTGGATGCCTATGACTGACCCAACGTAAAGCAGATCTCAAGGTGTGGGCTTCAGCTTAAGCTTCTATTTTAAAACAAGTGCCAAGTGAGTTTTGCTGAAACATGGCTTCTGCATTTCTTAAAATCACTATGCTGTACAAGATGCATTGCCTCAGAAGAAAATGGAGATAGAGACTTGTATTCAAGAACTTAGCAATAAATTACAAACAAAAACACAGGAACCTAGTAAAAATAATGGTACAATTTTACACGCACGAATTGGCCAAGAAGTCATATAGATACTACAGTAAATAAGGAGTTACTCTGAGGAGAGCTTTTAAAACCATGTCTTAGTGTGGCTTGCAGTATGGGCAGTGAACAGAGGTGTCAGTCAGTGCTTTAAAGTGTGTGCAGGTGTGTTTAGTGAGTTTCTTCAAGGCTTGGTTCAGCTGAGTGTGCATTTTTAGTGTTTGCCCACCCAGAGGAAGCTATGCTAATTAAACATGAAATTTGTGTTATGCACAAATTATTTCCTTTTGTGTCAATTCCATTGGAACAAATTTGTGTTTTTGAAGCAAGCATTAAAGAAAACTGACTGCACAATAAACTGTTTTGATTTCGTTTGTTATGTTTGGTGTTTTAAAAACATAAATTGAAATCATTTACTTGGTCTGCGGAGTGGGCTGATCATTGCCTTAGCCATTATGGCCTGAAAGCCTGGGTTCATGTGCAACGCCAGGTACAGTGTGATGCTTGCAGTCATTCGTGCGCTATGCTTTCTCATCTCGTTTGTGTCATGTGGCACATTTTCTTTGTGAAGTGGGTTGGACAAATAGGTGCTTTTCTCTGGAGATTGGTTATAGTTATAAAGATGGACATTTTGAACAAAATAATAATCTATTTTAAAAAGGATAAATAGATGAGTAAAATGTTTCTACTCAGTAGAATATTGAGGCTTTGATTGTAGGTGGGGATAGAATTAAGCACTCTGTTTGTGTATATAACTTAAGCTGCGGGCTAGCAGATATACGAGGCTACACAGGGCTTGGCTCCATTCCTGGATCCATATATGTATGCAAAAATGGAATGATGTAGTGATCCATATTGCAGCTTGGATGTGCCCTGAAAACAGTGACCACAAACCAGACATAGAAGGACACATTATGTCATTCCACATATATGAAGTGCCCAGAATAGTTAAATGCACAGCGATAGCCAGGGGGTTGATTGTCTGCTAACTGATATGAGAGTTCCATTTAGGGTTGACAAAACCCTTGGCACTAGATAGTAGTGATGTCTCTACAACAGCACAGACTCACTTAGAGTTCTTAGAGTCACTGAGTTAAAATGTTAACATTTAAGCCAGAGAGATAGATGGCTCAGTGATTAAGAGGACTTGTTGTTCCTGCTGAAGACAGGTAGTCTACAACCACCTTTAAGTCCAGTTTCAGGGCATCTGATAACCTCTTTTGGCCTCTGTGAGCATTAGGCACCCAGGTGGTATGCATACACACATGTGGGCACTCACATACATATCTAATTGCAACTAAATCTTAAAATGTTAACTTTAATGAGATACTCTGCCCCAACTGAGAAATGAAAGGCTTGTGTTGAAGCTGTATCCTAAATACTTAGTACTAATTACCACTGTCTGTAGCAAATGTAGGGTGAAGGGCAAGTCAAGGTGGTGTTCCAGGACTCTGCAGCTACTTGGGGGAACTGAGCAGCAGAACTGAGGTGAGGTGCAGAAGAAGTGAGAGCTGTGGAGAGTAGGTTTTGAAGAACGGAGCCTTCCTGTGCTTCTGGAGTCTTCCAGAAGGCTTTCCTGAAGCCAGGTGCCCAGTAGGAAGACTCATTTGTCTCAGCTGAGTGTTGCCTGGAGAGTTCTGGATGAGTCTGTTCCTGGACCTGGTTCCATTCACATCTAATAAACTGTCAGGGAGGAGGAGCTTGGGAATAGGTTGTACTTATGTGCAGCCTCTGCTTCTCTGCTGCAAACAGAGTCAGTGTGTTTAGGTGCATCCTCGCAGAGGGAACTGCAGTCACAATGGTGCACTGGGAGAACAAGTTCTCTGTACTAGACAGTGGGGCCCGAGTGATTGGATAGGGAAGCCAAGCATGAAAGGCAGGCAGACTGTGTTAGGGGCAATGCTAACAGAAGGTGTGGCTCATCTTTGCTGTCAAGGGGGAAGACTAAAAAGTTCTTTTCTGGTGGTGTGAGGGTTAAAAATCTGACCCTTAGCTTTTGTAGGAGAATCTAATAGCATTTTCTCACAGAAACTGTAGGGTAAATGGATTGGAGACAGGAAATGGTCTAGAAGTAAATTTTAATGGTCATGAATATATTGGGACTCTCAAAATAGAGTCTAGAAGTCTCTGGGAACCCTTTGTGTAGTGGTCTGTGGACAGGTCTACAGAAAAGAAAACATCTTCATGATAGTCTTAAGGTATTATGCACATTGAGGAAAACCCTGATATGTGTTGGTGGTACTGGTATAACTTCTGGCGTTTTTATCCTTTGGAACTATGATTGCAGATATAGTCATTATGATTTGTTTGCTTGCTTATTTTTTCATTTGATTAGTTTTTTATTAATTAATTTATTCATTCACTTTACATCCCCATCACAGACCCCCTCCCTCCTCTCCTCCCAGTCACACCCTCTCACCTTCCTTCTCCCATTTCCTCCTTCCCTTTTCAGAGAAAGGGAGACCTTGCCTAGTACCAATCCACCCTAGCACACCATGTCTCATCAGGACTAAGCCCATCCTGTCCCTCTGAGGCCAAGCAAGATAAACCAGCTAGGACAAAGGGATCAAAAGGCTGGCAACATAGTCTGAGTCAGAGGCAGCCTCCATGAAGACCAAGCTGCACATCTGCTACATATGGGTAGGGGGCCTAGGTCCAATCCACGTATGCTCTTTGGTTGGTCGTTCAGTCTCTGTGAACCCCTGTGTCTCAGGTTATTTGGCTCTGTAGGTCTTCTCATGGTGCCCTTGACCCCTCTAGATTCCTCAATTCTTTTCCCAGTTCTTCCACAAGACTCCCTGAACTCAACCTGATATTTGGCTGTGAGTCTCTGTATCTCTCCCCGTCAGCTGCTGGGTGAAGCCTCTCAAATGATAGTTGTGCAAGCATAGTAGAGTATCATTAATATTGTCAGGTTGTATCTCTTCCATGGGGTCGGTCCAAAATTGGGCCAGTCATTGGTTGGCCAGTCCCTTATTCTCTGCTCCCTCATTAAGCCTGCACATCTCGTAGGTAGGACACATTTTGGGTCAAAGGTTTTGTGGGTGGGTTGGTGTCTCCCTCCCTCCCTGGCTACAGGAGGTGGGTATTTCAGGCCCCATATCCCCTGCTGTTAGGAGTCTCAGCTATGGTTACTCTATATCCTCCCAGGAGCTTCCCGCATCCCAGGTCTCTGGGTTGTCCCAGAGATGGGTGTCTGCCGATTTTCCCTATCTCTCCCAGCCCTCTATCCCCCCTCACTCTCCTCATACCTGATCCACACCCCATCCCCCTCTCCATCTCCTCTCCCATCCAGTTCCCTCTCTCCATCTACTTCTGATGTTTATTTTATTTCTTCTTCTGAGTGAGATTCATGTACCCTCCTTTTGGCCTTCCTTGTTGCTTAGCTTCTTTGGGTATGTGCCTTGTAGCATGGTTGTTTTGTAAGTTATGGCTAATATCCACTTATAAGTGAGTACATACCATGAATGCCTTTCTGGGTCTGGGTTACCTAAATTAGGATGATATTTTCTAGTTCCATCTATTTGCCTGCAAGTTTCATGATGTCCTTGTTTTTAATAGCTGAGTAGTATTCCATTGTGTAAATGAACCACATTTCCTTTTTCCACTCTTCAGTTGAGGGACATCTGGGTTGCTTCCAGTTTCTGGCTGTTATAAAGCTGCTATGAACATAGTAGAGCAAGTGTCCTTGTGGTATAGTGAAGCACCTTTTGGGTATATGCCCAGGAGTGGTATAACTGGATCTTGGGGTAGAATTATTTCCAGTTGTCTGAGAAACCACCAGAGTGATCTCCAAAGTGGTTGTACAACTTTGCAGTCCCACCAGTACTCTTCATCCTTGCCAGCATGTGCTGTCACTTAAGTTTTTGACCTTAGCCATTCTGGCAGGTATAAGACGGAATCTCGGGATCATTTTAATTTGCATTTTCCTAATGACTAACAACATTGAACATTTCTTTACATGTTTCTCTGCCATTAGAGATTACTCTGTTGAGATTCTCTGTTTAGCTTTGTACCCATTTTTTAATTGGGTTATTTGGGTGTCCAGTATTTAATTTTTTGAGTTCTTATATATTTTGGATTTTAGGCCCCCTGTGGGATGTAGAGTTAGTAAAGATCTTTTCCCATTTTTGTGGACTCCAATTTTGTCTTATTGTCGGTGTTTTTTGCCTTACAGAAGCTTTTCAGTTTCATGAAGTCCCTTTTATTAATTGTTCTTTTTAGTTTCTAAGCTGCTATAGCTGATAATACCTTCAGCAAAGTAGCTGGATAGAAAAATCAAGTCAAAAAAATTAGCAGCCCTCCTTTATACAAACGATAAATGGGCTGAGAAAGAAATTAGGGAAACAACACCCTTCATAATAGCCACAAGTAATATAAAATATCTTTGTGTAACTCTAAACAAGCAAGCGAAAGACTTGTATGACAAGAACTTCAAGTCTCTGAAGAAAGAAATTGAAGGAAATGTAAGATCTTCCATGCTCATGGATAAGTAGGATCAGTATCATAAAAATGTCCATCTTACGGAAAGCAACCTACAGATTCAATGCAATTCCCATCACAATTTCAATTTACAGACATGGAAAGAGCAATTCTCAATTTCATCTGGAAAAATAAAAAACCCAGGATAACTAAAATAATACTGTATAATAAAAAAACTTCCAGAGGTATCTCCATCCCTGATTTCAAACTTTACTACAGAGCAATAGTAATAAAACCTGCATGATATGGGCATAAAAACAGATAGACTGATCAATGGAATCAAATTAAAGATCCAAAAATAAACCCACATACCTATGGGCACTTGATTCTTGATAAAGAAGCCAAAACCATTCAATGGAAAAAGGAAAGCATCTTCAACAAATGATGCTGGTCTAACTGGATGTCTGCATGTAGAAGAATGCAGATAGATCCATATTCATCACCCTGCACAAAACTCAAGTCTAAATGGATCAAAGACCTCAACAGAAAACCAGATACACTAAATCTAATTGAAGAGAAAATGAAGAATATTCTTGAACTTATTGATACAGGAGACAACTTCCTGAATAGAACACCAACAGCTCAGGCTCTATGTTTTTTTATCTCTGTGTACTTGCAGGCATAAAAATAGTTTGACTTAAGAATATCCTTGATGCGGCAGAAAAAGTTTCAGCCCTAGGTTCAGAGTTTTGTGATTCTGTGTTATGAGAGTATAGAAAGCATATGAATAACATGTGCACTGCAAAGGGAAGAGTGCTGGTTATTTCACCACAAAACACTTACGAAGGTGTTTGAGTGGAAAAAAGTGAAAATCTCTCTCTCTCTCTCTCTCTCTCTCTCTCTCTCTCTCTCTCTGGAGCTTTCTTTTACATGGTAAATGACGGCCACACTTATTACAATTCAGACTTGCATGTTTGGAAGACACTGATTTGCATATGCACAGTGTGAGTCTGTAACTTCAATGTAAAGAACTGACAGCATTTATTCCTAATAATAAAATTTTGCAAAAATAAGAATTTTTAAAAAATTGTATCTGCCCCTGTTAACCCATCAGGACAGCAATGCCTTAGCATGTTTCTGATGAGACTTTGTGACATTTTAATGACGTATAGTCAAACACCTGCCTTTAGATCTTGGTATCATGTGATCCAGCATGTCTCTTATTAGTTAGTAGCTGTGGGTATGAGAGCCTGGACAGGTTCTAGGCAGCTCCAGAAAGTGCAATGGCCATTTGTCTTTAACCCTACAGTATTAGAAAGTAGTGTGGTTTGGAAGGAAATGAGTTCATGTGAGCAATCTGACTGGGAACAGGGTAGGTGCCAGAGAAAATGATGTTTTATTTTAGTCTGGATCGTTATATGACTTTTACTTTTACTTCTGTATAAAATCATCCAAAAAGAAATTAATCTTATTGATTATGAAGTAAGGTTTAGAGAAACTAATTTTCCAAGATGACTTTCTCATTTTCTGTACTATCTTTAATAATTACTATTTCACCTGGGGCATGGTGTCTAATGCTTGTCATCCTAACATTTAAGAGGACTGTAATAAGTTAAGGGGATCCTGAGCTATATAGTAAATCCCAGGACAGCCTTGCAAGTACAGTGAGACCTGGTATCAAAACAACAAATAGACAGCAGACACATACGCCTAGGACAACTGTAATTACTCCTTTCCTATTCACAGGGCTTATATGAGCCTGCTGTGGCTTTTCCAGTACTGAGCCCCCTTCATTTTGTTCTGACTGTTAGACAGGATCTTGGTTCATATTCCTACATGCTGGGGGGTGTTCTTAGTCCTAGATAGTGGTTTGGTGTTTGGGCCATTTTGTTTATCTTCTCATTCGGTGAGACCCATGAGTGGACTGGGATTCCAGGACTGAGTCCTCAATGGGCCACAGTGGATACAAAGCTAAGAGTACAGATTTCCTCTTTGGCCCTATAGCATTAGAAAGCGATCCATCTTTTTGGCTTTGAAATTTCTAGAACTGGCCAACACCCTACTTTGCACCAAAAGTTCTCTAATAATGGCTCCTTTCAACATAACCTCTGCCCTAATTTCCTGTTGCTATCCATTACATGTCCATTTTTTATTAAATATATGCAGCATAACCTTTTAAGATTCATTATCTATGTTGCTTTCTAAGAATCCTACTTTCAGAAATCTGTTTCCTAGGCTCTAAGTCATCTCTCTGGAAGTGGCAACTCAACATGTCCTTGAAGACATGTTAAATGTTAGGTCAGGGCCATAGGACTTGCTGTCTGAACTGGCAGAGAATATAATTTTTCTAGAGAGGAAAAAGTGAAACCCCTAAAACGTTGCTTCCGAATACAGTAGGTAATGAGCCATGGAAGCCACTCCTGGGAATGCTAAGAAAATACATTGGTAGAGCTGAAAAAAAGGAAGGTGTAAGTAAGGACTTTCTCTTGTAGAGGTATCTCTCTCTCTCTCTCTCTCTCTCTGTGTGTGTCTATGTGTCTGTGTGTGTGCGTGTGCACGTGCACTTTGCCAGCTAGAAGCGGTAGTGCATTTCATTGCTGGAAAGGTGAGCTGCATTGCCTCGGAGCACCCAGCTCTTCCTTCAGTATATCTCTCATCCACCCTTCCAGTTGATCACCAGTCAGGGATCTGAGGCAAGAAGCATCTAAAACAGTATCCTCAGGATAATGTTGATGGGCATGAAGAGCCTTTGATCTGAAAGGACTGCAGATAGGAAGTCATGCCAGGCAAAGGTATCTTCTCTGAAAACAGGGCCTCCATTGCCTGGATATAGAATTTGACTAATGTGTCTCATCCTAGCCTCATGGAAGGTACTTGGCACATTTGACCTTTATGTTATCCCACTGATGAATATGGCCGGAAGTTTTTGTTCAGCATGTGGCTTTGCCCTGGACAGTGTGGTGGTTCGCCTGCAAGGATAATAACTTATGTGTGCTTTATCCTATTTGGTTTTATTTCTTGGAATATCTAGGCACGTCTTTGAGGACAATGGCTTCAAAATGGACGAGCACATAGTACATCAATAAATATGTCATGTAAAAACGAAGTCTACTGAGTAATGAAGGTCATTGGTTCTACACAATGCATGTCTATATGAAATATTTTTTTTGAATTTTTACTTCAATCATAATTGAATTCTGCAAGTGTTAAGGCTTGAATAGAAGATTGTCCAGAGTGTGAAAATTTTCACCTTTATTAGAAAGTTATCTGTCACAGTATTAACTTTTAATGAATGAAAACAGGCTCCTATTCATGCTGAGCAGCCCTGTGGTTTCCCTGGGAGGGTCCCCACTGATGCCTCTGATTTTAAACACAGTGCTTTTGTTTCTGGATCATTTTCCTGTAGCTTAATAGCAAAAATAGTGCTGTGTTTAGAAATGCAGCCAAGTCACTTACAAATATGCAACTTTGGTCCAGTGACTCCTCTCTCTGCAACCTCTTCTAAAACTTGGGGCCCTTGTTTTTCAATATTCTTTTTTATCTTTTATTTTATCTTATTTATTTATTTATTTATTTATTTATTTATTTATTTATTTATTTATTTATTTATTTATTTATGGTTTTTCGAGACAGGGTTTCTCTGTGTAGCCCTGTGTCGCGCTCTCTCCCACTGGGGGAAGCGCAGTGAGGGTGGAGTCTCCGGGTCCAGGGACCGCCAGGGGTTGGGTCCGCAGAGTACACCCTGGGCTTCAAGGATCACTGCCGCAGCCCTCTTCGTAGCAAGTGCCTCGGGGCCTGATGCCTCCCGGAGTGAGATGCCGGGGTCGAGCACCCCTGGCGCTAATGGAGTCCGCTGACTCAGTGCCCAAGCCGCTGCACGCTGCCTAGCGCTGCTGGTCTCGGCCAGTGGCTTGGCTGAGGTGTAGGAAAGAAGCGGACCGAGATCAGCCGTGGGCATCCACCGGCTCCGTTGTGCTCAGAGCACTCGCTGTCCTGTACCCCAAGAGTCACAGCTCCCTTAGACAAAGTTCTCGGTTGCCAAAGTAGTTTCTATCTTTATTTGTTCAAGATGGCGGGCAGCGCTCCCAGGGCAGGCGGGTGGAGAAGGAGGGGAGAGAGAGAGAGAGAGCTGGGTCAAGGTGTTCTACTTATAGTTCTGAGAGAGGGGGCGGGGCTTGGTAGTTGATACTTTCCATTGGCCAGCTTGGGAGCCCTAATCATTGCCTCATTTGCCTATACACAAGTTTCACGCGCCAGGCCTCTTTCCATACAGGGGTTGTGATATGAAGAATTTCCCAGGAGCGTTGGCTAGAAGCATAAATTCTGGTCCCTGGTGTACCACCGAGTCTCCCAGAGCTTCCAGCCCATGCTCAACCGGGCATCACAGATCACTGCCCCACAGCCCTGGCTGTCCTGGAACTCACTCTGTAGACCAGGCTGGCCTCGAACTCAGAAATCCACCTGCCTCTGCCTCCCAAGTGCTGGGATTAAAGGCGTGCGCCACTACTGCCCGCTTATTTTCAATATTCTTAGAAAATCAATACATTCTTATTTTTAGTTCAGTGGTTTTGCCTTGAGAGAGCGGGTGGCCCAAGACTTACTCATCATGAAAGCTAGTTGCATTTCTGTGAGAGGTGTATTTCCTGACTTTATCCAGCACTGTCTTCAAAGGAACAGTTTTGTGCTTTGTACTTTAGGCTTCTTTCTTCCTTCTCTGTGTCTCATTTGGAGCCTACAGAGGAAGTGAGTCAGCCTGTGTTCATCCTGACTCTCATGCTGCCGCTTCTGGAGTCTTTACTGATGGAAAGAAGCACAGTCAGCAAAACTTTCATCCTGTTGGAGATGGTTCTTCTTGCAGATGGCTGTTTACGTTGGGTAGAGGCTGAGGGGCCATAGCTGCAGCATCCATGTTTAGCCTGCATAGTACTTCTGCTACTTTGAGGAAACTTGATCTTCAGGCCTGCTATTGGGAATCCACCGTGTGTTCAGGAAGTCAGTATCCCATTCCTGTAGGGAGGAAATTTCTGTCACAGAGTCCAATAGAAGAGGCAAGGCCATCCATCCTTAGAAATTTGTTTGGGCATAGGGCAATTGTCTCCCCCGTCCCTTTTTTTCTGTATAGATGTTGCTCTCCTTCCTCAACAAATACAACTGAGCTAAATACTACAAGTATTTGGTCATTTTATGTTCCTGCTCTCTAACAATACTCAGAAAAAAAGGGGTCTGGATGAATTTACTGCAAATTAAAATTCTCTACATTCTATCAGATTATGTCCCTGAGGAAACAGATTACACCATCCATTTTCATGGTTGTTAGCAGTTGTTCGCTTTCCCGTGGCCTGGAGATGCAATCATGTGGGTGTTCTGACATTTGTCTTTGATAAATACAAAGGATGTAATTAAAGGTCAAATCCTGGATTGGAGTTTTCGTTTATTTTGACGTCTGTGGATGTTCTTTTAATGAACCAAGTTTTAAATACCCCTTTAATTATCTAAGTTACACTGAAGTCTTCAAGTTAAAGTAGTATAAATAAATATCTAGTTGCCAGGAGGGTATTCTAACAGTATCCTCAATGGTCTAATAATAAATGATATAATTAATGGTATGAAATGTTATATTGTCTTGTTTATTAGTTGGGGTGGAGATTTCAATTCTGAAGCAGAGTGAATGTCTCCTTGGCTTGTAGTGTAACAGGCTAAAAATGAGGATGTTTTAGAGCAGTCCATTTTCAGATTTTTTAGATTTATTTAGAGCAGTCAAATTCCACTGGATGCCTAGAAGGCTCATGTCATTGGTATTGCTAATGACATCTAATGTTATGTCTGAATGTGACTTTAGAGTTAGAGTTGGTACCCCCTTTTGAAATTGACATTTGTTTTTTTCTAAGTTCTTTCAGGTTGAGACTAGGGAGCAGTGGAATATCTTTCGATGTATACTGAGTCTATAACCTCAGAATGGTGTTATGTTTTATTAATATTAACAGATTATAAATCCACCGTGTGTGTATTATAAGAAAATCAGAGTTTAGTGACTTCATTTCTCCTATACAGAGTGCTGATATATATATATTCAGGAATAGTCATTCTTGTGTCTAAAAAAGTAGACAATTGATATTCTCTTTTACATACATCCACTGAATTCTGCACTAATTTCTCACGTTGACATTTGAAGCTCTTGACAAGCCAGCTTCAGCAGAGTCCTATCTTCTTGATCTAGTAGCTTTCTAAATGCCTTAGCCATCATTCCACCAAATCTTGGTTCATGCTTGGAATGCTTCTACCCCTCCCATCCCCCCCCCCCCCATCTTTATTGGTAAGAATTCCACCCATTCTCCAGGGCCCAACATGTAATCTGTCTTGATTCTTCCAGTTAAATAAACTATTTTCTGTTTTCAGTATGAATTGTTATGTGAATTGAAGTTTGCTGAAAAATCACAAGAAAGTTTCTGAGTTCAGAAAATTTCAGAACTTTATGATTGTATAGAGTTGGAATATTGCAGATTGAGAGATTATCTTGGGCAATCTTGTTTTCCTCCTCTTCCTCCTCCTCTTCCTCCTCCTCCTCCTCCTCCTCCTCCTCCTCTTCCTCCTCCTCCTCTTCCTCCTCCTCCTCTTCCTCCTCCTCCTCTTCCTCCTCTTCCTCTTCCTCCTCCTCTTCCTCCTCCTCCTCTTCCTCCTCCTCCTCTTCCTCCTCCTCCTCTTCCTCCTCCTCCTCTTCCTCCTCCTCTTCCTCCTCCTCCTCCTCTCCTTTTTGAATTGTGTGTGTGTGTGTGTGTGTGAGTCTAGGCACTTGTGTGTATTTTGGCATACAACTTTCTGGAGTTGACCTCTCCTTCAGTGTTAAGGCACAATTGCTCTTCTTCCTTCTGCCATCTCTGCTGTCTCTGTTCTGTTATCTCTGAGTACTTTGGGTTAACTGTCCCTTGAGCTTTTGGACAATTGCCCTTTCTCCACCTCTTAACATGATAGCAGGGCTAGGATTATAGATGGGAACACCACCCTCTCCAGCTTTATAATATGTGTTTCAGAATTTAAACTCAGGTTTTTAGGCTTGAGCAGTAAGTACTTTCACCTGCTGAGCTATCTCACTGGCTCATCTTATTATCTTTAGTCTCCTTAATAACCATTTAGTGGGGCTAGAGAGATAGCTATACAAACTCGAGAACTGGGGAGTTCAGATCTCTAGCACCCACATAAAATCCTGGGCCCATGTGGTCATGTGCCTATTATGCCAGCTCCTTGGAGGCAGAAACAGGATCCCTGGGGCAAATTGGCTAGCTAAACTAGCCAAAATGGTGAGCTTCAGGTCCAGTGAGAGATCCCACCTTGGTAAAAGTAGGGGCGCATCACTAAGGGAGATAAGTGACATTTATATCTGGTCTCCCCAAACATACACACACACACACACACACACACACACACACACACACACACACACACACACACACACACGTACATGTATACATACTGACTACACACACATGTGTGCACTCACACGCACACACAGACATTTATTGCTCACCAGAAAGCCTCTGAAACCTATAGGAGAATTTTCTGTACTTTCGCTCTAAGTCACCTACCTCCCCCCCCCCCAGTTTATTTGGTAAATATATTGATTTATTATTGTCTTTTCTGTGACTATAGAAGTTCACATAATTACTTCCACCCTGGAACATATCACTTGGAGCTCTTTACAGAGTGGTAGTAGCAGTTTAGTAATGCAGCTGTGACAAATTCGCATGGATTGGGAGGCTTAAACAGCAGAAAGGTATTTTCTTGCTGCTTTGGAGCCTGGGAGTTCAATATAAACAGGCTTGTTTTTTCCTGGCTTTGATTTGAAGACAGCAGCTCCCGGCCTTGTTTGCTTATGGGATTTCCCTGTGCACATGCATCTTGGGGTCTATTCCTTAGAAGGAAAATAGGCTGGACCAGTACCAATCCATGTAGCCTCATTTAACCCTCATTATCATTTGAGAGGCTGTGTCTCAAGATAGTCATATTGAAGGATATTGTCTCACACTGGAGGATTGGTACAGCCAGATCCCAAAGAGTGGCCATTTTATACTTTTCAAGGCTCCCCTTTTCCCATGCAGTATTAGACTAGGTGTTTGAAGGCAGAGTGAGGCTCCAATGGGCCTGTTAGGTATTAGTGTAATGCTCCATAATAAATAATCACTAAATATCTGTTGAATCTAATTTTAATTAAATCAGTTCCTAAAAAATTTAGTGTAGTTATTAGACTTTTATTGGGATGATCTATGGGCAAATGGTACTTAAAATTACTTTATGGAATAGGCCAAACTCTGCCAAGTAATTTATTAAACAAAACCTTGCCAGAAGAGTAAGTTGCTCTCTTCTCCTTCAGACTTAAGTAATGCTCATTTTACCCGTGTGTGTGTGTATGTGTGTGGGGGTATGTGTGTGTGTATCTACATCTTCTCTCATAGTTATGAACTCAAAATGAAAGAAATTCAGAGCAGAACTTAATGTGCCTGCCTTCTAAATCTACACAGTTTATTTTATTTTTGCATTCAGTTGGCAAATGCTAAGCAAAGCCTGGGTGTCACTAACCAATTCCTTTTGCTCTCTGGGGAGGTGACATCAGAGACCTCATTATGAAGACATGCTGCTCAGAATTGAATGTTCCTTGGAGATATGAGGCTGACATTGACTAGGTTAAGACTTTTGTAACTCCCATTCTGAATCCTATGACCCACTATTGCATAGACTCCCAGTTGCTCTGTCACTCACAGTCCCGTCTTGTCATGAATCTTTGCTGTGGGTTATAAAGAATGCCTGGCATTACCTGTCTCTCTCTGCATGCTGTGGATGTACATGCTTCATCCCCAGAAGTCTGGCTAAATGTCTCAGCCTTGGTGAGGTTTCTAAGTGGAGGTCATATTGAAAGTCTTCCTTATAGAAGTTGAGAACACCAGTTGTTGAAGGAAGATTCCAGGGTCTTAACTTTTTGACAAACAGCTTTTTATTAGAAACCTTCCAAAAAGAAAGAGGCAGTTCATTTAAACCTGGACATTTGTTATTTTGATTGCACTGTATCTCCCATGGCACTAGTTGAATGTTACACTCTCGTTAGTTGCAGTCTACACAAGAACCTGCCATAGTCTCATGTCTATTCCCATGCTTCGGTGAACAGAGAACTCCTTATAAGAGGTTTCCTTCAGAGTTTGGTGGTTCCTGACCTCACCTTCAAGGAAGCGTAACGTCCTATTTGAAACCCAGTCAATAGCTATAGTGCTTGCATTTTGATTTGCTCTCGTGATTGTTAAAATTCTTTTAACTTAAAAATGGCTGCAGATGATTGAAATATTGTTACAGTCACACAGAGGTCCCGTTCCTCAGCTTTCTGTTTACCTTTTGTTCTGAAAGGATGAGCTTTCATTGCTTTTTTATATTTATTTTCTATATGTGTTCCTCTGGGGTCCTTATTGTTACTTTTCTTAATTTTATTTAGGGTAAGGCTGAAATGAAATAGAAGCCAATTACTGAGGACATGGACTTAGTATTTTGTAACAAATTAACTAATTTGAACACATCTCAGATCACCTCCCAAGGGGGTAGTGACTTAAGACTCGTGCTAGCTGATATAATCTCTCATTATAGTCACTGGCATGTTTCTGATAACGGATAATATTTCCTTATTTTTTGAAATGAGTCACAGCATCATTCTTTGGGGTTAATCTAAACTGATGCATTTAGATTTCTTTCTTGACAGAGCAATTATCATTATACCCAGCATCCCCCAGTTTTACTGATCTCATTGGCTTGAGCCCATTTACTGCTTATAAGAATTTTACCACTGAGCATTGGGTGAATTCTACACTATTCTGTATAATCTAGTTTTCCTCCCTAGATCAGAACATTTTAAAAACTCTGCCTCATTTATTTTTATATTCTTTCTATATTGCTCACAACAAACGTAAAACTCAGTAGGTCATCTGGGTATTTTCCTTCTCATAAGACTTGCTGTATACTTGTGTAGCCAAGTTATGCCACAGAGGGAATGGTGAGTGGGGAGCAAAGATTCCCAATTCCAATTCTCAGAACCTGGAGGCAGCCAATTAATTTTCAGTTCTAACACTTTCCTTGCATAGAGCTACATTGCACCAGCCAAGTCTTGTAGTTACATTCAGAGAAGCTGTAAAAGTTTGAAGTTTTTTGTTTGGTTGGTTTTTGTTTTGTTCTTCATTTTTATTTATTTATTTCTCTTTACTCTGTCACTGTAGAGGTGCTTACTCTAATGATAACTTTGCTATTGAAGAGATCATGGCTCCTTAAAGAGGCATTCTCTTTCAATGATTCACTTAAAAGTAATGCAGTGGTAATGCCATCATGGGCCACCATTCAAAGTCCAGAGCACACAGTAGCAGTAGTATGTCTGCTATGCAAGTCCTGTGGTGAGACTGAGGAAGCATTACCTTACCTAACCCTTTTCACCGATTACCAGTATTATAAGCAAAACCAGAATGAATGTCTCCAGAGCCTGTGACCCACTGTTCTCAGCAGGGAGAAGAGTGGGGAGAGAGAGTATTGTAGAGTCCTGGGGGGTCATTTCTAGATGAATTTCTGCTGAGGGTGAGGTGGCGTTCTTACTAAAGATTAATCCTCTGTTTTATGTGGATGTACAGGATAGGGTCTCAGGCCTCATAAAAAGAAAAAAAAAAAGGTTCAAGAATGTTCTTGAACACTTGTAATTTTGTGACTAGAGGGACTGGAAGAAGCTCCGAGTGGGTGAAGTCCTGAATAAATGTGTGTTGTTGCCATGGACACAGCCATGTCAAGAACCCCAAAGCCTCAGACCCATGAAAGAATGGCAAAGCCCCTGTCCCTGCCACCCCCACCCCACTCTGTGAGGCTCAGAGGGATGGTGAACCTTACTCAGGGGACCGAGTGGGAGTGTTGACAGCTTTTGCAGGAAATGTCCATCTTAGCTCTCCCCATACTTACAAAGACTTGTTCCCCTAAAGAGTCTGCTCCTCTGGAGATTCACTAAACCTGTCTCCTTCCACTACCCATAAACTCTGCCTTCTCCTTTCTCTGACTGCAATAACCCTGCCTCCTTGTTCAGCTGTATACAATAGCCCCGCCTTCCTGTTCAGCTTTCTATGAAACCACACTGAGCTTACAGAGTGCTGCAGCTTCTCTGGATACGAGTCCAGACCACCCATTCCCGGCTTTCTGTCCATGTGTATCCACATGACAGATAGACATCTAGCTGTCTTTTCTGCCTTCCTTTGATGCCTAAAGTGTGACATGTAACTCTGAAATTTTCAATGTGTATCATCTTTCCTCAGCTTGCACTACCTCAAGTCTGAACCTTTTTATGGACAGATAAAATACACTGTAGTTCTGGTTCATCCGAGTGAATAGGGCTTCTGCCCAGCCCAGGAAACCAGCCTGTGGTTCTCCTCTGGCTTTTAGGAGACGGGTCCAGCCAGAAGAGGGGAGGGGACTCTGCACATTCGGCTCGGATTTCTCTTGGGAGCTCATGTTCCTGTTCATTTTCCACTACTTCTGAACCTTGATTTCCAGCCCCCCCCCCCCAGTCTTGTTCTGATTTTCCATTTTATCTTCACGTTTAGGGAATATATTTGAGAATTCAGAATAAAACTAAATACAGCACAGTGTTTTCCTGCTATAGCAGAAAATAGAGTTCATAAAATTAAAAATGAGACTTTTATGTATTTTGAGTTAACTTTGTAGATTTAAAAAAACTTTAATATAACTTATTTATTTTGTGTGTGTGTGTGTGTGTGTGTGTGTGTGTGTGTGTGTGTGTGTGTGTGCATGGATGTGGACATCCGATGACAGCTTGTGAGAGTCAGTCCTGGTGACTGAATTCAGTCATGCTTGGTAATGGGTGCCGTTACCATGGAGCCACCTGGCTAGTGTGACTTTGTAGGTCTTTTAAGTGGATTATATACAATACTACATAAACTCAAACATGTACTTAAGTCAGTATAGCTGCAGACAGGCAGGGGCATCTATGTGGGTTTGTGGGAAATCCTAAAATATTTTTAAGCTTCATATTTTATTAATAACATAATTTTTATTAGCATGAGTTGGGAGTTTTAAAGGGCTAATCCATTCATAAATATTAGTCTCTGACACTGAGAATGTTGGCATGTTTAAAGGCACCTTTCTTGGTGTTTGGGCATGTATTAACCCTGTTACTCCTTATGATATGTTATAGTTCATTCGTGGTGCTCTGACAAAAATGCTATAGGCTTGGAAACCTAAGAAGCAAGTGTTTCTGGAACCCAGAAAAGGTACTGGCAAAGGGTCTGATGAGGGCCAGCATCTTGGTTTGTAGCTAGTTCCTTCTCTAGGCCTTCTTCTATGGTATGAGTTCCTATTTATGAAAACCCTACTCTCCTACAAATGTACTATATATCTATCTTAGTTGATTTTCTATTGTGATAAAGACCATGACCAAAAGCAACTTGGAGAGGAAATACTACATACTAGCTCATAGTTGTAGACCGCCATGAAGGGATATCAGGGCAGGAACTCAAGGTAGGACCCTGAAGCAGGAACTGGAATAGAGGCAATGGAGGAATACTGCCTACTGACTTGCTCTCCTCATGGCTTGCTCTGCCTTCTTTCTTATAATCCTGGGCTACCTGCCAGTGAATGGCATAACCCAAGTAGACTGGATTATCTCTTATCAATCATTAATCAAGAAAATGCCCTTCAGATTTGCCCTTAGGCAATAGGATGGAGGCATTTTCTCAATTGAGGTTTCTCTTTGCAGGTAACTGAAGTTTGTGTAAAGTTGACAAAACATCTCACCAGGAATCTCAATGCCATTACTGAGGCATGCAACTCGCCATGTGTACTTTGAGAAGACACAAGTCTTCCGTCTGTCACATCACCTTCCCCCTGGCCACTGGGCTAGACAGTGGGCGGACTAGCACTTGAACGGTGGCCTTTTTCTCTGGACTCTTACTTGTTAATGATTTTATGCTGTCTGCCTTAGGGCTTTCAGCACTACACAGTGTCTTCTTGTCTCCTCTTCAACTGCTTGTCATTTTCTCAGTCACCTCCTCACCAGATACACAAGCAGTTCACAGACTGACTAGATAACTGCAGAGGAACCAGTGGCAGGACAGAGATCTGTAGGCAGAAAGTACTGTGAGCCTCAGGAAAGCCTCGGGTTCTGTCATTGAAGGACGGCTTGAAAAGAAGTGAGAAGACAGTAAAAACAGCTGGTCATCAAGTGTAGAAAGCCAGAGTTCTGGAATAAGGGGTAGCTTGTATTTGAGGATAAGAGGAAGATGAATGCTTTTGGTGGCTTCAAAAAGGTAAAGCAGTTATGGTTGGAAAAAGTAATGTTCTGGAGTTGAAAAATACTAAAAGGTCTCATTTAGAAGGATTTCATCATGTGAAAAGTCATAAAACAATAAATATAAAATTAAGCCGAGAGAATTGCTTTGGGAAGTTGGCACTGGGTCATGCTTGTGTTTAGGTCTGTCGGTGGCCTCTGTAATAAGCCATTTTATTGGTCCCATTTATCTTTTGACACAGAAGTGCTTGATGCTAAACCATCATGTATAAAATCAAGCTTTGGTTTTTATGGCATATGTCTCACTCTCTGGGACTGGAGCTATGGCAGAGTCTGGGTCACCATTGCCTTGATTCAAAAGACATTTTGAGTGATATATATTATGGATGAATTTCATAACTAGCTTGTGAAATATATAGTAAATCACCATGACTTTACCCTGGTATAATTCAGCAGAATTTATGTCAGTGGTGTGTCTGCCTGTGATAAAATTGCTTGTTAATTCTGAATAGATGACTGGTGTGTGTGTGTGTGTGTGTGTGTGTGTGTGTGTGTGTGTGTGTATGTATTGTTCACCATAATAATTCCTATCTTTAGAAGTGGTGCTAATAAAATGTGTTTAGAGGCACATGGCCTGTGATCCTAGTCGTTAGGAGGAGGAGGAGGTAGGAGGAACAGGAGTTCATGGGCATTCTGCTCTACATGAGGTTCTGTTTCAACTAAAAAAATGTAAAAAAAAAAAAAAAACCAACCAAAGTGATGCTCAAAGTGGACTTCTGTGTGTCTTCTTCCATCCTTCCATATATCACTCTGAAATTCAGTTCCTAGAAGCTTCAGACAATAGATGGCTGCCCCATCCCTTGAAACTTCTCAGTGTTGTCTGTGCACTTGGTAATTGAAAACTGAATTCATAGGTCAGTGTGTAACATATGATCCATTCCTTATGGAGGAATTTGTTCTGAGTGCTTATTTTAGTTCACATGATAGTGTGTGTATGTGTGTGTGTGTGTGTGTGTGTGTGTGTGTGTGTGTATGTGTTCATTCTGTATATCTGCTAGTGTGCATACATGTCCATGTGTATATTGTATATATGTGTGGAGACTGGAAGTAGATGTTGGTTGGCCTTCTTGATTGTTCTCTACCTTATTTTGTGAGACAATCTCTCACTGAACCTGGACCTCACTGATTCAGCTAGCCTAGCTGGTCAGTGACCTCCAGGGATTCTCCTGTCTCCTTCTCTCCAGCCTTGGATTGCAGTCACAGGCTACCATGTGTGGGTGTTTGAGTTCTGAGGATCTAAATTCATATACTCACGCTTGCACAGTGAATGTGTTACCTGCCGAGACATCCTTTCTGCCCCATCCATTTGTTTATCCAAATATGTAGCAACAGAGAGAAATACAGCTTTTATTTGCATGTTGTCTTCATTATAGTTTTACTGCTGTGAACAAACACCATGGCCAAGAAAACTCTTACAGGGACAAAATTTAATTGGGGCTGGCTTATGGGTTCAGAGGTTCAGTCCATTATCATCAAGGAGGAGGCTTCCAGGCAGGCATGGTGCAGGAGAAGCTGAGAGTTCTACATCTTTATCTGAAGGTGGCTAGAAGAAAATTGGCTTCCAGGCAGCTAGAATGATGTTCTTAAAGCCTACACCCAAAGTGACATACTTCCTCCAACAATGCCACACCTACTCCACCAAGGCCACACCTGCAAATAGTGCCACTCCCTGGGTCAAGCATATTCAAACCACCACGTAAGTTTCATTTATTTAGGAGCCAGAGACATGGCTCAGTTGTTAAGAGCACTAGCTTTTCTTTTAGTGGTCCCAGGTTTGATTGCCAGCACCTATATGGCAGCTTACTACTATGTAACTCCAGTCTCAGGATCCACCGCCCTCTGTGACTTCTGTGGCCACTAAACATGTATATGGTACATAGGCATAATGCAGGAAAAATACCCATACAAGTAAAAACTAAAATAAAAAACCTGTTAATATTTATTTATATTTAAAAATGTTATGTTTTCATGTATGGCTGTACTCATGCCATAATGTATATAAGGAGGTCAGTGAACACTTTGTAGAAGTCAGTTCATCTCTTCTACTGTGTAGATTCTAGGAATCAAGCTCAGGTTGTCAAGCTTGGTGGGAAGCTGTCAGCCATCTTGCTGCCTCCATGTTTTTATCGTTCATATTGGTTTCTGACTTCATCTTTGCCTTTGGTGGCCATTAGAATGTGTAGCATATGTTTGACCTCAAATGTGGGAGTGATACAGCAAGCTTCTTGAGTTCTCTGAGCTTTGATTCTGGTGGAGGAGGTAGAGGTAAACAGACCATTTTGATTTATATAATCCTGGATGTTGAGTGGCAGCCAAGTTAAGTGCATAGATATGAGTGGTTTGTGGGAAATTGGAAAGAGCTTTCCCTTTGGGGTGGGGATGGGCCACAAGGCCCTTCACTGAATGTTAAGTTGTAGTTCTCCAGGCTGGGTTGCTAGGGAGGAAGAAACTGGAAGTTTCCAGAGCAACTTTTCTCTGCTGGCAAATGAATCACTTTTCCAGAGCTGTCCTGTCTTCTTCCCAGAGGGAGTGGACATACTGTTGACTGTATTAAATCACCATCAACTGCATGTCTCTTATCCACCAAATCTCAAGGGAGTACCAGCCATCTCAAAACAGCAGTCTTCAGTTTAACTTGCCTTGAGGTTATCTAATTTCTACCCTTGTTTCTCATGGCTTTTAGTACCTGAATGGTAGCTATAGCAAGAATACAAAATGCTTCTGGCTACATATGCCTTGTGTGTAATTAGGAAGACTTCTGAGAGTTGGCATATGCAGGTTTGAAACACAGCTCATTCTTGTTGCCAGCATTTATTTTTGTTAAAATATTTTAGTCTAAAAATAAAGATTTGATTATAAAATTATAATAACTTTGAGCATTAAGAGGATAAAATACTATTTATGAATCCTTGTTTTGAAAATATATATCAGAATTTAACTTATGCAATCATTCCAGAGAAACAGAACCTCATCATTTTCCCATACTTTTAAATTCATAAATTTAAAACTATAAAAACATCATAGTTTCCCTACAGTTATGAAATTAGTAGTATGTTAATGGGTTCAGATATCAAAAAATGCATTTAGAAATGTGAGAGTGGCTAGTTGTTTCTCCTGTCATGTCCATTTGGCTAGTTATCGTATCCTATCTGTTTTTCCTTATATATACATATTATAGAGTTTCTGGACTAACCTCATGCTTTAAATATTGCTTATTTTGTTTTGATAGGGAGTGTTATAATTTTTCCTCCTTTTTAGTTTTTTCTCTGTTAGCTGAAAGGACATTTCCTTTTGAATGATGTATGTATGTAATAAGATCTGAGAACCTAAAGAAAACTCAATTTATTCATTATTTCAGTCAATCGATTTACCAACTTAATGAATGCCTACTGTATGTAATGTGAGCTACTAAGTGGGAGACACAACATTACCTTCCCTGACCTTATGGGACTTTACAATGAAGTGTTAGGGACAGACATTCATTGAGTAAACAAATAAATGCATAATTATCAACTGTGTTAAGGCACACAATAAACCATTTTCTCTTTTTAGAGAGAATAAGGAGTCATTATTGAAAAAGAGCCAGTAAATGGCTGTCCTACTTAGACATGGGAGCCCTGAGCTTATCAGGGCTTGCCTCTGCTGGTGTTTCTGTGCGCTCATTGATTTGCTTTCCTAGGCTGTACACAAAGGTTCTATGCTTTAAGAATGTGAATTTCTCTTATATTTTTCTCCTTTTTAGTGTTACGAAAGTGCTTCTTAGATTATTTAGAATTCAGCATATGTTAACTGAAGCCCTGTACTTTTCTCAAGTTGTCTCTCTCTCTCTCTCTCTCTCTCTCTCTCTCTCTCTCTCTCTCTCTCTGCGTCTCCCTCTCTCTTATTACATATAACATGTATGTATATGCATATATATAATGTATGAAACAAAAACACACTAGAGGACATTTCATGCAATTCTTTCTATATACGTATATTGCAAAAGCACATAATTTCTTGTAGCAGCAAATAGTTTCTTTTTGTCGCCTCGAAGCAGAGAATAGAGACCATCTTTGCTCTCCTTGTGCTTATGATTCTCCCTTTGGTGCTTGCTTCTCTCATGCTCTGCAATAATCGTGAAGTATGCATCCTTGAGATGTCAGGCATAAGAAAAGCAACATGTTTCCTGCATGGCTGGCTACCTTATATGTTACATTTCAGAGTCCTGGTTGTATAACAGATTTTGATGCTGA
>CM052705.1:50111039-50131039 GCA_028551405.1 Uromys caudimaculatus
CACACACACACACACACACACACACACACACACACACACACACACACACACACACACTTATATAGTCATTGTAAACATTGTTGATCAGAACAGCAAAAGGACTCACTAGTAAGCATTGCTAAGACAGATCATTGAAAACCTGTTGGCCATACACAGGGAGTGTTGGTAGCCTGTGGGACAGTGCAGGCTCTTCTCGTCCTTTTACATGGAAGCCTTTTAAAGGATTGGTTCTCAACCTGTGGGTTTCAACTCTCTTGAGAGTCACCTATCAGATATTTCCATTACGATTCATACCAGTCACAAAATTTCAGTTATGAAGGAGCAACGAAATAATTTTATGGTTGGGGGTCACCCCAACACAAGGAACTGTATTGAAGGGTCACAGCATTAGGAAGGTTGAGAAACATTGCTTTAAAGGCTTTCTGTGTTCAGACCTTCTCTGAGGAAGCAACAATTTTTCTAGCCAAGGAAGGTCAAGACTCCTTATTTGGCAATTGGCTGTTTAGGTTCCACTTTCTAGCTGCTCTTTCCTCTGGGACAACCTGGTGCTTCGGTGGTAACTAGCGCTTGCTTGTTGTTCCGTCCCTGTGTGCCCTGAACACTGTGCTTCTTCTACTCTGGAGCTCTGCTTTCTGTAGAAGGTCCTGTTCATTCTCCTTGCTGCTCCTGCCACACTTCCTAGACTGAAGCTTTGGAGTCCTGCCTCTCAGAGTCAGCCTTTATGTTTCTCAGCACATGACACACTGAGGGACCTGTGTCTCTCCCCCCGCCTAACCCCCCAGCACATTGCCACAGTGCTCAGTCACCCCTCTGTGCTCTCATGGACTATAACTTATCTTATAGCCTCACTTGAATCTTTGCTAATCTGTAATATTTTTGGCTTTGAGTCTGGCTGACACCAAATGTCATTTATTTTGCAGTATCTCATTGACATTTAACACTGTCTTGGCTAGTAGGTAGAATTTAAATGTGTTAGGTATTTATCCAGGACCTGCAGTGTATAAAGTAATACTTTGTATCCTGATACAAAGGTGAGTGAAACTTGATTGTGACTTCAGGGCCACACAGCACAGTAAAATTAGTACATGATACAAGATGGGATAGTGTCTTGTTAGGTTTCCATTTCTGTGAACAGACACCATGACAAAGGCAACTCTTATAAGGGACAACATTTAATTGGGGCTGGCTTACAGGTTCAGAGGGTCAGTCCTTCCTCTTCATAGCCAGAAGCACAGCAGTGTCCAGGCAGGCATGGCTCTGGAGAAAGAGATGAGCAGACTAATTCCCATGTGACTAGGAGGAAGGTCTCAAAAGCCCACCCCCAGAGTGACATATTTTCTCCAGCAAGGCCACACCTACTCCAACAAGTTCACACCTCCTAATAGTGACACTCCCTGGGCCAAGTATATTCATACCACCAGATAACAATGACATAAAATATTCCACACTCAGTTTTATATATTCTGAGAGACCTTATTAGACCCACATTTTTCTCTTTAATTATCAGGCACACCTAAATTCAGTTTTCTTAAGGGGACTTGGGGAAATGTTGTTTCATGATTTGCTTTTCCAATAGTTCTTTGCTTTTATTTTGTCTCCTCCCCTCACCTTGTGGAACTCAGTGGCAGTATTTGAAGTTAGCAGCATGGGCCAGGGAAGAAGAATTAATTTACTCATCATCCTTCTTACTAGGACAAGGAAGACTTCTGTCAGTGATTGCTGCATCCTCTGTCCACAGCACTCAGAGTCAGAGGGTATCAGGAAATATCACAGGCCACGTAGCTACATAGTCTGTCTCTTGATTAAAAAGTTTCAGGTTCAAAACCCTAGTGTATCCTGTTTAACATTTCTTCTTTTATTTCATTGTAAATCTAAATATTTCTTGTTGGAACTGAGAGCCTTTCCCTGTCTCCTATTTCTTTTTTAGGTTACAATGGTTGCTTATCCTCAGTGCTTTCAAGGTTAGGGTCTTAGCTCAGTTGGATTGCCTGCTGTTAACTCTAGTATGCTTCTATGCCATATAAAATAAAGAAGCTCAGCTATTGAAGAGACGGTCTAGTTGCACACAACAGAACACTTTTCACAGCTGCTCAGGGCTCTGTTGGCTCTGCAAAGACTCCTGGCATGTCATCGAAACGAACCCTTTCACCTTGGTCAGTTTTCAGCTCTGGACAATCCTTTTGTTGCTGAGCTCGTCATTTTCTATCACATAGGATTAAAGTTCTTTTTTTCCTTGGGTATACATCCTACTTTTTTGGACAGTTATTATGGTTCTGTCTTTTGAGTTAGCAATGGCTAAGGTAGTATAATCTGAAAACCATCCTTCCCCAGCTTTCAGTAGTGATACCTCCTAGAGATTCCTGAGGTATGAGTTGCTGGAAACTGTTTTAGCCTCAGAAGATCTCCATTTGATAAAACTATTGATTGAGAAGGAGGAGGCTTGCCAAAATTCAATTCTGTTTCTCATATTCTGGAACTTTTGTTCTATCCTGGAAGGCTTCTGTATCAGAAATGAAACTCCCAGGAGCTGGCCCGTGATCTGATTATCACCATGTCATTTTCCTTTTGAGGACTGATGGCTTCAAAGTATTGAAGTAGGGCTTGTTTTATTTAGGGGGCAATTAACTGAGTGATATTTGTTCCTGAGGTAAAGACCATAGGTGAATGGCTGGAAGAAGCTGTTGGCACATACTTTAACACTACCTCGTGTCAGTGTACCTCGGCTACTTCGCTATGGTTTTCCTGCTTACTGTGGTAAGACTGTTAGCTTTAGACTGTCCAAGATTAGCAAACTTTCCTAAGTTCAAAATTATACTTACTTTTTAAAAATTTAACACATAATCATTTTAGTATCCTTTCTTTTGTCTTATATGTCATAAAGGCACATTTAAGAGATATGACCTGGTAGATCGATTTATTATATAAGTTTTAATAGAAGTCTTAAAATAATATTTTACATAGCGTTCTATTTATTTTAGATCAGGATAACAAATTCTTTTCCTTAAGGACTGAGATGAAAATGGCTTGATATTTTGGGGAGCGGGGAGTGCTTGTTTTTGGGTGATATATTACTCTAGCAATGTCCTTACTAAAAGGTAGTTTTGCTATAGCCCGTTTCTCATTTAAAAGATGCGGTATCTTTGCTGGTTGCAGCTCTACTGCAGGAGTGTTTGAAAACATTCCTGTTGAAATTTGTCTCTCTGATTTGTGTGTGAAGCAACCATTGAACACCAGTGGGCTAACAGCAAGAGAAGACTACCTCTCCTTTAAACATTGAATGGTGGTCAGTTAATTGATGCTATTAGAGACTACATCATTTTCACGAGGAGTTTATTAATGATGATTTGTAGGCCAGCTTAAATGACACTTTAAAAAAGTTAATTGTCCAGAGAGAATTAATTGCAGTATTAACAGGGCTAGTGATTTGTGGGGGATGAGAGGCAGAGGGGCAGTGGGAGAAGGCACAGGTAATAGACGCCATTTAATCTTTACTTGTGACCAGGAGACCAGGACACAATTTCTGAGTAATCTTGAGCCTACTTCAGTCCTTTCAAACAGCAGTGTGACTGTCTGCCTTTTTAAGAATGCAGGTACATACACATCTCTGCATTGCTCGCCTTGCTTTCTGCTCTATCTCCTGATGTAATTATCTCCACATGCTCCCGAATCTTCCACGATGATGCCCGTATGTGAGACAAAAGAAGGCAAATCTGGTGTTGATAAAGGGCACTTGGAGTCCCCAGAACACCCTGTTTCCAGGCATGTGGAGGTTTCAGTATTCTGTCACTGCTGTTCTTGGATGCCCACTGAGAGCCAAAGGAAGCCTCCCTGACACCCTGAGGTGTGTGGAGGTGTAATTTACTGGTGCCCAGGGCCTGCTGCCTGCGCTTTTCATTCCACCTTCCTGGGGAAGGAGGACAGTGTAATTTCAAAACTGGAATTGTGATTATGGCTTTCAGAGCTACCACTGCCTGTTGGGCATGTTAAAGAGAAAAGGAAGAGGTGTTTAATGCAGATTGCCACCCTTTGAGGCAGGGTCATCTTTAGCTGGTTCACACTGTATTAGCCTTTGGTGAAACTGTTTTTCACTTGCGTTCTTTTAGACACTGCTTCTGAAGAGACCTGATGTTTCAGGCCCAAAGTCCAAGGACATGAAGGTCCAAGGACAATCCCAGAAACCCATTCTTCCCAGTTAGGCAAAGCCTATCCCTTTGTTGGCTAGAGTTCTTCAGTGCTTGACATCAGATGTGATGCACATACCATCTCTGAATTATGGGCATATAATCAACACTAACACTTTTATATGCTATAAAATTTAGTTAAAAGTATCCCACAGGGTTGTTGAGGGCATTAAAAAATTCAATGGGAACACCTTTAAATTAGGGCTTACTCTCTGGTAGGGACTGATTTGTTTCTTGGCCGATGACAAGCCAGTGTGGCAACTGTACCTTATGGGAGATGAACAGTTGGTAGGACATGAATATTTGTGGTATGGTTCCAGATGGTCCTTGCATCTTCATTTATTAAACAGAATTAGGACAATCACCTTTGGTGTAAGGGTGAGGGGTGTTGGCCATAAGGCTGAACGTGGTCCTGTAACCACGAACACTGGTATTTGAAGCTCTTTTTAGTATTTTAAAGGGATCACTGCTGTGCATATTTGAGTATCTTGTGAGACAGTGAGAGCATTCCACACAGAAAGGAGGGTGACAGGCTAACATGGCCAGACAAAGGTGAATAAGAGGTTGAGTCCATGGCTTCAGATGTTCAAGAACAGATAGGAAGATTATGGGATATGCTTCATGTGTTGGTTGCTTTCAGTTCTTGATGCTTTCACAATATACAGACTACTATGGCTCAGCATTAATTCCAAATCTCAGGAGCACAATATTCTTAGCTAGTAGTGCCCATGTAGCAAGAACATTTATTCTAGGAGGGAGCTTTTCAATTCAGGAATCTAGGTGCACTGTTCCTGTTTCTGAAATTCAGATGAGTCCTAGAGTAGAGAAGGCCTCCGTGATCTACTTCTCCAAAAAGATCTTTTTACTGCCTGATGATAAAATAGTGTGCATGTGTACGTGTGTACGTGTGTGTGTGTGTGTGTTTGTGTGTGATTTTAAGGCCTAATAGTCTAGAGCTACCTTATCTAGTAAAAGTAAAATGACACTCAAAGTCATATTGGGATCTTTATGATTGTTGTATCCTAATTTTGTCTACAAATTAGATGGCTAGAACTTAGGGTTCAATTTTAAATCTGTGAAGCCATATGAATACCTAATTGAGGTGCCAGTGAAAATTCCCTGGTAGGTTTTGGTTTTGTCTTTCTTATATTTTTCTATTTTCTCTTTTTCTTTCTTTTCTTTTTCTTTTTTTGGATAAAGTCTCATTGTGTAGCTAAACTGACACTTTGAGCCTTCTGCCACAGCCACTTGAATGCTGGCTTATAGGTGTGTATCACCATACCTACCCCACCTTTTTTTAACTCCAAAACTAACAGCCCTTCCTTTATCATTGAGAGCTCTGCATAAGTAAGGTTTCCTGAGCCTGCAGATTGCAGAACATTGGGTTCTTGGATGAGGGTGTCTGTGAGTCTGTGCCTGGTGGTCTGGGAAGTCCTAGGTTGGGAGTCGAGACAGTTCTGACACCCTGTCACTCCTAGTTCTTTAAGCCCTGGAATGCTGTTGCTTTATCTATAAAATGAGGACCTGAATGAACAGGTAATAGAGTGCTGAAATCCCTCCCAGTGGTCACAATGTAGCTGTCACTCATGGCATGTTGATGAATGCTCTGTTCCAGGCACGGTATTTATGGCTGATTCAGAATATAGTTTCTGAAATAAAAATATGTTATTTACCTTTTCCCCCTGGAAAATAATCTGTTTAATGTTTCCAAATGAGTGTGTATATTTAACTTTCATTTCAAAGCCTAACCAGTTTGCCTTTGATGGAGTTTACAGAACTGTTTTCAACTTGAAAGAGAGCAGAGAGACTCTTCTCTGCCGATATTTTAAAATATAACTAATCTATTCAGATAGATGGATTATTTAAGGACTAGATGAGAATAAATATTTTGGGAGTTTAAAGTTGAAAATTTTATTTAGGTTCTTCCTTATGAAAACATGTTTATATAAGAGAAATAGCATAATATATAAATAACCTATATTTTCTTATCCACAGGATGCCTAAATTATGTACCACAGTTTGTATTTTCCTATCCACATTGCTAGATCCAGAACCTGTGACCTTATACATGCTATGTAAGCTCTCTACTATCACGCTATATGCCTACACTTAAATTATATGATTTTTTCCCTCTCAAAATCTTAAAATATAATTAAGATCAACTAAATTGGCAGAGTTCAAATTTTTTATATCATGATTTATATTTTATTTTTATCTTGTAGAACCTGTAACACCATCCTGTCATTTCTTTTATAACATTTATGATAATTACGCATTCACTTACATGATAGATTCATTGTCTCCACTTTGACACTGAAATTAAGACATTCTAGAAAGACTAAGTCAGAATATCTAGATGGCTCTTAATATCCTCAGCCTTTGGGTTGAGTTCATGAGCCTTGATCTGGGATCTCTGACACTGCTTTTCAAAGATTAGGATTAGGGCAAGGAATTCAGCAACAACCCATGTTTTAGTAGAAATACCCTGGAATGGAGCTATGAATATAAGTTAACATCATCTATATTAAACTTCATATTCTTGAAAATATTGTAACTAAAATGTTTGTAAAAAATTGAAAAACTGAGTGTGTGTTGGTGTGTGTGTGTGTGTGTGTGTGTGTGTGTGTGTGTGTGTGTGTGTGTGAGAGAGAGAGAGAGAGAGAGAGAGAGAGAGAGAGAAAGTATTGGTAGGTGGGAACTTACAGAATACATGATACTATTTACTGTATTGATCCAGAATAGCAAAGCTGTTCTTACTTCACGAAAACCCATTCACAGCTTTGAGAGGAGGCAAGGTGGTGGTGCTCTGGCTGCAAGGACTAACCTTCTAGAGCTACCTTACCTAAGAGAAGTAAAACCTAAATTTTACATAATCCTTTTTTTCTTAAGCTAAGTAAACACAAACAGATAAAAGTAATTCTAATGTTTAATTTGTCATTCCAGCAAATAATGTTCATAAAATTGTTAGGTATATTTTGTATAATTTTCTATTTTCCTGGAATCAAGACTTTGGAATCTGGTATGTCTTCCACACTGCTGTCATGGAACACTTAGTGAGCACTTGCTGGCTGTATGCACTTTGAAGAGGAATCACGTACTTTATCCTTTCAGTGCTCTGTGTGGCGGGTATTAATGGTATTCTCATTTTAGAGTCATGGAAGCTGACACACACAGAGGTTGAAGTATCCTCCTAACGGGTTAAGCAGATGGATTAGCGGGTAAAGCCGCTTCTGACACGGCTTGATGATGAGTTCAGATCCCATCCATGCGCTAGCACACACATATCTGTAATTTTATCACACACCCAGAAGCTTTGACCCACTTGGTCTGACTTACCCAGTGAGGAGACCCTGGGCCCTCACTTAAAACAAGACAGAAGGATGAGGACCGGCATATGAAGAATATTCTCTGACCTTCACATACTTGCTTTGGCATGTGCATGCCGAAGTCCACCTCACCCTTAAGATCCCAGGGCAACACTGGTACATTGAGGAAGTAGTCTCAGGCTGTCCCATCTCAGAATATTTGGTGTTAACCAACAGGCCCACAGTCAGACTGTCCTGTGGACAGAAGGAAATTGCCAGAGACCTCAAAAATCTATGTAAACTCATATTTAAATTCGATTCTCTTTTATATATATAATATGCATAGAAAAATGAGAGTAGCTAGTAACGGATTCAACCATAGCACTGTAGTTTTTTCGTGAGTCATATACCCTTTGGTTTAGCGTGTTCACTTATTCTGTCTTGCTTTGTAGCCCAGGCTAGCCTGGGACTCACTGTATTAGCCCAGACTGGCCTTGATCTTTCAGCAATCCTCCTACGTCTGTCTCCAGAGTATTGAGATTGCAGGTGTGCCATCACACCTAGGTTTAGATGTAGTGAACACTTACCCCAAAAGTAAATATGTTGAAAGACTGGTCCTTAGAATAGTGAGGTTAAGCAATTGTGGGATATGTAAGATATTGTTAGGTCTGGGGACATGGGCCTCTGGATAAGATTGAGTTAGTTTATGAGGGATTTTAGATCCTGCCCTATGATCTTTCCCTCTTATTCATTTCCATTGGTGTCATCTGGCATAAGTTTGCTACCAGATATGTCATGGTTTGAATATGCTTGACCCAGAGAGTGGCACTATTTGGAGGTATGTCGCTGTGGGCATAGGCTTTAAGACATTCATTCTAGCTACCTGGAAGTCAGTCTTCCACTAGCAGCCTTCAGATGATGATGTAGAACTCTCAGCTCTGCCTGAACCATGCCTGCCTGGATGCTGCCATGCTACACCTTGATGATAATGGATTGAACCTCTGAGCCTTTAAGCCAGCCCCAATTAAATGTTGTCCTTTATAGGACTTGCCTTGGTCATGATGTCTGTTCATAGCAGTAAAACCCTAACTAAGACAAGATGCTAGGCAATGCCGGTGTTTAGCCCTTGAACTTGCAGAAGGATGAGGTAAACGAAATACCTTATTTAGCATTTAGCCTAAGATTTTCCATTATAGTAACCAGAAACCAGACTAATATGACATATGTTTGCCAAGTTTTTCACTAAGAACACGGTAATTTTCATTTGTGTGTGTATTATATATGCAAATAAGCATCCTGTATGTTTTTCAGAAGAAAGACCTTGAAAGACTGCATTAAATATTCAATAGACACATATTTTAGTCTATAAGCATCTAACCTTTTAAAAGATCATGAATGGATATTTCAGAACCAAAAGTTACATTGTAAAATGTTTAGTCATTTTGTATTTATCATACAGTAATTTGTATTACCTAGAACTGTCTGCTTCTGCTAATCTTTCCTGAATGTCTGTAGTGAAAGAATGCCATGTATTTAAAAGCTTCATTCCAATACTGACTTCTCGCCCATCACTTTAAAAACCATCTAAACTGACATCTTAAAGCATTAAAAATGAAATAGCTGGCCACAGCCCCAGTGTGGTGAGCCTCCATGTCTGTACACAGAAGGCAGAGCCAGAATCTGGAGGGTTTTCATTGTATTTCTGACATAACACCCTTTTACCTGGACTTCAGAATACAGTACTGTTAACCAGTGTCTTCATGCATATTCTATACCATCCCTGCCTGCCTTCTCTTCCTTCTTTTCCCTCTTGGTGGTGTTTGTCATTGCTAGTTGGACGTTTCCGTCCTTCTTGTGTTCTTTGGCTTTCTTCTCCCTGGTAATAATGATGGGCTATGCTGTGGCAAAGCCCAGTCTCTTGTTGCTGTAATCTTGCTGCACGTGCTTCAGAGTTCATGTTTGGTGTGCTTGGGCAAGATGACCTTGGCTCAGCACAAACCCTGTCAGGATCAATTAAGTGTGACTTTGAAGCTTGATTTTATTTACATTTTGCGTGCCAGAGTTGATTTGGAGAGTAGTCTGTTACTACATCCTTATCTCTGTCATGGGAACCTAGCATTTGTCAGGTTCTTAGCAGTGTTACACTAGAAAGGACTTGTGTCATATGCACAGCCTTAGGTTTCATGAGTAAGAAAAAGGTAGGGATTCTAAGTATTCATTAAATAAATTAATTTTGGTGCCGTCAGTTCTAATTGCTTCAAACTGTGGGTCTTATTGATTCTTGTGATAGATAACACTCTCTCCCAAGCTTATGTCTGTACACACACCTTAAAATAAAGAGAATGGGATCAAGGAGAGAAAGGCGGGCACGGAAGCGATGCTAGACTGGCCTTAGACATATACGCTGGTTAGTTTTTGTCAGTTTGACAGAAACTGTTGTCACCTGGTAAGAGGGAGTCTAAACTGAGGAATTGCTTCCATTATCTGGTCTGTGTGAAAATCTGTAGGGCATTTTCTCAATCACTGATTGATGAGGGAGAGCCCAGCCCACTGTTTTCCCTGCCACTTCTGGGTAGATGGTCCTGAGAAAGCCAGCTGAGCAAACCATGGAGGGCAACCACAGTCCTCCTTCGTAAGCTCTGCTTCAGTTCCTGCCTCCAGGTTTCCGCCTTTAGTTCCTGCCCCGGCTTCCCTTAGTGATTGCTTGCTACCTTTGAGTTGTAAGATAAAATTAAGCTTTTCCTTCCTAAGTTGTTTTTGGTCATGTTTTTTATCACTGTAACAGGGAAAGCAAACTGGAGTAGACATGTAGGAGCTTTGACTGCTGTGGGGTAGATTTTCTGGATTTCTGTGTTCACTTTGATGTGGAATTTGTTCATAAATGCACACAGAAATAGCGTCATGTTTATGGTATTCAGGAATTAATCCTCATTGTTACTCAACTCCATTCATGGCTATTTTTCTTCCAGTGTAGTCCTTGGTAGGCAAATTCTAGATGTCATGTCATTAGCTCACAAGCTGATCGAGAGTTATCCTTTAAACCTAATTATCACCATCATCACCCTAAGCATTGTGAATGATTTCAAGAATTAATATTGTCTAGCTGTCAGTACATTTACAGGCTCTTGGTTTTTTCTGGGATGTGTTTCTGCAGCCATTCCCTTCCTATTAAAGGTTCAGCCTAAGTGTCCACTTTCTACTGGTAAACCAGATCTCTTAACTCTTTTGCTGTGTTGTGGCAAATCTTTCCAGTGTTCTGGGCTCCCTCTCCCCTCCCCTTGATTTGCTGATGAAATGGACTCTGCTGTAGGAATGACGGGGCTGATCACCTTTTCAGTATTTGTTACTACACTTTTATTTTTTCCTATATCTTGTGTTTCTTAGGAGTTGAGTACTAGATCTAATGACTGTGGCCTTTCCTCTTTTGAAGTATGTGGCCCTGTGTCCTTTGACCTTTGGCCTCCCTTTATTGATGACCAACTTCTTGTTTTTCCTCAATGGTTGACAGAAGGTACTAACACCAAGTGTTCTTAGCCCAATCTGTTACAAAAGTCTCTATACATTTTTCCCTCCTTGATTTTACATCCATTGATGGTCATAGAATGGTGTGATATTTCTCTCAGGAATTAGAAAATGATGTTGTTTTTTTCCCCCTGCAGTTATTTGTAAGAATTCTGTAACAAAGAAACTCTGTCTATCTGCTGCCTGAGTATAGTAAAGTATAGTTTGTGCAGGAGAGACAGGACTCTGCTTACTTCTTTCTTCGAATTTATAACTTTAAGAGTAATAAGTCAGTGTCCTAGCATTGTCCAGTAAGGGGTAATTAAAGATCCCCCACAAGGATAATCAGAAACCCACACATTTCATATATTGGATATATTCAATCCATTGCCCTCATTATTATTATTTTTTTTTTTGCTCCAATTACTGTATGCCAGGCCACTGTGACCTCTAGTCTTTTTAAGGCAGTTCCATGGAAATTTGATCAGCTATGTATGTTATATCTACTGATATCAGAATACTATTTGAATTGTTTTCTGTAACTTGAAGATCTACTTCAAGGAAGTGTTTTGAGGGAGGAAGAAGCTGTACTTTTCTCCAAATATCAGCATGTTAAATCTTCCCCTCATATTGAGGAGAAAAGATGAGAATGTGATTTCGTGATGAGGCCCCATGCATGTTCATGAGGCTTGGCTGGCACTGTGGACCATAGCGTCCCAGCCGTGCATGCTGCTCCCTCGTATTCTTCACAGGATACTGGCTTCCTTCTCTGAAGTGCACATGGTGGTAACTCCTGTCAGAGTGGCTGGCTGCTTGACTGTGGTACAACACCCAGCGCATGGTCTACTGCATAGGATAGCAAGTACAGCCCTGTGGTATGGCACTGACTTTTAATGCCTGTGACTTCACTCTGTAGTTCCAAGGAAACAAGAACTTTTCTTTCATTTTCTTTATGTAGGACTTGGCATTTCCTGAAAGAACTGTCTTCTTTGTGGGAAGTGAAGTAAACATTTTCTCAGCCCACCCACAGCTCCTGGTCTGGTGCAATTGTCCTGCAAGGCTAAGCCAACTTTAGTTAAGGAGATGCTTGCCTCTTTGTCTTGAGATAGAGCTCATAAGGGCCATGCATCACACTCTTTATGAAGTGGTTTGGGAAAGTTTTTCTTATAAATGAATCTTCTGTTCATCTGAAACTTGTGTCCTTCAAATATTACACTTTAATAACATTTACAATTTTAATAGCTTCTGATAGGAATTTTGCTAAAACTGTAACTCTTTTATGAAGAGGCAATATTAATACCTCTTCTCTTTTTGTCTTCATGAGTATATTAGTTAGCTATTGCTATGTAACAAACAAATCCATAATTAAGTAGCTTAGAGTATTTTGGCTTCACCATCACTCTGCCGCTGCAGATTCCCTGGGGTTTGCTAAGCTGGATTTGGCTGTGTGACAGTTCCACACTAATCTGGTTTTGTGTCTTCTACTGGATTGGGCTTTAGTTCCCTTGTCAGATGTTACTCTGCAACCCAATAGGGAAGGACAGCAGAATGAGGGAACTTTTGTACTGGTATCGACAGAGCTACAAGCACATTCTAAATCTCAGTTTGAGACCTGTCTAATTTTATTCTGTTGGTCAAAGTAAGTCAGTACTAAGCCTTACATCACTGGAACGGGGAAGTATGCTTCCATGGAGGTGGGGCAGAAAAACATGTGAAGATTTACCCAACAGTACTGTAATTACCAGGGTCGATGGTGTGATCACCTAACAAGGTTTTTGTGTTATTCTAATTTTCCCACAATCAATCCTTCTTTCTCCTTGATTGACTCTTGTCCTGAGTGGGTGGGGTAAAGATTCCTAATTAGACAAGGATATAGAAGTTTCACGTAGGACTTAGGGTTTTCTCCTATAGAGTGAAGTTCTTCTCTTCTTGTCTAGTTTAGATTCTTGCTAGCCTTTTTCTGTACTTTTCTCTGTTTTTTTTTTTTTTTTTTTTTTCCTCTCTAGAAAATGATTTATGTCTCCAGGGACTTGACTCTGGGAAGTAAGGAGCTAATGTGCAAAGGTAAACCCTGGAGGTTTATTCATTTTGTTACAATAACCAACTTACGTAATTTACTATAAATTCTAGATTTCAGATTCTTAACTTTCCATTCACAAGTAACTCATAGACTTGTCAGCAGGAAATTGTCCCATCTCTGGGCACTTGCAAATAAAGCAAATGGGATGACAGGTATGAGAGCCCGAGGGCATGGTACTGACTTCACATATAAAATGAAATCTTTTCCAGCTATAGGAATGCCATAGAAATAGAAATGCTATAATTCCTAATGTAATCACTCCACTTAAGTGGCATTGAAATTTACATTACCTCAGTGCAGTTGATAGAGGAAGGGCCTGTTAATAAGATTAGTGTTATGAACCCAGTGAAAAAAAGTACATTATAAAATGAGAACACTTATTTTGGAGATGACTAATGGTAAGTATAATTAGTACTAATTTCATGTATGCTTAATCTCTCTCAACACAGGCCCAATATTCTTTAACTTGACCATTTCTACAATAAATCAAAAATAATAAAGTGGGTCTTTTTATTTTAATATATTCTACAATCAATAATATTAATTCAACATGTATTTCTAACTAAATCACGTGGATCAGATTTTACTGTGTTTAGAAAAATGACATAGTCTTTGGCTGAACTAAAACACTACCGAATTCATGCAGTTGCTTTGGCTATGAAGTGTCTTGTCAAGTGCTCTGCTAGTTAGTACTTTCCTCTCCCTTCTCCTTTTTCAGTTAGCAATCTATAAGCCAAGATGCATTAAATGTAATGTAATGTGAGAGGAGAGAGTGAGGTCATCGCTGCCCATAAGTGCCGCCTCATCTCCATTAGTCAAGGGTTTAATTTAATAATGCCTTCCCTGCGCTACATACAGGAAGGAAAAGGAATTTTGAGATAGGCAACAATTATGTTGTTTGATTTGATGGGAAATCCCATCCTGTCTAGGGCTTTTCAGTCCTATTTCCCCCCCAACCCTCAGGGGATGAAAAGTCTAGTTGAACCACAGAAGCCCCACCTCTCCTTTCTTTTCTAGGCTCTCTGGACACTTACCCCAACCCTACCCATCCCAGCCGGGCATTCAGACCACCAATGGTCCACAGCACTGGCTAGTATTTTACCCACTGGCATCTCCGTTCTTTGTGTGTATTCCCAGGCCTTCTGTTAGGTGTTGAGACCTCACTCAGCACGGTTCATTAGCAGAGATGTCACTCATCGCAGACGTGGTGCTTGTTAGTGATGTTTGTTAGTTTGCATTGTCCCATTGCTCTGCCATCCCCAACTCTTAGTCTGACATTGTGGATTATGATCTTTGAATAGATTTTTTTTTCATTATTGAGCCCCATATTTAATTACCAAATTTCTTGTCAGTCCCCTAAAGAAAACAGCTCTGCAGTATTTATTAAATATTAGCTGTGTATGGAATATTGTGTTGGAGAGTAGAGCTGTTAATAATAGTTTATTCTTGCTGACATCCATAAAACTTTTGAAGTAGGCCAGGCACGAGGCTCACAACTTTAACCCAGCACTGAGGAGGCAGAGGCGGCCAGGTCTCTCCATTTGAAGCCTAGAATGCAGAGCACTCCAGGCCAACCTGGAGTATATAGTAGCAAGACCTGGAATGAGGAAAAAAGAAAGAGAGAAGGAAGGGGGGGGGGGACAGGACAAATGAAAGAAAAATCAGAGGCTTCAGAGGCCTCTATAGTGTTCAGAATATTTACATGAATTGCTGTTTTTGGGTTGTATACTATGATTAATTTTGAGCAGTAGTTGTCTCTTGGAATCTGAGTTATTGTAATACAGCTTGACTCCATCCTGTGTGGTTCTCCAGCCTCTCTACTTACTTCAGTTGTCCACATGACTTGTCTTCCCCTGGTGCCTGGTTTCTTCTTCCTGTTTCAGCTCTTTGGTGGCTTCCAATGCGCTTCTGTCCCAGTGTCTTTGTTACCCCTTTCTCCCCAGTCATTGACAGCCTGTTGCCTGTCGGTTCCTTGATGGACATTCTACAAATGCACATCTGCGGTCATCCATGTCTTAAGGCTTTCCTTACGATGTTGAACAGCTGGAGCTGTTACTTACACTTACTCTTATTCTTACACCCTACAGATTTTCAATGACATGAATATAACTTTGAAACAGTAAAATCCCTTGCCATCCTCACTACTCAAGTGCCAGCTCCCTGTATTCTAGTGATGGTGACTGTCATCGGAGAGGCTGAGAAAAATGACATGATTTGATTCCTTGCCAGAGCAGTGTATAGCAGTTGTGCAACAGTTCTCGGGAACAGAGGAACTGTGTCATCCGTTTCTACCAGACGTGAAAACAAAAGTCTACCATAAGGTCTGTGCCTGTGGCCAAATGGGAAGTGCTGTTCCTGCCTGTTGTCACAAGTACATAACTGCATGTGAACTCCTCTTGAGCAACTTAATCAGGCACAGGAAATTGAGACATAACTAAATTATGTGTCAGGGAAGAAGAATTTCTGAAATGTTGTCTAAACGAAAATTGGCATAGATATAACATTTTCCTATCAATTCAAGAAAACAATCTAAATGAAATGAAACTCAAAAAATTATTTATAGAATGTGGAGTTTGCCCTGTTAGGTAGAATTGCTAAATTTAGGAAAGAAAAGTATGTGATAGCAGTTACAAGTTAATTTCAGGCAAGAAACAGTTTCTTAGTATACGTATGTCCCATGTGACATTGGCAACATACTTATATTAACAGCTTACTGGTGGTTTCATTTGACCTTTGTATTTAGTTGGTTATCATGTGTTTTTTTCTGGTAATTTTACTTACTTTTCAGGAAGTGTATTAATTTGTGTTTCCCTAATGGTAAATTAGAGTAATTAAATTACTCTAGAGTAGGTAAATTAAAGTGATTCTTTTTTTTTTTTAAAATGATGTTTTAAAAATTAGTTCAAACATTTGTTCCCTTGCTAGACACTTATTTAAATAAGGAATGATATATATGAATTTAAGGGTTAGGCTAACAGAAGGTCCCTACAGGTATGTTAAATTAAAAGTGAAGACAAGGAATCTTGGAAATGGTGAAGGATTTACAGTTTCTGTTGACCAGAGGGCTCTTTCTCTCTGTTCTACTCTTGAGTCCTAAGTGTGCCCTCTGGAGACTATGAAACATGACAGTGCTTGTTGAGGTCAATTGTATGAACGGGTCGGCTGTTTCGTTTCAGTTTCTCTTCCTCACAGTAGAAAATATGATAGAGATGTGATAGGTGCATATATGAAGTCCATTTGCAGATCGATCTGGCTTTAGACTCTGAGAGTCCTTCTTTAGCTTCCGGACTGACTGGTTTATACAGGTACATTCCACCTTGCTGAGCTCAGTGCAGGATTTTTAATGGCAATTGTACTAGATGTTAGTTCATGTGGGTTTTGTTTTGTTTTCTGTGTGAATAACATACTTACACAGCTAATTTATAATCAGTTCATATTATATTATATTATACTATATTTTGAGACAATATCGGTAGCCTAGGCTGGCCTCAAACCTCTGGCAATAACTCTGCTTCTGATTCCTCAGTATTCTGAATGTAGGCACATGCCACTATACCTATGCCTAGCATTTCATTAATATAATGTTCTATCTATGTTGCTGCCAATGATGAAACTTCATTTTCTTTTAATTAATTTTTTTTTTACTTATTCACTTTCTATCCCACTCACTGCACCCTCCCAGTCACCCCCTTCCACAATTCTTCCCCATTCCCCATACCTCCTTTCCTTCTTCTCTGAGTGGGTGAGTCCCCCCTCCATCCCTGGTTATTTCTGCCATGACCCTGGCACTTCAAGTCTTTGCAAGGCTAGGAACTTCCTTTCCCATTGAGGCCAGACAAGGCAGCCTAGATAGTAGAACATATCCCTTATACAGGCAACAGCTTTTGGGATAGCCCTCATTCCAGTTGTTCAGGACCCACATGAAGGTTAAGCTGTACATCTGTTACCTATGTTCAGAGAGGCCTAGGTCCAGCCCATGTATGTTTGTTGGCTGGTGGTTCCCACACTGAGAGCCCCAAGCATCCAGGTTAGTTGACTCTGTTGGTCTTTCTGTGGAGCTCTTATCCCCCTGACTCCTTCCTCCTATCCTTCCATCAGTGTTCCCAAGCTCCATCCACTGTTTGGCCCTGGGTGTCTGCATCTGTCTGAGTCAGCTGCTAAGTAGATCCTCTCAGAAGACAACATGCTCCAGTCTGCAAGCATAACAGAGTATCATTAATACTGTTAATGACTGGTGTTTGCCCACGGGATGGGTCTCAAGTTGGGCAGGTTATTGGTTGCTCATTCCCTCACTCTCTGCTATCTTCCCCGTGCCTGCATTATTTGTAGACAGGACAAATTGTGGGCTAAAAGCTTTCTGGGTGGATAAAACTTTATTTTTATGTACTATTCTGATACATGCATGTGTGTGTGCATGTGTGTGTGTTCGTGTGTGTGTGTGTGTGTGTGTGTGTGTGTGTGTGAGAGAGAGAGAGAGAGAGAGAGAGAGAGAGAGAGAGAGAGAGAGAGAGAGAGAGATGCACATTTTCTTTATAATTCATTCATTGGAACACATCTAAGTTGGTGCCTAGCTTATTATGAACTGTGTAGTAGTAAACACATAGATGAGATCTCTCCTTGACAGACTGGTTTTCATCCTGTGCAAAGATACCCAGAGATTACACTGAATAGTGTAAAAGAGTCCCGCTTACTTAGCATCTTCCGCAACATTAATTGGTTTTATTATGTTTGTTAATTTCGTTTTAAGACAGTATAAAACCTACAGTTCTCTCCTCCCTCGGGCTCCCTAGACCTGGGATCACCAGCATGCACCACCATGCATAGCGATTTTTGTCTTATATATCAGAGCCACTCTACCTGTGGTGAGACAATTTCTCAGTGTGGGTTAGATGTTCATTTCCTGGATGGTCAGTGATTAGTTGAATGCTTTTTGCATAGACTTTGGCCATTTGTGTATCCTCTGTTGAGAAATATCTGTTCTGGTTATTTGACCATTTTTAATTAGATTAGGTTTTTATTGTTATTTTGTTCAGTGTTTGGCTTTTGTTTGTTTGTTTTTCATTGTACTTTTAGCCAGGTTAAAACTTTGTTGTCTGCATAGTGTTCTTAAGACTCTTTAACGTTTATTCATATTCAATAGTTATAAAAGATACCTAGGAATTCGGCTTTACTTTTTAAATATTGGAACTTATTTTGTTTTGCCTCACTCTGCCTACCTACCACATTTTAGAAGTTTTTGCAATTCATTGGTAGTAATAATCTATGTTGAGAGAGACCCACAGGCTCAGTGGGCAGGTACATGGTTGAGTGCATGGGCAAACTCTCTACATCCATACTTGACATTCCCCTGACTCTGCTTCCCTCTAGCTAGCTGATGGTGGCATCATGTAGGGCTGTAACAGTGTGGACACACTACCTCATTAGCCAGTCTTTGAGAAGGAAGCATGCAACTTTGTTTTGGCATTTTCTTCCGAATCTCCTGTTATGTTCCTTTCTTTTGCTAATTCGCAACAATTCTACTAAGTCTAATTTGCGTCTCATTCATTTTTGTGTATGTGTATGTGTGTGGGGCTTCTTATAGCTGTTTCTTCTGCAGTATTTCATTCAAATAAACATATTATTATACTTTAAATTCGCTCATTAACTCTCTTTTACCCCAAAGGTATTCAAATGAATAGCTTTTATGAAATAATTGAGAGTATTAGGCAAAAATTATAAGTATTATTCAAAGCTTTTTGGTGCCAGCATTCAGCATAGACTGTTGCCCTGATACTCCAGATAAATAACTGGCATGTTAACACACACATATGCATAAACGATATGTCTCTTTGAAGGTACACTAACGTGCTAGCATTTAAAGTTCCAGTCATTTAGGACTCTAAAGTGCGTGGCGCTGTGACCCATTATGGAGTGCTTGTGAGTGACTTCTGACTGAAAGACCCTTTCTGAATATCTATTCCATCACTCTTAAGAACACTGGAGAAGCAATTCATAATTCTGTTTTATGAGAAATATATATTTTAAACACATTCTAGTTTCCATAAATATTTAAAATGCTATAATATGAAAAGTATAAAAGAAAAATATCTTTCACTTTCTTTCCATATAGTCCTTCTTATCAAAAACATGTAATTACTATTTTTTTTCTTCCTAATGAGAATGAATGCAAGTAGGTTATTCCTGTTAGTATGATATTGACTAACTTTCGTAGCACAGTCTTTTTCCTGTTTTGGTAGTTTACTATGGGGTTATTCAGATAAGGGAGGGGAAGGTTTTATCCTAAAAATTATTTTCCTCAGAAAATTTTACTGCTTCCCGGATTTGAACTCCTGGTTCCAGGCAAACGTCAACTTTATTCATGAGCATTTAGCCCTTCTTTCTCTGTTATTTTGATTCTTACCTCCCTTTTTTCAATTTTAGCTTTGTAGTGAATAAAATCACACAACCCAACCCTATTTACCGCATAATTTGCCATTCATTCTTAATATTTCTCCTGGTGCAAAGAATCTCCAAAGTGTCCCATGCCTGTTTCCTCCTGTGAGAAATATCGACGACACTTAGTATCCTCATAGTGCTCTTAATTGAATGTACTACTACTTCCTAAACAGTCTCACCTGTGCTGTGTGTGGTTCTCAGCTACATTATTTATGTAGCAGGACCCAAGACACCACACACTAAAAAGTTATAAGATAAATTTTGAGTTATCATGAATTTTTTTTTAAATTTCATTTTGTTGAGTAAAACCCTGAACATACTTTACAAAGAATTTAGTATTCATGTGAAAACCATAAAAGAGAAATAACCAGCCTTCCAAATCAGATGAGTGTTTGGGGAAATGTGAGTTAAGTAAGCCACTGAAGGATATCCAAATATTGCAAAACACGTTTTGAAAATACGAACTGGAATTCCATAAATAATAAAAAAAAAAAAGAA
>CM052705.1:50136039-50236183 GCA_028551405.1 Uromys caudimaculatus
GACTTTGTTTCAAACAGAAGACCACATAGAAAGAAAACAACCAACCAACTAACCATACAGAAACTGTTTCCAGAGAGCGCCACCTTCCCTCCCTTATCTACCCCCAGTTTAGCTGTGTTGTCTTTTGTTTGCTGTTCCACTCGATTCCATTAAACATTTCTAGGTGGGTATGCTACATAGCACTGAACTGGCTTCTCTCAGTCTATGCTCTGGTATCAGGTGACATCTGCTGTCTTTGCACAGTCCCCGTTGACAGTGGCAGCAGCAAGGGGTACCACCTACAAAAAAAGTCTCTACTGTGTGGTCATTGCTCTGTTCAGTCCTCACAGCAACTCTGTGAGATAGATAGCTGGTATTGTCTCCGTTTCTCATACAAGGAAAGATGAAAACAATGTTCCATAAGTCTTCCAATGAGAGTTAGAATTGACAGTCAGTGAACTCATTCTTACTGTAAAGTCCTGCCTTTTAATTACAGCACTGTGTGACTCCTCTCGTTAGGCTGAGTATCCCTTGAAGGGAAAATTGCATGTTTAATTATAGTTGCCTGAGCTTAAAGGAGAAATGGACCACAGGTGGAGATTTTATAACATATTCAGCTTACGTAGCCAAAGCTAACTCTTTCTCAGAATAAACATATTGAGCGTCATTCATCTGACGGTAAAACTTTGCTTCGTTCATTGGTGGTGCTAATGTCAAATGATGTGGTGCTCAGCACAGCTAGTCGCTGAAGGTACTGCAGTATGTTTTAAATGTCAGGCATTCCCTGCTCTGCAGGAGGCACATTGGGGGAGAAGTTAGAGAATACGAGTTGGTTAATCATCCTAGTGGTATTATTCATTAAGAGTTCTCTTTTCAGTTATGTTACATTGTTTCAGCTGCTTACGTTTGCGCTAACTCATCAAAGCCACAATTCCCTAGTGAATCACTTGTTGATAAAGGAAGCCAGCCTTGCTGATTCTTACTGGGTGACACAGGAAGGATCTTGAGACTGGGATCCTGACTGCCATCCTGACAGACTAGAGAGTACCCAGGATGCAGGGGTGAATGAGACCCTACCCTGGTGTACTTGTACTCCAGTTTAAGTTGTTAAGTAGCGCTCACCATGAACTGCTAAGGTTAAGATTGCTAATGACAACAAACAGCCTGGCTTCAAACTCATAGATGTTTGCTGTCCTTTTCCATAGCAGTGACATGGTAAGTGCTGCAGAGTTCCCTGGGGATTTAAGCGGTAGCCTTTCATGACATGGTATGCTTTGTACATCCACCCTACCCTGATGAGCCCCCCTCACACACACACACTCAGAGGAACTGGATGCAAGTAAAGGCTATCCATTCTGGAAGAGCTGGCAGCAAGCTTATTTCTGCCCGTTTCCTACAAGTCATGCTGTTTTGAAATAGGCGGCAGCCCTCATCTTCTCCCCTGTCATTTATACAGTGCATTTTTGGTTCCTCTCAGTACACAGTGAAAATTTAGAAGACGTTCTTTTGTTTCCCAATACATTTTGCAAACTATGAAGACTTAGACTGTGTTGCACCTTGAGGAAACACCTCTCTGGCAGACTCATTGCCATAGTCCTGCCACTCTCCCAGAGTGCCTTCAATTGCTCTATCAACAACATAGAAAATTGGCTTGAGGGCTCCTGACTAGTTCTTCCACATTAGGATGTTAGGGGTGGGTATCAGGATAGTTTCCAGTTTGAATCTCAGAGGAGCAACTTATTTTTTTCACCCAGTAAATGTGACTGATCCTCAATTATCATTGTAGCAATATTCACTGGGTGATATTATTGTAGAAGAGGTTTAAGAAGTGTTATGACGTCAGGTATGAATTCACTGCATGAAGATAGCTAGCTTGTTAATTAGGGAGAGATGAGTCAGGGGATTTTTTTTTCCACAGGGACAGAACCATACACATACATGTGTGTTCCTGCTGTTTTTCTTGCATATGTGTTTCTGTGAGTGTGGAGGCCTGAGAGGTTGATGCTAAGTGTCTTTCTTCACCTTATTTTTGAGATAGGGTCTAACACTGAACCTGGAGCTCACCAGCTGGGACAGATGAACTAGTGTTGAAATGAACTTTGCAAGCCATCTAGTATATTGAGATTAAATCCAGCTAAAGTGCTATCATACTAGGCCAATTAAATTAGAGCCTATGGTTGAAGCTCCATAGAGCTTCTCTCTAATCAGTGGAGAACCATTTATTAGCACAGACTTTCAGGGTCAGCTTTCTTAATGAGTTATTTGTTGGGTGCTCAGGGGCCCAGACACTATTGCTATACTTTGACAATACAGTGATGACCTATTTTCCTGACTCATAAAATCCATGTTTTACTAGGCAAGAAGTATCAAGAGTGATTATGGGTCCTGGGGGCGTAACATTCAATAGTAGTTTACTTTTCTGCCATGCTAAGATCTCTGGGTTTGAGTCTTAGACCTTCTAACAAACAAAACCAACCAATCAACCAACCAACCAACCAACCAAACATACCACTACCAGTAACAAAAAAACAGACCAACAAAGCCCAACAACAATGAACCAACCTTTGTGTATTAAGAAATAATAATGAAAATTGTCATCATCAGTTTGAATAGCACTGAGGGAAAATAAGTCTAGTCTCTTGTAGAGAGACAGTTTCACAGTTTCTAGGGTGAAAAAGCCAAGCACATGAAGTATGTACCCATCAGGTTATTTCATATTGGTTTGATAAAATGCCTTACTAAAACAACTTCCGGAAGAAGGCATTTGCTTTGTCCTCTGGAAGACATGACAGTATGAGCCTGAGGCAGCTGGTCACATAACATTGTTAGCTAGGAAGCAGAGTGAGATGAATAATGGTGATCAGGTCATTTTTACCTTTTTTATTTAGTTAAAGTCCCCAGAGCTTTGGATGGTGTGCCGATATTCTGGGTAGGATCTCTTATTCAAATAAACCTTTCTATAAACAACCTCATACACACACACACCAAGGAGGTGTTCTCTGGTGATTCTAAATCCTGCCAAGTTGACAATCAAGATTAACTATCACAGCACAGGAATGAGATTTCAGGCAGAAGAATGAATGGCACGTACACATCTCATATCCTGATATGAGATGCCTGGCATGAATTGTGACCTGAGGTGTCAGTGTCTACAGTGTGGCCAGAAAGGTAAGGACACACAGATGAATTAAAAGCTCACTTACCAGTTATCCAAGCACTCCTGCTGGTGAAGGCAGAATGAAGTCTGGGAGAGTCAAAGAATGCCCTCTATGCTGCTAGGCCAGGCTGCTCAGGCTGCTGTAGGAGATATCACAGAGCAGAAGACAAGAGAAATGCACTATGCAGCTCTGGCTCTCCTGGAACTCTCTAGTTTAGCCAGGCTGACCTCAAACTCACAGAAATCTGCCTGCCTCTGCCTTGTGAGTGCTGGGATTAAAGGTGTGCTACCACCTTTCTAATTACATGTACAGATGGCAGTATTTTCTGTGTTCCCTGACAGTCTCCCATGTTTGTACACATACTACTTGTGTTCCTTTGTGTCTACAAATTTACTCACTGTGTAAAGACACCAGTGGAATTTAATGTAGGCCCACCTTAGTAGCCTCATTTTCTGTCTCTTCTGTGTCTCCAATTCTTTGTATAAAGACATCAGTTGGGTTTAATGTGGGTCCTCCTTTTAAGGTAATCGTGTGTGTAAAGGCTCTACTTCTAGCATCAGATGTTACGTTCTGAGGTTCTGGGGGCTTAGACTTCATCATACGTATTTTACATTATATGGTACATATGGTATATGTATTTTATATTATAAACTTTAGAACTAGTAATGTTCTTCTTATAATTTCTAGTCTAACCAAACAAAGCCTGCTATTTCTACTTGTTACTGTGGCCAAGCCGAAACCTTTGGTATATTTTCCCCTTTACTATTATTAGAGCAGCCCTAAACAGAGAGTGCTGTACTCTTTTCTTATTCCAGTGTCGACAGAGGGGAGGAGCTAGGATAGGGAATGTTTGCTTCACTGGTCAGGATCTTTATCAGCCTTCTTTTCTAGAGTCCTATGTTTGCCAGGGCTCTCTGGTGCTGAGGATAGATTTCACCCACGGTGGCTTAAGTAGGATTTATTGTGAGATATTAGCTGGTTTATAGATGCTTTGATAGGTTGCAGAAATATGCTGTAGGCTAGATTTCCATGAACATTTCCTAGATCCACCCCCACAGGAATAGTCTGACAAGAGAGCTGCTGCTGCTGCCAGCCCTAGAACCACACAGCCTGTCCTGCCAGCTGTGCAGTTCCCACCATGCCTGTCTCCCAAATCCACATCCCTGCCATCACCTCTGTTGGTTGGCAAAATAGATGTCCAGGTTCCACAAGGTCAAATCAGAATGCGCCAGGATGCACAACAGCTGCAGAGGAAGCCTGGGAAGGATTGACAGGATAAGGAGATGCCACAGACAGGCCCTGCTTCTGACTAAAAGAAAAACAAAGATTTGCAGTACACACATGTCATATGACTGATGTCTAGGATACTCTTGGTCTGTCTTCCAAGGCCTTTGCAAATAAAAAACAAACAAACAACCCCCCCCCAAAAAAAAAAACCAAAACAGGATCTCTCTTTATTGTCTTATCTAAGAAGGTATGGAGAAGAAGATGCAAAGAGCAAGATTAGACACTGAGAAATCTCTGCACTTCATCATAAATGCCTTCGTTTTATTGTGATGCTCTCTGACAAAAGGCTGCTGGACTATAGATAAGGCTTCATATAGAAAGTACAGCTGTGCCTTCAGGGTTCCCTCAGCTCTTGTCTTGAGGCTCTCCTTGAACCAGTCTTTTCCTGTTTGGTTGTTCAGACTAGAAGATTCTATAGCTATCTTTTCCACTACGGTTATTTTCAGGTTAGAGCATTCTACATGCTTTGTGTCTATCTAAGATTGACTCCTCTTATCTTTTGGGAGTGGGGCACTATGTGTAGGCATGCTATGTGTAGGTAGGTGTGTACTCATTGCTGAAGTATAGGAAATGAAGTTTTTTGTGCCATCAACAGAGACAGAAGAATCAGATTATCCTTCTCTTATGCATGCATTTACAAATAAATTTTTTAAAAATAATCTCTCATCTGAGCTCTTTTGTCACACTACTGTTTTGATGCTGAAGATATATCAGGACCAATATGAGCACATCTCATTGGCCACTCATTGTTGTATATTCCCCAAGAGATGGCTGAATGTGTTAACATTGACAAGTGTCTTCCTTCTGAGTTATAAAATTTTTAAAAATTAGCATAATTTTATAACTTAAAATAAAACTGACCCTTTCAAATGGATGAAAATTTAGAGTGCTTTTCCCTCCATGATTTGGATTATAGCCCTTTCCTTTAAAACATACTTTGATTTACACAAAGTGAAGTTAAAAGGGAAGGAGAGATATTTATTATGCTCTTCTTTCTACTCATGTAAAACTGATACTTTACAAAAACCCACACTTGGTGAAAGAAAACATGGATTGTTTATAAGTGTTAATACGAGAATATAGTAGTGATAGTTAGAAATGTACTGCAGAAGTATCCACTAATTCACAGTGTTCCTGGGAGGATGGATGGATGGATGGATGGATGGATGGATGGATGGATGGATGGGTGGATGGATGGGTGGGTGGGTGAATGGTGGGTAGCTAAGTGGGACAGCAGGAGAGATGGATGGGTGAAAAAAATGCCTTGGTGTTTCTGCTCCTTCAAAAGATCTTCCTCATGTGTATGGTGTATTATTGTCCCTTCCCCTTGGGTCTGTTGAGTATCAAATGAGGTAACATCTGTTTTAAAGAATGACACAATGCTGACCTGGCTGGAGTGTATTATTCATAAACCTCTCCAAGAGCACTGCCAGCATCACTTTGCTCCCCTCTGGGAGATTCCCAGTGTGGATTAACATAACAAACACTCTGGGAACTTCTCCAGAGAAGACACCTGTTGACATTTAAAATAATCATGTACACCTTTTTGCTTGTGTGGAACATTAACAAGTTCCCAGAATGTGAGTCCACGAAGTAGAGTTGGGGAAAGGCTGGCATGAATCAGCTACAATTACAGTTCTTATCAAAGAAAACAATTGATTTTTTTAAAAACAGTTGGAAACAGCCTGTAAAGCAATTGCTGCCTGTGCTAACCTTTATTCTGTATTAGGTGAAAGGCTTGTGTAGCAGACAGCAGGGAGGCTTTACTGAGGTACTATTCCTGGGCCTGTCTTAGGCTACTTGTGAATGGAAGTTGGTACTCTATATATTTCCAGTGTGGCTCTTCTCATGCCAACGGTGTATGTCAGTGCATTGAATTCATGAGGACTGGTTGTTGATGTGCCCACCTGTGACTTCCTTCAGAGCTAGGGAAGCCTCTGGGGCAGGAGATAGCAGTTTTCAGAGTATTTGCATTCCAGTCTTCTGTTGAGCCTTGAGTTCAACCAATGTGTCCATTACTGCAAGTGCAGATTTAGAGGTTTGACCATCGTATCTTTGTGGAAAAGGCATCTACAGGTGGGAGAACAGTGTATTAACACCACCATTTCCACTTTATATTAAGAAATACACATCATGTGAAATGTAATGGAAATGGAATGCAAAAAATCAAAAGCAGACTTGTTACATGAACATACATATATGTACACACACACACACACACACACACACCCTGAAAATCCACAAACATGAAGAGGGATAAATTAGGACACTAGGGATTAGCAGTTACCCACCATACATTTTCTTCCTTTGTTTGGTGTTTTGCAAACTAACATGCAATATGACATTAACCATTTTGAAGTGTTCAACTCAGTGGTATTAAATTCAGATATTCTCACCATCCAGGGTTTCTTCTCTTGCAAAACTAACACTTTTTCCCAGTGAAATTACTTCCTACTTCCCCGACATCAGCCCAGACAGACTCCCTTTGACCTTCTGCCTTTAAAGTTTTGACTACTCCACTTTGTGTAAGTAGACTCATACAGTGTGAAGGGCTTGTTTCCATAAATTTCAAGGTTCATACATGGTGTCTATGTCAGAACTTTTCCTTCTGAGTCTGAGTAACACTACCATTGTGTATATGGATGACATTTTGCTTTTCCATTCATCTGCCGATAGACACCCCCACTGCTTCCACAGTACAGTTCCTTTGCATAATGCAGTGCACATGGGCACAGTGTACACACATGTACATTGCTGCTTTTGAGACCCTGCTTTCAGTTCCTAAGTGGAACTGCTGGACTACATGGTGCTGCCATGCTCTTTTCCTTGGTGGGTTGTAGGATGCCACCAGTACTTCACTTTCCCCAACCTAACTTGAATGTTTTGCCTTTGGGTAACAGACATCCTAATGGAGGTGGGGTGGTGTCTCCTTATCACACTGCTTTATTTCTTTCTAAAATGCTAAACTCTCTGCCATCCTTTTCTTGCTAGATTTTTGCCTTTGAAATAAAAAGGCTTGAAAGTCTGGAATGATTGTACCTCTACTCTTTTTCTCATTAGGGTGCTGGGTGGGGATAGGAGCCAGCAGCCCTTTGTTGCATGGCCTTTCCCTTTCCCTTGCTCTAAGTCCCTCATGTAGCCTGTCAAGCTTGTGGCGTTCCTGCACTGAACATGGTAGTTCTTGTAGGCACCATCTTGGGTATGATCTTAATTCTCCCCAAGATACTAGAGTGTTCTCAATTTTTCTCTTGAATTAACTTTTGAATGTTTTTACTGCCCTTTTACATATAGCCTCTTCAGAATTGCTATCACCATTTGAGTCTGAAATGTCCTTTGCAGGCTCATAATTTTGAATGCTTGTTTCCTGGAGGGTGGGTGGTGCTGTTTGGAGAGCCTTGGGAGGTGCTGCCTCGATGGCCGAGGAGGAGGAATGGGTTGGACACTGTAACCCTACACTCATCAGTGCTGGACCTGCTTTCCCTCTTCCCTAGTCCATCTTGATGACTACCTTCCATCTCAGGTCCCTTCCAGTTAGGATGGAGCTCTCTGATGAACTGGATGCCTCTAAAACTGGGGAGCAGAATACACCTTTCTTTTCTTAAGGCATTTTTGCCTGGTAGTCACAGTGAAACAAAATTAACCAATACACTTGGTATGCATTTTGAGAAAAGTAGTTGTGTTTGTATGTGTATAATGAGAATGGTTAGTGCATGCTTAGAAAGGAAGATTTCTCAAAATAATAAACAAAACCATGGGAAAACCTTTCTGTAAATGTTTATCAATACGCTACTCCATGGTGTTCATTTTGTTTTTTCTTTTGATATGTTTATCTGAAGTCATAAATCAATTTTTACATTACTGAAAAGATTATTGAATTAGTTAATTAGAGAATTGTTTAAGTATATAAGTTTGGATAATAAGGGCTCTTTGTCTGGAATCTTCACAAACTATTATATTATAAATTGCTGAGATAATTGTTCATAACTGGCTATTTAAGTGAAAAATGAAGAAACATTAGGAAATCACGATGTGTTTATAAAAAGATAAAGAAATATGAGATATGTTCTATGGGTGTGTGGTGAGGTGTGGGGAAGGGGGTGTCTCAGCAGGCCCATGCCAAGGCATCTCTTCCCCCTAAGGGACCAGCCACACAACAGTAGGTGTAGTATAGAATAGAGTTTATTCAGGGCATGGGGAGGGGAGTTAAGAGGGTAGTAGAGGCAGAGAAAGGCAGAGAGAGGGAGAGAGTAGATAAGTAGAGGGCAGCCATGACCATATGGAGAGAGGGGGGGAAGGGAATGGGGAGAGAGAGGGAGCAAGAGGCAAGAGGAGGGGGAGAGGCAAGAGAGGGAGGAGGGGACAAGCAGCCCCTTTTATAGTGGGCCAGGCCTACTTGATTGTTGCCAGGTAACTGTGGGGTGGAGTTTACACAGAATGCTAACAAATCATACCTTCAATAGATGGAAAAGATAGACTTCTAAATTCTGTGATAGGGTTTTATAAATATGAACATATTTCATGTGCTCTGAAAGGTTTGTGTTGTGGTTTCATTTGCCTTTAGATATCTTGGGTGGTTAAAGACAATGGTCCTCTTCAAGTATTCTGAAATTTAGGCCAGGTCAGAGTAGAAAGCCTCATTTGTCCTTTGAGTGGAGGTGAACAGCTCACTTACCAGTTTCTTCTCTAGTATTGACTTAAGACCTGGCAAGAGCTCCCTCCTCCCTCCAAGTTCTGTGAACTGTGTCTTTCTGCCCTCAGTTTTCAGTTTACTAAGGACTAGAATTTTGGGGCAGTGTCATGGTGGAGATATGGGAAGCGGAAGCAGGCTTTCATTTGCTATATTTTATTTTACTTTTATTATTTTATTTTCAGTAGGCTCTCATTAAATCCACTACCAGATTTTTTTTCTGTTTTTTTTTTTTTTTTTTTTTTTTTTTTTCCATCTCTTCCATCTGCTTTCCGGCTTACTTCATTGTCTTCTGGCTCATCATCTGGTCCTGACCCGTGCAACACAATGGACAAACCCACATTTAAGGTCTTGGTTTAAATGAGGCACTGAGAATTGGCTACATGTGACCTTTGCTTCAGGGACTCAATAGTTAATGTATTCATGGTAGAGTTAATAAAACAGGGAGCAGGTGACAAATTTCGTCTGTGGAAGCTGCATGCGGGAGAGTGAGCATTGGGAAGGAGAGAAAGGACAGCAGGGATTTTCATCAAACGAGGTGATTTAGATGAAAGGTCACAAATTACATTGAATGTGAATTATGCAAAAGTCATTCACACTAAAAGATAATTTAGGCATATTGCCTTCTGCCATTGCTTTATAGTGCTTTTAAGTCCTTTACTCCTTTTAAGTTGGAGTAAAGAGAACAATATTTGCTGTTCCTTAATAACAGTTGTTCTAATGGTTTATGAGACTGTACTTCCCGAGACCGCTGCTTATCAGCCACATTCACCGAGACAGAGAAAAGGTATTGGAGTCTTGGAAGACAAGCAGAGCTAACATGCCTGCTGTGCAAGTCTATGTATTTTCTGATCATCTCCTTTATACACGCCCTAAGACCTCCTACCGCAGTGAAATTTCATCGGCAGAAAATGGGAGTATACTTTCCCACTGTGTGCATTTTATTCGCTATCTGTATCGTCAAATGAGGTGGACTGCAATGAAGTCACCAGGATGCAGAGGCAGGCGGATCCCTGTGAGTTCAAAGTCAGCCTGGTCTACATAATGAGTTCCAGGACAGCTAGGGCTACACAGAGAAACCCTGTCTTGAAAAACCAAAAAACAAAACAAAACAAAACAAAACAAAATCAAAACAAAACAAAACAACAACAACAAAAAACCCAAACCAAAGCCCTGCAACAGCAGCAGCAGCAACAACAACAACAAAAACAAGCTCATTTTATTAGTGATATAAAACTTTTTATTAGTGATATAAAGCTCCTTTTCACACCATAATAAGCAATGCTGACTCAATATGTTTATAATTTTAACCTTAGCCTGAGTCTTTGAGATAAACTTAAAGATACTTTTCCAAAGACTTTATTTTTGGTTTCATTTTTGTTATTGTTTGTATACAACACATTAGAACCATTGATGAGTTTTAATAATTATTTTTTTAAACAGCTGATATCTCTTACACATGATATGGTTAGAATTGGATTATTCATCAGTGATAATGGTTATTTGAAATAGCCTTCCTGATCATTTTGAACTTTTCTGTATAATTTGTTATATTGTCTCTCTTTATATCTGATTAAGTGTTCCACTCTTACCAATAACATATGGGTGATTAAAGTACAAACATCTGAGTGTCAGATTTACAGATCTTTGTTTGTTTGCATATGTTTACTTTCCTGGTATTATCTTTAGTCCACTTTTCCTGCTGGGGATCTTTTAAACCCTTTCTGTGTTTTGTAAATGAGTTATTTAATTGAGATGACCTTATTTGGAAATCTCCTCAGCCAAGCCCAGGTGCACTCTGGGTTTTCATCATATATTAAAAGTGAGACAATGAGTGTGAACTGTTCCTGGAGTTGACTCTGCCCTTCCCTAAGTCCTTCACATTTGCATAGCATGCAATGAAAGAAATGCAATGCACAGGGGAATTCATATAGTAAACCATAAACCATTGAGAGAGAGAGAGAGAGAGAGAGAGAGAGAGAGAGAGAGAGAGAGAGAGAGAGAGAGAGAGAATGAGAGAGAATAGTAAAAATTGTTTTTTACATTTGTTTATGTGTTTGTGTGTATGCATGAGTTTGCCTTGGGCAAGGGGAGGTCAGAGCACAACCTACAAAAGTCAGTTCTCCCCTTTCTCAGTGTGAATCCTGGGGGTGAGACTTGGCTCATTAGACTTGGTGGCAAATGACTTTAACTCAGCCATCTTTCCAGCCTGGCGAAGAAATTTTGAATACCTGAATTATATTTATTTATATACTTTAGATATTTAAAATACTTAAGTATATTGTTCTTTATACAGAGAAATCCTAGTATGTTTTCTTCGACCTCTGTGACTCATTCTATAGATAAAAATTCTATCAGCAATGGTTAAATTGTTCCTTAATGTGCTCTCATAGAGGATTGAAGGTATAGCTCCATGGTTACAACTGGCTGTGCTTTGACCATTTCAAGTACTAATAAATAGATAGGGTCCCCACCCCTTCCCTGCCTGCCCAGTAACACTTTTGGGAGAGGCTGGTTATGTAAACCCAGAGCAGCTGCTTCTCTGAAGGGCCGTGGAGGAGCAGCCCCTCACTTGATCTCACCTGCCCTGTCCCTTATCTGCTTAGAGGGCAGTTTGATTCTTGGGAGGAGGCAAAGCTATCTTCTGATCTGGGCATTAAATGTCATTGTCTTCTCCCTTGGGAGCCCTTTGCTTCTGTCTGTGGACCACGAAATGCTTGCCAGTGCCCACATTTCTCTCAGTTCCTTTCTTTAGATCTTCCCCGCTGTTGGCCATGTGTAGAAGTGCATAGAAACGTATTTGGTGTACCAGGCCCAGTTTGACTTCATCAGTTTTTATACTTGTATACTTTTCTTCATGTTCCTTTGTTTTTAAAATTAAAAATGTTAAAATTTAGTTTTCTGGATTAAATGTACCTTAAGTGAATTATTTTTGGAATGAGTACAGGTCTTTAAAAATAAAGCCTGATATATGTTACTGTCATTCATAAATTAATGTGGTTTCCTGGAAGAAAGCTTCTAAAGAATGAAAAATACATTAATGAAAGTTAGTGAATGACTTTCCAATAATTACAAGGGTTTGAGACTAGAGGTTAACAAATTTAGTGTTAATGAAAAACTGTTATTTTTCCCTATCAGAACCAAATATCCATAATTATATTTCATTATGTTGTAGGACTTTGGGGGTTAGCAGTTTCTACTCTAGAGCTCCATTTAGGAAAGAAACATCAGGACTTGTGATTCTAAGTTGAACTTGGTTAACACAGTCGTGATTTTGAATTGATTTTGGCTTGGTGGTCAGTATTTTAATATTGGGATATATGGGGGGAGGGTGGTTATTTTCTCTAGAAATTGGAATCAGCTCTGGTAATATACCGTGAAAATCACCAAGGTATATGATGATAGATCTCTTCATTTTAAAACTGGAAAACAGTATTATATAACTTTTATCCAAGAAAACATGACTTTGTAGTTCCAAGCCCAGTGCTGAACAAATTGTTCATTTTTGAGCCAGTTCTGCAGTGAAATGCGTGTTTTTTTTCTGCCTCACTGTTCCAAATAAACAAATATGTGGTTTAGTTTCTGCTTTCCTCAGACAAGTGCTGGCTAGGTAAGACATACTCTGAGCCATCACATAGGGGAGTTGGAGAGGCTGAGGGCCCCCTGTCCATTTCTGAGTCTCTCCCCAGTAACTCAGTCTTCATGGAGGTGATTTTCATCTGCCTTTGACAGCCCAGGCTTCTCTGCTATTTCCTGTGGACTTGAGGTAGGCCTCTATCCAATCACTAGGCTCACTGGCTGAGGATTGTGACATTGATGAGGACTCTTCTGCAGGAGCTGAAGTTGGGTTGGTTTTGTGATCCACCATGCATTCCACTGAGAGGAAAACCAAGCACTTCTGAAAGTAACTCAAAAAAAAACCCTCATTTTTATTTATGTTGAACATTGACAGATATTTGGAAAGAGTCCTTTATTGTTTAATTATTATATCATCACTGAACTTTATGACATTTTCTAATTAAACTGGATGATATACCTTCATGAAGTTATAAAGAGTTGCTGATACTTTTCTTTCTGAGAAGGAGCAGAGTTATGTCTAAACCTCTGTAGAAACAAGGGGTGAGTGCCCTGACTTTTTAAATAAGTCTTGGTAAAGATGTGCATACCCAGTGAACCAGTGGTCAAGGATGTCCTTCGCTTGCCTGTGTCTAAGTGTTGTGGCATGGTCTGCTACACTGATGGTACATGGCTGTGGTACGTCTCTTGTCCTCCTCTTGAACTTCAAACCTTTGAACCTGATCTGGAGTGTAGGATATAAACAGCACCCTGGGGTCTTACATGTGGCCAAATACTGTACTATAATTAGTAAGCTTTATGGCCTGCCATAACCTTTCCTGAGTGGTGCCTAGGCAGAGAGAGTGAGTGCTTTTATTAGCTCCAGGCTTTAAGAGAATTGAGCCACAGTATATTTTAGCACTTTGAAGTAATAATAATTAAAATGAGTAAATACTGAGTAGAGTGAAGTCCACCATTTAATTGGCTTCCTACTTTTAAAAAAACTTTTTGTGAGTTTGATAAATTAGCAGCAGAACTACAAATTGAAATCATATGGGTGTTCTGTCAGTTAATTTCAAAACAAATATTTGATGTGAATTATACAAATTTTCTTGAGCCTTAGTTTGTAGAAGGAATATGAGGATGCTGAGAGGAAGAACTGAGTGTGGTAATTACGTTAGCAGGGATGTGAATGGATGCAGGGACAGTCAGAGGAGGGAGGAGGGTAGGGGTGGGCGAGGGTAGGGGTGGGCTGCACGGGTCCATCTGCCTCTGGCTTTACTGTGGGTGAGGAACGAGCGCAGAGAGTTCCCTAATAGACTTCAGGGCTGGGTCTAAGGCATTACAAAAGAATGTGGAGATTCAGGTGGCAGCAATGGGTGTTCAGGAAGCAGTCTGACTCAGCAAAGGTCTCGCCATTTCTTCCTGAGTTCTGTGAGTCTCCATGAAACCCAGCACCAGACATCTGTAATGTATTATTTGCCCAAAAGAAGAGAAAATAGAAAGGAATGCTGAAAGAAAGCCCAGAATTTTACCAAATATAATGTTCCTTGTGGATGTGAATAGGTAGCATATGTATGCCTCTGTGTGTGTGTCTGTCTGTCTGTCTTGTGTGTGTATGCATATGTGTCTATGTGGTTATGTCTCTGTGTGTGCATGTGTCTGTGTGTGTGCATGTGTGTGTATGCCTGTGTGCAAGCATATGTTTACATGCATACATGCATATATCTAGCTATGTATATCTCAATACATAAATACCTAGAAACACAGATCTATAAAAACAGGTACCTGTCTAGATATTTATTTCAATCTTTATAATTATAACGGTTTTAATTAAATTATGAAATAGAATAGTCTTGGGAAGATTTAAGATTATTTTCTCTAGTGGTTTTAGAAAATGCTAGAATATTTCCATAGTTATATAAAATTATCTTGTATTATAAAATTGTTTCATATCCATAGCTACAAAGATTCTTTTTCTCATGTTCCTGAGCTTTTATTGAAAAAAATATTTGCAGCCAAGAGCAAATTAAATTTTTTATTGTTAGGAAATGTCATTCTTTTCTCTGATCTCTTTGTGACCTATTAATGGCTTCTCTGAAATGACTGCAATCATTTTAGAGATCTCATTGCAAAAATTAGCACCAACGGTGTCACCTAAATCTTTCAATCTGTCTTGCTTTCCTTCTTATCAATGAAGGAAGTCACTTGAAAAGAATCTGTAATTTAGTGTCATCGGTCAATCCTTGTCTACATAGAATGACTGATGTGTGTATAGAGCCGTGAAGGCCTTTCACGCCATCTTGCCACTAGCCTACCTTCCATGGTTGTAGTAGGTGCTGACACGCTTCTTTGGTGTCCCACCTACTCTGTGTGAGTGAATCCCTGTATTGCACAGCAGTAGGTTATGGGCTGATGTGATAGGCGGGGGAGCCTTACCTAGTTTTGTTTCTTTCTTTTTTTTTTTTTTTAATGGTTGCATTCACTTTTAGGACAGTGTACCTGATAGGCTATATTGCCAGACCACACAGTATTTTTTTTAAATAATTCATTGATTTGTCCATATAATGTGATAATTAAAAAATTCTAACTTTAAAATGTTTAACTAAACAAGACAGCATATAGATGGATGGTTTGGCAATATTACCAGACATTTTCACAGTATAAAATGTAATATATACTTTTAGGTAAATAAAAATAACAAGATCCAAATCAGCAATTTTCTTAATGTCGAAGGGTGAGGATATTGCTCGGCAACTGGAGCTCTTCCTTTCCACTGACTTGCCTCTGAGTTCTAACATATGTGACTGGGGCACTAGGGAGGTAGCTCCGTGGTTAAGGGAATTAACTGCTCTTCCGGAGGACCCAGGTTCAGTTCCCAGCACCCACGTGATTGCTCACAACCTCCTTTTACTTCCATTCCTGGGTAATCTCATGCTCTTACCTGGCCTTCACAGGGCCCATACATACACTTGATACACAGACACAGACGCAGGCAAACGACCTATATACAAAAAAATTAAGGATATGTTAATAGGACTGCTGTTGAGGTTTGTATCAATGACTACCTTTACTCTTTCTACTTAAATCGTATGACACTAGATAGAACCATTTGAAATCAAATCATCAAAATACTTTGTGATTAGTATAATGTTCATTTCATGTAAGTGGATTAGACAAGGTATTACAAAGGTTGGTATGGTAGGTGAACAATACATTGGATTGTTTAGGTTGTGTACAGTTCATTTAAAATAAAAAACCAAGTGTAATGACCTTAGATTGAATAAAATTGTACACTACAACCTACAGGAAAATTTCACTACAACCTTCAGGAAGACATGCCAAAATTGAAGGTAAAGCAAGACTGAACTAAAGGGACCAGTGTTTTAAAGTCTTCTGACTGGGCCATCATTAAATCCTGGTGGAAATGCTCCATGTTATTTGTGATGCTGAATTCCTTGTTAGACATGAGAGCTTTAGTGCCTGCTTTGTACCAATCAACAGGCTAGGTGTTGAAGCAGACTCTCTTCCATCCTCAAACTTGGTACTTAGTTTAGTTTTACCTGTAGTAAGAGCTAAGACATGAAACCTTGAGGGATTTTATCATGTAATGTGCTCATAAAATTAGTAATGAATCTGTGACTGTTTGAATGAGAAATATCACCTGAAGCCTCAGGCTTTGGAACACTTGTTTCCCAGTGGGTGGCGCTGTTTGGGGAGGTCTGGGTGGTTCAGCCTTGCTGGAGCAAGTAGTCTCTGAGAGCTGGCCTTAATGTGAAAAGTCCTCTGTTGCCTTTGCTTCCCTTTGAGACAGGAGCTCTCAGCTTCCTGCTTCTGCCACCATGCCTGCCATTTTCTACCATGCCTCTGCCCCATAATAGACTTATTCCCTTGAATAAATAAACTCCCTCTTCCCTACGTTTTCTTTGCTCTTGTTGTTTTATCTCAGCGAGAGAAAAGTAACTAAGACAGAGTCTTTTCTGCGCTGTGCTTGCTAGGTCTTGAATGTTGTCTTACTCCCGATAAAAAACATGTTCTACCACTGATCACACACAAGGCCCATCACACTTTATTTAGATTTAAGTCTCTGGACTTCTAGCATAACTCTTCAGCAGCATACTGATTCGATACAGATATAATTGGATATATTTTAGTGCTGTTATTTGATAAAAAAAATGGTAGGATGGTTAGGTCTTCTTGATTAATTGACTGTTTATCACTGGGTAATGATCTGTGCCTATATTGATGGTTAGTTGTCTAAAAATTAATAAAGCTATTCCAGCTTTCTTTTGGTAGCTGTTACCATGTTAAATTCATTTGGGTTTTTTTTTTTTTTTGTATGTGATATGCATTTCTTATTGATAGTATATATTTCGGCTCTCTTCATTTTCTGTCAATGTGCCAATTCCTAGCTTTTAATTATGATGGATAGTCTCATCTGCATATAATATCATCAATATGATTATATTTAATTTTTTTTACATTTATTTGTGTGTGTGTTCATATGTTTGCAGACGTGTGTTGGGAGGATATTCATGAACCATGGGTTCAGAAGTCCATGCATATGTGCTTGTAGAGGCGAGAGAACAACTTCAGCTGGTGATTCCTGGCCAAGTTTTCCTATGAATCAGCATGTCTCTCAGTTCCCAAGAGCTGCCGTTATGTTCTTCTGTATTGGTTCTGAATCACTTTACATTGGCTGATTTCTCACATTGTTTTCTGTGCATTTGCATTTCTGAACTTTGTATTGCAAGCCAGAGGATGTCTTAACAGATGAATATTTGAATTCCTTTAAAGATCTGTAACTTCCTTCTAAGAGGAAGTTAAGCAATTTGATCTCATTGAGTTTTCTATTAAGATTTGTTCCTCAGGACAGAGTAGCATTTGCCTCAAAAATCCCTTCTCTCTCCAGTGCCCCGTGGATGTGGCGGTTCCCCTTTTGGCCAGTGGGACCCTGAGAGCTTTACTTAGGAGGACAAGCCATCATATGTCTATAGATGGACTGTTTTACGCAGAGGCAAGTCAGGTGAATGGGAGGGAGTGTGGTTGGCTAAATTTCTCTGTCTCTGCCTAATAGGCTCTGCAAACCTTGAGATGAGTCAAGGGAGCTAGACAGTCGCATCCAGTGCTGATTGGCCAAGCAGAGAACATGGTCCTTTAGACAGCAGAAGGAGATCTGTCCATACTGTGTGCACCATTAATTCCATTTCCCTGGAGGCATTCACTTACTCTTTGCCACATGGATTTACAGAATTTCTGTTCAGCACATGCTGGTTTCTAATTTTTTCCCCATAGAACTTTAAAGGGTTTTGTTGTTGTTGATTGATTGTTTGCTTGTTTGTTTTGCTTTTATTGTGTTTACTGTGACTTTTACCTATTATTTAGTGGCTTCTTGTCTCTGTCGCTGTCTGTGATGAAATAGACTTGTTCATACTTTGGATATGATCTTCCCCTTCAAAACAGAAAGGCATGTGCTGGTAGCAAATAACCTCCATTTCTGAGTTACTGGATCTGTGAACCACATATTCCACTGCCTGATCCTAGAAGTGGGGCAAGGGTCACGGCAGTGATGTCTAAACATGCCCAGAAACCATAACATCATCGCTCTGTACCTGCTGTCAGTTTCACTGTCACAGAATTGAAGCCCTTATGTTGCCCTGGAGAATCCATGGACTGGTATTCTCAGACCAATGAGTGAAGCTTGGGCCAGTAAAGGCAAGCTGCGTGCAACCAAAGAGATCAGATACTCTGAGTCTAAGTCAGGATCCTTTCCTTGTTTTTAAATCATCATTTGTGGCTGGGAAAGTAGTGGGACCTTGCAGGCCTGGTCACTTCATAGATGAGGAAAGGAATCTCAGAAATGGGAAGTGTCTGCTAAGCTGGAAGGTAACAGTCTGACAGAAACTAGTAGGTCTAACTAAAAGCCTTTTTGTTCCTGCTTCACCCCATGGTGAAGTGGCAAAAAAAAAAAAAAAAAAAAAAAAAAAGGGGGTTGGGGTGGGGGCAAGAGGTTAGAAACAGAATTAGTTTTGCCTTCAGAAGATGTAAGTTTTATGTCCTGGCTTCATAGTTTCATGTGACATGATAGCTATATGTGATTTGGGATAATTACCTATTATCATTTTTTGAATTGTTCTTTATCTATGGAATGGATAATTTATCAAAGAACCTGCTTTCATCTTAAATTGATAAATTGAATTACAACCTGTTTTGACACTTAAAATGTGCTAGTTAACATATGAATCTATGATGACCTCCTCTGTTTTCCCGATAGTATCCTTGAGGTCAGAAGACAAATAGGTTTTAAGTTTTATAATTCTGTATTCTTATCTATTCTGACAGCTACTCCTCAGGGTCTTACTTCTTCTGAAAAGTATCACAGTTGGGCATTTTGTGACTTTCCTATCACAATAGATGGGCATGTGAGATTCTGGACAGAATGCTTTCAGTAGAACCCACCAATATTTATCTGTTTAACTCAGGCAATACAGTTTGTAAGGTGTTTCAATGGATGATTTCAAGTAGAGGCTGCATCTCAGTCCAAGCAGATTATTTATTGTTTTATCAAAAATTCTACTTACTCATTGATAAAAATGTGAAAAGTAAAACCATGATGCAGTGTTATGGGTGAAGGGGCCTTGGAGTTCCTTTTCTGTTGCTGTGTACTGCTGGGCATGCAGCTTACCTGTAAATGTAGTTTGCTTCCCCAGAGAGACGCCATTGGAGAAAACTGTATTTTTTGTCAATGGTTATTAATTGGAGATTGCTTCTGAATTAGTGATGGGGGCATGTCTTTCCTGTCTTTTTTCCACCCCACCCAGATCCCACACACAGATCCATACATGTTTTCTGGACTCATTTCCTTTGTTTGTGTTTGTTTCTGTCCTATTCTGAGATGTTAGTTTTTATATTATCTCATTATAGTATATTTTGTTATTATACCTTAGAAGCTCATTTGTTTTCAAATGAGAGGCAGAAAGGGATTGGATCTAGAAGATGCAGAGGAACTGGGTGGGGATAGAGAGAGGGGGAAATGTTAATTAGGATATATTATGTGAGAAAAATCTATTTTCAATAAAAAGAAAAAAATGTGAAAAGAAGAGGAAAACTAGTAGCTGCTTCTGAGTCCATGGCATAGAGAAAGCAAGGAGAGACCTTAATGTATTGTCTCTTACAGGCATACATATGTACTCTAGTATGTGTGTGTATGTATTTAATGTGTAAGTGTAGCAGTAAATTAATATTTTAAAGGAGTATTATTTATACTCTCTTAGGACCTCCTTTTACTTGATGATACATCTTGATCATGTCGTAAAATATTCTATAGGCTTTTAAAAATTTTCCTCCATGGGGAATACAGTGATCCTTTTTGAATTAATTTTTGTTTTTTTTCTCTTTCTTTCTTTCTTTCTTTCTTTTTTTTTTTTTTGAGATGGTTTCTTTGTGTAGCTCTGGCTGTTCTGAAACTCACTTTGTAGACCAGGCTGGTCTCGAACTCACAGAGATTTGCTTGCCTCTGTCACCCCAGTGCTGGGATTACAGGTATGTGCCACCACACTTGGCGAGTTAATCATTATTATTATTGGACCTTCTAACACAGACGTGCAGATACTATGTTGTATATAATTTACTGTATTTTGATCACTCAGTTTTGAAGTTCTTTCCAAGTAAAATCGTAGTAAAAACTTGGTAAATAAGAAACTGAAAATTTAATGTCTGTTACTTGAGACTCATTTTGGAGAATTTGCTAATCATCTTTTGTTACTATTGTTGCCATTATAGTATTTTGTTTAAATAAATTGACCTTACATCAAACTGGGGAAGCATGTATTGAAACTACATCTTTATTTTTCTAAAAAGTGAACTACATGCAAGATTAAATCATTAGTCTATGTCTCAAATTCCTCACGTTTTATTAATGACAACTGCAGTATACCATAATTGGAATGGTATTTAGATTATACTTGTTAGGGACCACACACTCAAGTGCTAACTGATATCAAGTATGATTACAAAAGACTGGTTTAAGTGTTTGGAAAACCTGAAAATGTGTGTGTGTGTGTGTGTGTGTGTGTGTTTGGTGCTGGGGAGTCTCATTTAGGGTTTTGCACATACCAGGCAAATAGTCTACCACTGAGCTCTGTCTGTAGACTTGGAGACTATTCTATATAAAATGCATTAGTTACTAATTTAACTTGAGTAAGTTTTTAGTATGTGAAATAAAGACCTACAATAAGTAGCTTTTTTAAAGTAAAAGGTCAAATTAAGTTTATTTATAGAAAACTTCTTATTAATATTAGCAATAACTATAAGTTTTTAAGAATACAGTGCTGCCAAATAAATGTGTATGGATCTAAGCTTAGGTAAAGAAATTCCAGGACAAAGGGGATATCAGTTTGGAAGCTATGAAATCCTATAGAAAAGGAAGGATTTTCTGACATTCATTTCTATAGTGTCTTTTAAAAAATAGGTATGATGTATAAAATCCAGAAGAACTCAAGTAAGCAATTGTTTAATGAGAAGAAAAGGAGTAACCCTACATAACTACTTTCTAAAGATGCCTAAGTTAATTTCTTTAAAAAAAAAAATCAGTATTCTGCAGAGCACAGTAAGTAAGTGATTCAACCTTATTTGTAGGAATTATGGTGGAATTTCCTTCCCTGTCGTCAGCAATCAGCATTTCCACTGAGATAATGAGAGCTGGATATGGTTTCTGGACGTCACCCACACTCAGGCTTGGGATGCATTTGGAGTACATATATGCGTGATGATTAGGGGGAGTCTTGACCTGGTGGTGTTGCTTTTTAGTGGGTAAGCCTAGGGTAGTGGTTCTCACCCTTCCTAATGCTGTGACCCTTTTATACCGTTCCTCAGGTTGTAGTGACCCCAACCATAAAATTATTTTTGTTGCTACTTCATAACTGTAATTTTGCTTCTGTAATGAATTGTAACATCAACATCTGTGTTTCCCACTGGTCTTAGTCTACCCCTGTGAAAGGGTCATTTGACTTCCCTCAAAGGGTCACACCCCACAGATTGAGAACCACTGGCCTCCAGGATAGCCTGTGTTGATCACAGTTGTATCTCTTAGATTAGGTGGCATAGGAATGACAACATGACAACCCCAAGCTCCCCCCCCCCTTTTAAATCTACTTTGGTAAATCACTTTTTGGTCCTGATGCAATTATGGGACAAGAGAACAATAGTATTTGTCATCACCCAGCCTCTTCTACTGTTCCTTACTACAGAACATTAAGAAGTCAAATGTTCCCAAAATAGAAATGACTTATCAATATGCCTGCTAATTAATTTTTCAAATGCCCTTTAGATTATCATCAAAAATTTTTTATGAATGCATAATTTATTATTGTGTCTCATGCCCACCAAACAATACATGCATTCATAAATTTTTCTAAAGTATAAAATGTTTATTTTATAAAGTTATAGGAAAACAGGAAAATACAAAGAAGATACAAATCATCTCCAAATTTTACCTACTTTAAGTAAAATGTTATTATTTGGAGAATGTCAGAGCCTTCATATACAGAGATAGGAGGGAAGTACGTGGATAGATAAATGGGCACAAGTGATGGTGAAGCCCTGAGAACACTGGAGCCATTGGACTTAATAAAGGGAAGCGGAGAGACTTTGGAACAAGACTCTTTCTTAAACCATTTCTCCATGTTTCTTTCTCTTTCCTTATTTGCCTTTCCTTTCCTTCTTATGATGAAGATTGAACCAAGGACCTAATGCATACTAAGCAAGAGCTTAACTTGGATGCATTATCCCTGGCCCATGAGGCCATTAGTTTCCAAAATGGTGTCTTGAAGGACAAGAGAACTAGTTAACGGAGTTCTGAGAAGGTTGGAGCCGCTGGGATAGTACCACGATACGCATTCTATCGTCTGAAATTAAACATACTAAAACTATATGGTTCACATGAGAACGTAGAGCATCTGGTACTCTATGGACTTATTTCTTGTCTGATGAGCCAGTGTTTTGCTCACGTTTACCAAAAATAGAGGTCATATGAACACACAAGATTTGTGCAAGATGTTTAAATGTCAGGGCAGGTAGGATGGCATATACCTATATAAGCCCAGCACATCAGAGACTAAATTAGAAGGATTGTATGTTTAAGGCCAGCCTGGTCTACATAGCAAGACCTGTCTCTAAAAGCCAAATAAAATTACTATAAAAATGTTTACTTCAGTTTTACCCCTAAATCTCAGAGCTGGAGAGCTGACCTTGGTGACACCACCCCAGGAGAGCTGGCAGGCTGACCAACTCAACTTCCACCCAGACCCAGATCCATTGCTATGAGTTGGCCCACCCCAACATCTACCCTATCAATGAACTGCTGTACAGTGTAAAGGGCCTGGTCCTGCAGATCCAAAGCTGCAGGAGCTCCATGACACAGGGCAACAAGAGGATATCCAAGAGGAGTCCCAGTCAAGATCCAGTATTGATAGTGTAAAAAAAGCCAGAGGCCTCAAAGAGACCAATGTTTCATTGCAATGAACATTTGCAAGTAAAGATGTGTGAACAAAAGGCTATGTGGTGTTATACACTGTGACACAATACAAATTCCATGAAGAGATGTTTTTTGTTTGTTTGTTTGTTCTGGGGTGTTTTTTTTTTTGGTGTTTTTATTGGTTTTCTTTTGGGGGAGAGGTTACTAGGGTGGAAAGCAGATTTGAAGGGACAGGGAGATGAGTGGGATTGGGGAACATGATGTGAAATTCAGAAATAATCAATAAAATGTTTTAAAAAATGTTTACTTCAGATTTACACCCAACCATAAATACTTAGGAGCAATTTATATAAATATACAATCTGGAGTTACTCTAACAATAGAAATGAGACTGTATGCCTACACCAACAGATTTCACATCATTATATTGACTAAAAGGAGACAAATAGACTTTTGTATCTTTATCTTCCATACCTATGAATTCAAGCAAAAACAGAAAATATCAGCAATGAAATTTCATAGATAGAGAACATGCAGAGGCTTTGCTCTCTTGCCATTACAGTATAAGCAACATATCATTGCATGACACTTATATGGTACTAGGCCTTATAAACAATCCAGGGACGCTTAAAAGTGTATGAGATTGTGCAAAGGTTAAGTATAAATATTGTGCTCCTTTTTATGGGAAGCCTGAGCATCCTCTGATCTGACAACTTATTTTCCCAGGACAATTTTATTACAGATAGTAAAAGATGGCCGTGCATACTATAGAGCCCACTCACATGGTGTTCAAGAACAGGCAAGGTTGTCCGTGGTGGTAGCTGTGTGCCTGCCTCAGGTTGGTGGGAGGAGGATTGAGCAGAAGGGGCAACAGGCATCTTTCTCAAATTACGACAGCTACGTTTTAGCTCTTGGTTGGGCAAGAATTAAGCAGTGAGGCATAAATTTTTCAACAACGTTCAACTGTACATTTGTGGTACACACACACACACACACACACACACACACACACACACACACACACACACACACACACCTGAATCTCGGTGTAAAACTTTAAGACACACTCAATGCATGTATTAGATTCTGAAGAGTTCAGTGTCTCCTGGTCATGAAACAAGAAGGCTCACATACTTGTGCTCTCACCATGGAGCTTGTATCAGGCTTTCCCAGATTCTACACATTCATTCTTTGCATGCCGTCATAGCCATCCGGTTGTTCAGTCTTAGTTTTGTATTGAATTAGTTCCCGTGCTCACCGTGGATCTTTTGCTGTGGTTTTTCAATGTTGGGGTGATTTATCCTGACTTGTCTCTTGTTTATCCAGATTTTATGTCAAGTGCTCTTTTAGGTTTGTCTTTTTCTCAGGAAGGGCTTGTGAATTTACCCTTTCCTGCATTGTTAAACATTTACAAATGCTTGCCTTTTGCTTTTGTACTCAAAAGAGTTATGCAGCTAGATTTAGTATTCTCGGGTCATTTGCTTCCTATTCTATAGACATGGATGGCCCCCCGTCCCGTGATGTTAAATATCATTGTCTAGCTTTCTCTAGTCAGCCTAAATTCATTTTTAAATCATTCTCCATCTAGCAGATGCCTTTGCTTTTTATGCTGGAAGCCTGAAGACCTTCCATTCTTCATGACTTAATCAAACCATAGCTTGCTTTCTTTTTAATTGTGTCTGTTGTCTCTACTACCTACAGAGTGTTGTTGTGATCTGCAACCTCAGTTCCTCCTTTCTTTATAAAATAAGCATTAGAAGTGTGACCTGTTCCCTTCGTGCCCTGCCTGTTGCCTCTGTATGTGCTCTCATACCTACATGCATACACACATATGTGTTAGTTCAAGGCTATCAAGCGTCTTGACATTTGTAATGTCTTGGATGTGTCACTTTTGAAGCACTCAGTAATGCTGTTTGTCACCTCAGCTAAGTGTCTGTGTCCTCTCACCCGCCCTTTCTAGCTATTCACCCACCTGCAGCGCCGTTTTCCTTTTGGTGCTTCCTGAGTTTTGACAGTCTCCTCTCCCTTAGATCGTTTTGTTCTGTTTCCCTCATTTCAGCGTTTGCTCATAAACTACAGATGTTCTGTGCAGTTTAAGGAAGTCTACTGGGGTCTGGAAGCCATCTTCTGTTTCTGGGATAATGTTTCTTTCAGTCATGGCTGCACATTTGTCTTTCCACTGCAGTCCCACCCACCCTTGTTGTGTTTTAGTATATTTTCAGTTATCCTTTGTTCATCACTTCTGTGCCATGTGGACCACTTTCCATTGAGTCTTTGATCAGATCAAGTAGACTTGAATTAACTTCTACTGTTTCTAATTTCTTGAGGGATAATTTGAAATTCTCCCTCTCCACCTTAGTCCAGGGCACACATAAGTTATGATTAACTTATGTGGGTCTCAGAGGTTCTCCCCACCCCCTGAGTGTTCCAGTCCAGCTTCTCCCTGTTCAGCAGTTTACAGGAGACCATTTCAGGTTTAATCGTTCACGTGTTCCTCAGCACCGTGTGCTGAACAGAGTCCATACGCTGGATTCCGAACCATGCTGGGGACATTAATCCTTTCCTCAACCTGTTCATTTTTATGACAGTGCACGGTTTTTTTCCTTGTTCAGATCCTTTAAATTAGTATAGGTGTGTGTGTGCATGTGTGTTGCTGATGTGTCTGTGGGTTCATATGTATACATGACTGTGAAGGCCAGAGGACAGTCTTGAGTGTCTGTCTTCATGTGTTATCCATTCTTTTCTTTGGGAAGAGCCTCTCTTGACCTGGAACTCACCAGTATGCTAGGCTTTCTAGCCAACCAGCTCCATGGATCCATCTGTGTGCCTCTGCAGTACTGGTCACATATGAGTGATGCTCTGCCTGCCCTTATTACACGGGTTTGATGGTTCAGACTTAAGTCTTTGTGCCCTTTTACCACGTGAGCAATTTCCTCACCAGATTTCACCTCCTAGTTGAGATTATTTTTCTTAGTCATTTTACAAAATAGATTAGTAATTGATTCCACTGTAATGATGCTGATACTTACAAAACTTTATTTCAGTTGGTCAAATGATTTATCTTTTTATTTTCTCTATTTATTCTCCCACTGTTCTTCCCCCATCATACATATGTGCATTTAAGTGAAAATATTAAACCCTTTAAACTGAGATGGAGACTTGAGAAGAAGCCTAGAAATGCAACAGCAGAGGTTGGGAGCAGACAGCTCTTGCCTTGTAGCATTTATAAGCAAATGGCTTGTTGTTTAAGACTTTTTGTTATCTAGATTTTTCTCCAAGACTGCACATAGTATTTCACACTAAAGCCTTCACTGTTGAAGGGCTGAGGGGATATTTCCATCAGCTTTCTAGATTTGTTAAGTTGGTCTGTGTTTGTCCGTCTCTTTGTCTTTCAGGATGAAGTATATTATTATTCCTCAGCAGGGAAGTGATGGCTCAGTCTTCCAAGAATTGTGTTACTTAGGCTTTTTCTTGGAAATAGTTGGAAACCTACTGGGCTCTCCTCATCCTTCTCTTTACCAGAGTTTTCATAACTTCATGCCAAAAGCAGAACAAGGGGCCATAGCCTTACTATCAGGAAAGATCAGCCCTGTGTCACAGATAGGGCAGCAGAACAGTGAGAAGGATTTTGAGGTTTAAGTGGAGGAGGCAAACCATCATATAGGAACTTCAGAATGAGCCAGGGGTGGGGTGAGAATAAGAAGTCAGTTGAAGGGCATTGCTGAATTCATTAACAAAATGCAGTGTGCATCACCAGAATTATGGGTGTTTACTGCTACCCTCTTGAAGACGGTATTTTGGTTTTTTTTTCCTTTTCTTTCTGTTTGTTTCAGTGGTGGGTTTAAATTACTCAAAAAAAATCTTTGAATCAATTTGAAATTTTATGATTTACCCCCAGTTTTCTCTTCCTTGAGTCTCAAGCAGCAACTAATAACAGAAAGGATCATTCTAAGATGTGTTTAGCATAAAGAGGCTCGGCTTAACTGCATTATGTCGCATTTGTCTGCCTATGTGTTGTTATTGTTTCCTTTGGGGTTATTTGCTTTATGATGGTTTTTTTCTACAAATACATATATTATAAAAATGGAAGAAATTAAAAAAAATATATGTCTCATGGAATTGTTTTCTCGGAGCTACTTCTAAGATAATAGATAAATTTATTGATTGATGCCAGAGTGATTTCAGTGACATCCATCCGTAAGCAATGTAAAGAACTTCTGCCCCTCCATCTAGGATACTGGGGCTTTTGCCTGTTGTTCCCCCAAGCCACACCCGCTCTTCACTATTAGAACATTTTCATCATTGAAAGTAAATGCATTTGGAAAAAATCAGTCCATTGGCATTCTAAATGTTCACTTGAACCTGTGCATAAAAAGTAGCTCATTTACTTTTACTTTTCTCCCTCCTGTTTTAGCTGGAGGAAGCATTGGGGAAAACAGTACAGCAAAACCAGGGAATGGGGTAGTCTCAGTAGTTTGGCTGCAAATAAATAACACTAAACCCCTCTCTCAGCAGCGTCCTTCTGGTTTAGCTGGTGTTCACATAATGCACAAGAGTCTGACTGCAGCCCAGAGTAGTGAAGAGAGGAATTCCAAAAAATATCAGTCTTCTTTGGTGTCTTCCAGGGAATACTAGCAAAGCACCCAAAGGCCCCTATGCAGCCCCAGAGGGAGAAGCCAAGGGTGGAATTAGGAGAGACAGGCTGTTTTCAACATAATCAGCATATTTATGTAAATAATTCCTTATTCTATTTAGAGTGTCTAGATGATCTCCCCTTTTCCAACTTCATGGCAGTCTCTCCTCCACTCCAGAATGGCATAACACTTCTTTTAGGTTCTGCATCTGAATGGATATTTTTGTACACCCACTTCTTAAGCATTTCATAATTATAATGCGGCAAATGTTTGGTCACAATAAGAAAAAACTGACTTTGTCCTCCAAAGCTCACGTGCACACTGTCACACATTGCACTCTCTTGCTGTCAGATCTTTCCGAGCTTTGCTATGACCTACTTAGGAATCTTCTGTGAAGGTTAAAAATTCTGGTGAATTTTGTATTTCAGTGGCTCGAGCATTTGTACTTCTGTTTTCCAGGCTTGTTCCTATGGAGATAATGGCCAGTCTCGTCATGTAAACCTACTGGCTTCTTTTTTTGGTAGACATGCTTTTTAATTTAACTCTCAGGAAGCAATATCTTTGATTTGGGTAATTTGACTTTGTAATGCACCGTGCATCTCTTTTGGTATTTTGTCAGGAGGTATTTTAATGGCATGCTCACCTGACTTTAATTCTGGTTTGTCAGCATTTCTCTCATATATCTGTATTTCTCGGGCGTTAATCTAATAGTTTTAAAAATGTTCTTGAGTGGAGCCAGCAATCTTCCGATAGCAATGAGATTTGAAGAGGCTAAGAAGTGATGAAATACATATAGCGAATTCTCTCTGAAAGGAAGTCAGTTCATAAATGGCATGCAATGCATGCGATCTGGAGGGAAGAGGCTCCTGCTGCGTGAGGGCCAGGGAGCCTGGCACAGGCTGGGTTTCCTTTCATTTCTTGCACAGTTATGGGATGATGTGACTTGTCTATATCAATATCAAGAGAGTTTTCATTAGAAAGAGTGGGAAGGTGAGTAAAGGGAGGGAGAAGAAGGAGGGAAGGGACAAGGGAAAAGAAGGTAAAGAAAGCATTGTAAGCAGTAAGACAGCCAGCAGAATTAAATTTCCTCAGTGACAGCTGAAGCACAGTGGTCTTTCCTCTTAGATAAATGATCAAGTGCCCCGCCCCAAGGCTTAGCACGGTCGACATAAAGTCTGATGGTGAAGTAACGAATGGTTCAGCTGAATCAGCAGAGGGCTGTGATGAAGGGCACCATCACTGCCGAGGGTCTGGATCATTACCCAATCAGCACCCTCAGAGCTAGTGTCCTTCCTGTTTGCTTTTCCATGGTGGCTGATGTCCCAATCCCTTGGCCTAGTTATTGATTGATGATGGCCATGGTTTCATCCTGCTCCTACGGATAGTAAAATGTTTCTGCTGTTTCTCTCCCTCTCCACAATGGTAAAACGAAATGCAGAAGTTAGATGGGCATGCATTCACCAAATAAAATACAAGCTGCTGGAGAATATAAATGGGATACTTCTGACTTAGAAGGCATTAGAAGGGCTACTCAGTAGTAGAGCACTAGACTAACTTGCATTGGCCCTGAATTAAAAAACCAGCACCAAAAGAAGAGGAAGAAGAGGAAGAAGAGGAAGAAGAGGAAGAAGAGAGGAGGAGGAGGAAGAGGAGGAGGAGGAGGGGGAGGGGAAGAGGAGGAGGAGGAGAAAAAGAAAAAGAAGTTAGAGTTCACCCCCTACCCATATTGCATCTCTGAGTATTTGCCGTGTGTCTATTTAATATTTCATAAACAGCAGACAACAAAATTTGATCTAGTTTTTTAAAAGTTGATTAGGTGGAAATTTGCAAAGCTGACCCCACTGCTACAGTTGTCGAATCTGGGGTTCATTGTCCCCTCAGAGCTCTTTTTATCCCCAGCCAGTGCTATCTGGATATGTCTAGTTTTGCCTGTGTCTGAGAACTCAAAGCCTTAGAGGGTGGAATATCTTTCCTCCTCAGTCTGGCTAAGGTTTCAAGCAATAATCGATTTAGACTTTGCTCATTTGCCGAGCTGGAAAGGGTATAAAACACAGAGGGTGCTTCTCCCAAACTCCAGCCAATAAATAACAAGTTGTATCCACAACCTGTGCTTGGAACAGCCAGTGCCAGCATTTGCATCAGAGATAGTCATGCTAGCAGCACTGTTTTCTTTATTGTGCTCTTTGTTATGCTACTGGTTTGGGTGCTGGGGATGGAACTCAAGGCTTCTGCATGTTACCCAAGCTCTACATCACTCACTGATTGTCAGCCCTTAGTTGTTCCCATTATTATGCCCTGGGTTGGCCTGGAACTCATTCTAGCCCAGAGAGGCTTTGAGTTTGCAATCCCTCCTCCTCCTGCCTTCTTGTAGCTAGGATTATAGGTATGTGCCACTAGGTTTAGCTCCAGTTCTGAACACAGGTAAGGAGTTTTCTGCAGATGAATGCTTAACTACTTTTCATGTGTGAATTCAAGTCCTTTTGAACCAGAAAGCTATATTTCGCAATGACTTAGATATCCCAATCTTCCCTGAAATATTATAGCTAGTGAATTGTCACAAGCATTTAAAAACAATACATCATGATACCATTTCATCTCAGCCATGTTTTCACAAGTAATTTCTCTCTGGGAGGCATCAGTAGTTTACTCTTATGTTTCTAAGGATTAAGTGAGATCAGCCTGGTTCACATTAAAATCGCCTCTGTCAACACAAGCAAGCCACCCAGTGAGTGCAATCCTCGTCTCCATTAACACAGCTGTCTGTTGGAACTAAGGCATTTTCACATCAGTGCAAGAGGACTGCTGGCTCACATTTAGGATTATCTAGCCAAAGTGACAAGGTCTGTCATTCAAATTAGCACAGAAATTCAATGGTTAATAACAGTTCTTATCCAGTGTCACTTCGACTTAGCAAAAGATGTTGCAAACACCAGTTGTTTGTTGGTCCTGGGCTCAGAGTGAATAGTGACATGTTATGAGTTATTTTTCTCCACTTATTTTTGTCTCTCAAACTGTTCATGGTTTTCATGTTTACAAAGCAGCTTCTATCCAGGACCTGTATGTAAAAGAAGTGATTCTATGTTATATAGTGCGAAAAGTTAAAGATATTTTCTAGCTCTAGGGCTTCTGTCTGTACCCAGCTATTGGGGGCCAGTGCTCTTTCCTCTTATGGTCAAGTGGATCAGAACTCACCAGGCATGTTGGGTGCGTTAGTTAGTTACTTTTCTCGTTGCTGGGATAAAATGCCCAATGAGTACCTTGAGTATGGTTTATTTTGACTCACCGTTTAAGGAGATGCAGGCTACCATGTTGGAAAACACACTGGTTAAAGCTTGAGGTGGCTGAGAGATGAATGCTAGTGCTCAGCTTCCTTTCCTCTTCTCTCCTTTGGAGTCAGTCTAGGACCCCAACCAACGGGCTCATGCTTCCTTCCCATAGTAAGGGTGGGTCTTTCTTCTCTAGTTAAACTACTCAGGAAGTCTTCTCACAGACACACCTAGAGATGTGTTCCTATGGGATTCCAAATCCAGGTGATTTGACAGTAAAAATCAACCATTACACTTTGGACTCAGGAGATACCAGTGACAAGACACAAAGCCAAAGACAGAGCAGTCACTTTTCAGAATTCTGTGATGCTAATTCAGTGAATGATTCCCAAGGTCAGTTGGAAGGAGCCTGGTGCTAAGAGACAAAGAGGGACACATAAGAAACTTGCTTCCAAGAAAGGATTGGAGGACCAGGCCTGCTTAAGGTCTGAAGCACATTGCAGGGAGTCTGTAGGAGAATACTACCCCCAGCATTATTATGTTGAAATGAATAGGGCAAGTAGATCTTAAAATAAATTATAGCCATGTGAACATAATTGAGCTGTCATATGATTCATTGTCAACTGTGTGTCTTCCAGTGTTGAGAGAGAAATAGATTGCCAGATGAGTCAATTAGAGTTTATGCCAGCCATCACTTCTGATATCCTGCTATAAGATTTTGGTTATTTTTTGACTACCCTGACATACACAAAAGAAGAGAGTTGGTCTCTCCTCTCCTCTCCTCTCTCTTCCCCTCCCCTCCTTGTTATTTTGTCTTTTTTTTTTTTTTTTTTCCGGAGCTGAGGACCGAACCCAGGGCCTTGCGCTTGCTAGGCAAGCGCTCTACCACTGAGCTAAATCCCCAACCCCTCTTCTTTTCTTTTTATGGCTCATGTTTTAAGAAGGTTTCAGTTTATCATTGTGACAAAGACAGACCAGACGAACCCACGATGGCAGAATCATATGGTATAATCTATAGAATGTTCACAGTATAGTTGACCAGGAAGTAAAGAATTCTACAGGAGCCAAGGGCCCAGATATAACCTTCAGATGCCCACCTACTGTAATGAGCTTTACATCACTTTGTCCCATCTGGTAAAAGTTCATTGGCTCCCATAGTAGTTAGAACATCAGGGAACATACACTCACAAGAAGAAGCCCCTGCAGAGCATTTCAGATTTAAACATTAACAATGAAGTGGTCATTGTTCTTCAGGGTTCTAGGGACCAACCAGCATTGGTTAGAAAAACCACTGCTCCGTTTTCCCCAGACAGAGCCACATAATCTGAGCATGAGCTGAACGCTGAAGGTTATCACCACAGTAATTGGCTGGATTGTAATTACCTGATAACACCTTAGGAAATGTCTATTTTGATGCCAACTCTGGCCTCTACCCTGCTAGTGAAGTACTTTTTCTCTTGAAATTGGAGTGTTCTCATAAAGGTTTAGGAAGGTATTGGGACTCTCTGCTGTTTGCAAGTTACCTGTTTGGCCCTCAGTCCTCAAAACACTTGAACTTTGACCTCATTCCTTTATTGAAGCCTTCTTCAAGTTAATGGTTTTAAAAATCAGTTCACCTGCTACATCGCCTTCTCTTCCCAATGGGGTTCTTGTAACTTCCTAGCCTTGGGTACTTAGCTCCTTGTATCTTTCTGAATGGCTCTCCTTTTCTTTCCTTTCTCTCCTGTAGTCCTGTAGTCTCAAATTCAAGACTGATGTTGTCTTAATCACTGATGCTCGGTCATGCCCCGCCCAGTTATCCCTTTTGCCCCTCTTCCATGCTGCTCTGCAGTTACCTTCAGCCCTGCCTTTCACAGCCTGCACTGTAACTGTGGGGTCTCCTGTTTCTCTTTTTTGTTCTGCTGCTGATCTCTGTTCTCAGCACCTATGCTTGGGACTCAGGCACTTAAGAAAATGGTTCTTGATGGGAATTGAGAAGGAAATGTTCTCCTCCTCCCCTCTTCTTCCTCCTCCTCCTCCTTCTCCTTTTTTGCCATTCATGAGCCTGATATGTCCATAGTACCCTAAATTTGAAGCTCTTTGGTTCAGCTGAAGTTCTTAACATGCAAATGTTTTGCTTAGTTTAAATTCATTTTGTCATCCTCTTTGACCATACAGCCATTCAAGTTCGGTATACATTATACATTGATTTCTTTAATTGGAATTACAATATATAAAAGCAAGGGCTGATAAGCCTTTACATGAATTCCCCTTTTCTGTGTAGATGTGTGAGTTGTTAGAATCCTTTAGCAATGGCATGAAATGTTTCCATTTCTGATGTTGAATTAGAGTATTATTTTTACTTTTTATACTTGCCCCCAAATTATAAAGTGCCAGTAGATAGCAGATTGTGTCTGCAGCTGGCCTAGCAGCAGGTTTTTCATAGCAGCGTTTACATTTCCAGTAAAGACTCAGCACTGCTGATTTTCCTTAATTTGACGTTCGGTGGCATCTCATATCCTAGTTCTAAATGAGTAGGCTAGTAACAGTCAGGTGAACTAAGTTGCAGAGCAGGCTGGGAAACTCTTTGTATAAATGGATCCATAGCAAACGTTTGAGAAACACACAGTATAGCTAACTAGCTAGTCTAATACCCTGCAGGCACTGCCAGCATGTAAATGAATTAAAAAATCCCCCCAGGGCTCAGAGAACCCACGGAAGAGGAGGCATAAAAAGGTGTAAAAGTCAGAGGGATGCAGGACCCAAACCCAAAAATGCAATGCCCTGTAAAACAGCAAGACTGATGCACATAGGAACTCACAGAGACTGAGGCAGCATGCACAGGTCTGCACAGGTCTGCACCAGAGCTGAAAGGAAACGTGGCCACCTGCCTTCGTTCCTAACCCAGAAGCAATCTCCAATTGGTAACCATTTGCAAAAAGAAAATTTAGTTTTCTACAAGAGAGTCTCAAGGGAGAAACTACTCTTAAAGGCATACTACATGTTCTTTGTCAGATCCAAAGGAAGCTCCAATTCCCCAGACTCCAAAAGGCATTCCAAATATCGAGATATGGGCTCAACCTGGGCTATAGGAGGATTTCTAGTGATTAGATAAAAGCCAGCATTTCTGAAGAAATTTCTGAAGCCAAGTCCTCTCCACCAAAGGAGGCATTTCCCTTATCACTGGTGAGACAAATTGCTATCTGTGGTGCCTATTAGCTTATCAAAGCTCATCCTGGCCCCTCCCCTTCCCTCTGCATCTCTAGTACCTGCTCCACATTTCCTAGTCTATGCCAGCATCCTGCCCTTCTCACCTCCACCCTACCCTAAACTTTTCAGCTCATGCTACTCATTCTCCTTATAAGCCTGCTATGCACCCTCCTTCCTGCTGTGTGTGCTCTCTGCTCCTTTTCACATAGCCAGGTCCAGCCAGCTGGCCATGTTTAGTTCTTTCTTTTTCTCTGTGCTTTGGCCTCTTCCAGATGCCTCTGGCCACTCTCTCTCTTATATCTTCATCTCTACAACAATAACCTTCTCCGTAACTATACCATGGAGAGTGGTCATGTCGTCAAGTTTATATACCCAGTGGTTGATGGCCAAAAGAAAATGAATTCAATGGTGTCTTTGGAGGCTTCTTGATTCATAATACTGTGTCAGGGCTTTTTCTTCCTTCCTTCCATCTGTCCTTATTCCTTCCTTCCTTCTTTCTTTAATTTCATCATATTTTTAAATTTTATTTATCCTGGTCTACAGAGTGAGTTCCAGGACAGCCAGGGCTACACAGAGAAACCCTGTCTTGAAAAAAAAAAAAAAAAAAAAAGAAAAGAAAGAAAGAAAGAAAGAAAGAAAGAAAACCAAATAAATTTTTATTTATATATTTTTTTCTTCTCTCTTTTACCCTACAGGGTTTTTACATATGTATTATTGTTGGGTTAAAGTGGTGACTGTCCCGAGTCTGCCCCAGGGCTCGGGCATCTGGGGGAGGTAAGACAAGGGAATTTTGACTACACTTACCCCAAGGCACCGCTGGGTCGGGTATTGGGCTGTGAGAAGTTACGGGACACTGCGGGGGGAGGGGGGGTAAGAGGAGCCTGTGGTCCCGAGAACTACACAGAGCCCACTCCGTCTGGTTCTCAGGCTCTTGAGCATCCCAGGCGCCACTGGATTCTGTGGAAGAGCTGAGAGCGAAGTGGGGGCCCCTGGGGATGGGTCTATCTTGTGGCTGAGAGGGAAAGGTGGGGAGGAGCCTGTCTGGATCCCACCGGGGACCTCCTCTTTGTCTTGTCGGTGGCAGGCTGGTTTGGTTTGGTAGAGGCCATGGTTTGGAGCGCTGAGAGGCCTTCTGCGGGAGACTAGACACGGCTCTTTAGATGAAGGCCTGTTCCTTCCTTCCCCACTGTGGATGCTGATGAAGAGAGACAGTCCATGGTTCTAGGGCATTTATTGTGAAACTGTACCTCACAACCTCAGGGCAGGCCTGAGGTTAAAATACCTTTTGCAGGGAGGAGTGGCTGGGAAGGGGAGTTTATTGGCTAAGCCTCTAGGTGCCTCACTAAAATGGGAATGTCTTGAGGCTATGCAACCACACCTCTACCTGTGGAGGGACTTGAGGCTACTGACTGATAGTCACATACCTAGGGAGAGCTGCAGCCTCCTGTCAGGAGCCTGGGGCCCAGGAGTGTGGCAAAATGCCTACTGTCCCTGTTCAGTTATCCCCTGCTGGGGAGCCCCTACTGGGTCTCTACAGTTTTAAACCTTATCTCAACCAGTAACCAGGCTGCCTTTCACTGTCCCACATATTATGGCTTCCAGTTCAGTGTTTTTATGTGATTCCTGAGTGTGTGAATGAGTGGGTCTGTTATTTATGCTTTCTCTTGGATTCTTTTCCTTCTGTTTTTTTTTTTTTTTTTTTAATCCTATTCTAATGTGTTAGGTTTTTTGTTTTATTTTATTTTATTTTATCTCTTGGAAGACTGTTTGGTTTCAATGTGAGACCCCCAAAGGGGGTGGATATAGATGGGAGGGGACATGGGGACAACTATTACAAACATTCTTCAGCTCATAATAGTGGTGCATGCCTTAACCCCAACATTACAGAAAATGAGGCCAGAAGATTGTGGCTTAAGGATAGCCTGAGCTACATAACAAGACCCTGTTTCAAAACGTTCCAAACAGACTCAGCAAAACAGGAGTAGGTTGGATAAGTTAGTGGGTTGCTGTTTTCTATTGATCTCTGTTCCAGGGAGTGAGCATTTAAGTACTTATTAGGCCCTTGTTCTTTGGACCATTCCTGTCTCTTAAGTGTACAGTGAAATAGACTGAGTTTCAGGGGCTCATAGATTGGAGAAAAAACTAGTATCTCTAATTTGCAGGACTGATATAATGAGATAACTCTGCACTTAACTATGCTTTTGAGTTGAAAAGATAACTGATTGCATAAAAGTGGGTAGAGAAGGCATCTTGGGGTGGTAATAATTCTGTTCATTGACTCTAGAATAAATGAGGCAGTGAATAGGGCTGAAGGCTGTTCTCCATAGGACACACAAGGCATCCAGGGGTTCAAAACCAACCTTATGAGTAAGAGAAGTACAAAGATCTGGTGTGTCCTGGGGAAAGTAAAAGATGCTAAGAGATGATGCAGGCAGCTGAGCCAAGCCACAGAGGACAAGGACTTTACCTTACCATTCATGAGAAATTACTGGCAGGTTTATTTTAGGGATATACTGTTGGCTCCATTTGAGACAGATCATGCTGCAGGCTGAAGTGAGAAAGAATTGGGCTGGGGTGGGAGCCATCACTAGAGAAGCTCCAAAATGGGGTTATCATATGGAAAGAGTAGCCTGGCCTCTCCTTGGCCTATCTGATAATTAAACACTTTGAAGGAAGATTGAAAGCACAAGCATCTCTTAGATCTCTCTGTCAAAACCACTTATGTGGTACATTGTGTAGCTGTGGCCACATGGAGATCAGAAGCTCCAGGTTATTCCTTGTCTCTATTCAAGGAGACTCTGGGCTCACAGTGACTTCATATGTACAGATGTTAAAAGTAAGTTCCATGAAAGTGTGGTGAACTTGATGATGATGAGGTTGAGTGGCAGGTGGTCAAAACATCCATCCCTAGCAGCAGCATAGTGCCAGCATATGGTAGGTGCTGAGTGTGTAGAAGATTTGGCACCATCAGCATTTGGAAGACATCTGTACGACCGTGATCATCACCATCACTAGAGACTTTAGGTTTCTCTTCAACATCTCTGTTGATTAGTGCTTTCGAAGTGACCAGCTGTGTTATGCAAGCCAAGTTTCTCCACTTGGAAATTTGGCTATTTATAAGTGAACTCAGTAGCATAGTAATGAGAACAGATTTGTCTTTCCTTGAAGTTTTATAGTTTCTAACAAAAAGGTAAGGCATTCCATCCAGAGTAGTTTGTATCACATTACTAATTATATATTATGTCAAACTAAGGCCTACACCAGTGTTTATTCATGAGAACTTCAAAGATGAACATACCCAGTGTTTTCTCAGCTTTGGGAGGGTGGGAGAATTATGTGATTTGGACCAGACATAAAATGTTATCTACCTTGAGTTTAAAAGAATCATTCTGGCTTCAGTATGGGAAATCAGAAATATGGTTTCCAGGGTAGGAAAAGCATAGTTCAAATAACGTCAGCTGAGAGTGCTGGTGGATTGACTGGTGGGTGGCTATGGTAAGCATCTGTGTAGGGAAAAGTGACCAGAATCTAGATATCACTGAAAGGCAGAGAAAAGGAATAGGCACGTTGGTTAACTGATAGGGGAGATAGAAGTCGAGAATAATTGCTTGTGGCTGAGGAGGCAGAAGGTTGCATCACATATTTGCTGAGATGGAAGGCTGACAGTGGAGTAGACTTCAGATTGGTTAAGACAGAGGAGAGACTTTGGGCATTCAGTTTAATAACAGTATGAAATGAAAAGCCAAATGTACTAAACACACTAACCTGGAGAACAGGGGAAAATTTTATCCAGAAGTATCAATTTGGGACTGTGCACATTTAGATGATATTTAAAGCCAGGACTGAAAAACAAAGTCCCCTGTGACACATAAATTATTGAATTATTAACTTTTTAAAGCAAATTGATTCTCTTCTGAAGTCATATTATTGGAAAGTTGGAAGCATTGCATCGGAGATCATGTTTTCTACAGATCAGACCTAAGGAGCCTTTCTCTAAAAGCAAATCATTAAAGAACATCACAGGCATGCTAAGCCATGTCTTTCCCTGAAAGCCAGAGCAAAGGACCTTAGGGGGGGACTCCTCTTGCTCCTGTGGGTGACCCATCAAGGGAAGGAGACACTTTTCTATACTATCTCCTGGGTAGTGCCTCACAGCATGAAATATTAAAGACCTTATGAGATGAAAGGTACGTACAGGTTAAAGAGTAAATCTGATTTTGAATTTTGTTTTTTCCTCTGAGATGTATCATGATGCAGTCAGTTGTTGTACCATGGATTTGGTCAGCTGAGGATTATTTTCTTTTGTATTTTCAAGTTGTAGAAATGCTACATACGTTACATAATGCCAGCACTGAAGCGATGAAGTACAGAATGCCTACTTTTCTGTATTAGCATTGCTGTGATTGGTTACAAGGACAAAGTGCAGTAAACAACCATTCATTATTACTGACTTGAAGCAGAGGAGACAGGATAATAACCTCAGACCTTTGGTCTCTACCCAGACGCATGATGTCATCTAAGCTTGGGTTGGCTTCAGGCTTTGCTGTAGAAGTAGGCGGTGTGCTTTTGTGAGGCCGAGTGCAGCCTGGCCCTGTCACCAGCCTGGTCTCCTTGGCCACTTCCTGCAACTGGAGTGGAAGTAAACACTGAACCCTAAGGGGAAGACAAGCCTGCACTGAAACTCTCTACGTTAACTGAGCTATATATGCTCTGTCTTTGGTGCTGTAGCTCACATGGGCTTGATAGAGCAATTGTCCAAGTCTTGCCATGAAGCTATTCTGTGAAAAGAGTTGTACTCAAATGTTTTGCAGACCTGGGGTCTCAAGTGCTGAGCAGCAAATTGTACCAATAAATGACAGGATGGAACTTGATGAAATAAACATTTCATCAGGGAAATATTTCTTTATTTCTTTTTAATTGATGCATAGTAGCTACATATTTATGGGGTTCAGTATGATAATTTAATTCATGTATACAATGTATGATTGTCAATCAGGGTATTTAGTATTTGGGTTGGATGTTGGAGACTTCTCTTCTGGTTATTAGGATGATGACAGATCATGTATGTTACCTTAGGTGTAATAGTCACTTTACTGAACATTTTCTATAAACTCCATGGTACTCCATCTGTCTCCACATTGGTATCTAAGATACATGACTACTCTGGCATCAGTCTCAGAGTTGAGTAAACCAAGGAACAGCGAGGTAAATAGCTTGTTGGAATCACATGGTTTATAACATAGAGGGGTGGGATTTGAACCTACTTATGGAGAAGTTTATTCTATGTTCTTCTTCTCCTCCCTGGTGCTTATTCATCTGTCAAGAAATAGTTATCACAGCTAGGACATCTACCAGCTAAGCCTGGTTTGAACCTTCCGGTAGGCAACTTTCTAGCTTTGTTACCTAGGTAAAATACTTTGTCTAGGTCCAGACTTCCTTATCTGTCAAGTATAATTTGCAGTGCAGCCTCGCTGTGAACACAAGTGTAGTATGCTTGTGGGTGCTCCTAGTTGAGTATATACATACAACAATGTTTAGTACTATATGCAGTAGTACTGAGAATAATAGTTACTAGGTCTGTGGCAGATGTTTAATACATACGTGTTCAGCGAGTCATTGTAATGTGTTAAGTATATTCTTCCATCATCTCTCCTGGGAGACCAGGAAATAGAGGAGATGTATGAAAAAGGGATAGGTAAACTCATTTGTGAGTGCTTGTAACACCATCATGACACAAATAGTACCAAGTAAAGTATGTCCCAGCTGAAGTCTTGTGGTCTTCCTCAGATTATCATTGAACATTCGTGAGCAAATATGTGATTTCTTTTAAAAATAGCATTTAGTATGCCTGAAGCATGACTTTACCTTTCACAGTCTGGTACCAGATGGTGGTGGTGGGGATCAGGATATACTTGAGTGGGAGAAGTAAGCAGAAGGGCTCTGAAGACAACTCTGTATAGTCCTGTTTGACAAATGGGAATGGTTGGAATTTTCTGAGGAAATAAACCAGGAAGTTTGTGAAAAATTGGAAATATTAGGGGCTTCCCTGTGGAGGATGTCAAATGCCTAGGTTTGCACTTAAAATAGCAGGATAGGTAGACCCACCTGTATGTTTGAAGATTGTAGACAAGACCTTGTTGCATAAGGTCCAGGGAGTGTTTATTTGGCTCAGTGAGAGCTGCGTGGAACACATGTACTCACTACATTCTTTTTCAGATTAGTCAAAGGATAAACAAGTATTGATTTTTACTCATTTTTATTTTACACCTAACCCGTTTCTTCACATAGGAATAGGCCATTTGAGAAGAGGTATGTAGTCTTACACACACACACACACACACACACACACACACACACACACACTCACACACACACTCACACTCACATGAATGCTTACACTGTTTTATGTCTCTGCTACTTGTTATATAGAACTAACTAACAAGCAGAAGCCCGGACAAACCAGAGCTCAGCTGAAGTTTGTTTAGTAGAATTCATGATATGCATTGGTAGCCGTTGATTCTTTTTTAATGTTTAAATCCAGAGGGTTGGTTTACGGACCAAAAGAATTTGTAAGAGAAAAACTGTATTGGCTTTGAGCATCAGCTTCTGCCACTGTTTACTCTCCGATGTGGAGGTGATTAAGAATAAGGCATCTCTCTTTCTCATGTGATCTTCCACTAAGCTATGGTTGGGGTTCTCAACAGGCTAGACTCCAGCTGCATCTGCATCCTGCCCAGGGCTGGTGTGGAATGTGGTCAAGTGTTTAGAGTTCCCTATGGTCCATTCTCAGGAAGAGAACATCTGTGGGGAGGAGACTTAACATACAAAGTATGTCAGCCTGCTCCTTTCACTCCACCTTGAAACGAGATCCTTTCAGAGTATGGCAAAGCAGAGCACACACTTCATTGGTTTGAAATTCCTAGACCTAGACCTTAGCCTCTGTTCCTCTATTGCTAGAACTTGACCTGTGGGATACAAAGCCAACCTCACCCACTTTTCATGCTACTCTATGGGATGCCTCTTTCTTTGTCACCTGACTCCTTACCTCATTACCTTTGTTTCTTTTGCTCCCTACCCTTCTTCCCACCCTTTCTCTTCATTCTTCCTGTCTACAGGAGTTCTTTACCTACGCATGGGGAAAACGTTCTGTGCCTTTCAAGCTCAATTGCCTATAGCAAAACTCTTCTTCAGCTTCTAATTCTTACATTAATAGGCAGTCTTAGGGTTTTACAAAATAAGGTCTTCCTAATGAAACCTTCACTTTTATGGCTATCTGCTGGGAAGTGAGCAATCCTGTTTGGGAAGTAAAAACAAGGATTGTCTCCTAGGCTTTGCTGTCTCCTAAAACAATGCTGATATGTAAGAGGAGGCCGAGGGAGCCACTGGGAGTGAAAAATAGAAATGATAAATTGTAAATATACTGCCCAGCTGCAGAAGCAGATATGGACTAGCAGTCTGCCCTCTTATTTCCTGATGTTGAACTTTATCCTGGATGTGTGGAATGGAGAGGGTAGTGAGACTATAGTGGGACAGATGTCCTTTTTGATTAGATAAGAGTTCTGACTTTTTAAAGCATGCTTTGCAGAGAGTGATCCTAAAGCCTCAGGAAGCTAATCTCTGGAAATAACGTTCTTACGCCTTTTCCACTTGAACAAAGTGCAAATGCTGGAGGAAGGAGAGAGAAAGTTTAAGGCGCTATTTTGAGACATTACAAATGATACTTAGGATCAGATCATGTCTTATGCCAGGTTCTAGACAGAAAGCCATGCCATCGTGCCTTGAAGCAACCACATTTTTTTAAATGCCCTTTGCCTATGGAGTATCTATTACCCTTCAACACAGAAAGCAAAATCAATTCTGGCCTGGTGGCCATCTTATATTTTTTGGATTCAAGGGATGCTCGTTAAAGCTGGATTCATCTTCAAGACATGATTAATGTTTGCCCATTTGCAAAGACAGATGTAAATGTGATAACTTGTGTTTTCGAGGGCCATCCCATGTGAGGCTGCAGAGGAGATGGAAGTACCAGGGGCTCCTGCTGAGACTGTCCTGTTGCCTTACTAAAGACCCACAGCAGCTGAGGAGTAGAAAGCAGCTGGTCTTGTTCATCTTAGGAATTTCACACCAAGATACACTGAGGAGCCAGATGTGTTACAGGATGCAGTCTTTGGAAACTGACAGCAATCTATTCCTCTCCTGGCATCAGGAAATAGAGAAAGTTCAATCTCGTGGCAGAGACTGAAACATATTAGCATTTAATGCATGTTTTGTGATGAGCTCTTAGTCTGTTCTAATTGCATCCTGCGTTTGCCAGAACTGGAGTTGGCAGGTGGCAGGAGACCACCGAGAAAACTTACTACTTTTAGAAATAGGTTAAAGAGCTTCAGATACTGAATTGCTGAATGAAAAACAAAAGAAATAGAAAAGGAGGGCATGTGTGCTCCTAGGTGTGGTGGAGGAGAAATTTTATTGTATATATGTGAGAGAGCATAGCCAGAAGCAGAGACATCTGGAAGAGCCCAGAGTGAACAGAAACCTGAACCGGGCCTTGTGAGGTGAGAGGGGAGGGGAGGCGGGAAAGCCAGACCAAGAGACAAAAAGACCAGGAGGATAGAAGGTTAAAAGGACAAAAAAAGGAGCAGCATAGCCAAAATGTCTGGATTATATTGAGAAGGGCAGATGGAGGAAGAGCAGCCCAGTCACTGACTGGGCTGGAGAGGTTTAGGTTAGAGGGCGGGGTATGCCAGTTAACCTTCTAACAGGTAGGGACTGAGGAATGCTGGGAGAATCTAGAAGCCAGGACTGCTGTGCTGTTAGATAGGCACCTCAGCCACTCCTCCCAGGTTTGTGACCTAATAGATACAGCCTAGGAAATCTTTTCCTCCAGTGTTTGATGTTTTTATCTCTGCATCTCACATTTGAAATAGGATTTTCCTGCATAAGGTGACATAATTCTGGTTTATCACTTAGGTAAATGAGCTGAATGGTCTTCCTGCTGTCCATGGTTTAAGGAAATGCAGAATACACGCTATATTTTTAAATAATCTTCATTTTGTGTGAATTTGTGTTTTTCCTACATGTATGTCTGTGTGAGTGTTGGATCCTCTAGAGCTGCCATGTAGGTACAGGGAATTGAACCTGGGTCCTCTGGAAGAACAGCCAGTGCTCTTAAACGCTCTCCAGTCCAACACATACTAAAACTACATTCTTTAGTAAGCAAATTTGCTGTTCTAGATTCATGAAAAAGATTTTTAAATGAATAATTAGTCAATGTGTAAGAAAAAACTTAAAACTTGATTAATTTTAAAATGTGGAAGAAGAACCTCTGGGCCTTGGAGATAGCTCAGCAGGACAAAGTTCTTATTGCAAAATCTTGATGTGTGTTCAGTTCCTGGAACTGGGGTAGAAGGGAAGGAACCACTTCCAAAGGTTGCCTCTGACTTCCATATGCACGCCATTGTTACGGTCACACATATACATGCGCACACACAATAATTTCAAGGTACAGTTAAAAGATGCACTTTCATTGTTTATTAATATTTCATTTAATTGTAGATTAAGAGCAAGAGTATTTATTGCTTTATTTATATCTTGCAAAGAACCCAGTGCTTAAATTCTTTCATTTTATATTTAAAAATACTGAATATGTTCATTATATATAAAGAGAAATTAAGTTTTAATTTTTAGGATTTGCTATATTACCCTGTGTAAAGTCATAGTGAAACTGTGACTTGCACCATCAAGCTGTTAGTGCTTCCTAAGGCTTAACTAACATTGACTGATGCTGCAGACCCTCACATACTTAGTTGTCATTAGCTGAAGAAATATCTTCCAGTCAAACCATATTTTGTGTATTGTCATATCTCATATCCCTGTACCTTCAGCCATGTTTAGAAGTTTAAGCTTGCTATTCTGTTAAGGGAAATGCCTGTAAATTCCCACACACTGGAGAAGTATACATCTTGAACATCGTATATATTTTTGGAAATTTATATTATAAAAATTGAAATTGTTTAACTTTCAAAAATCCTATTAATATTTGGGTACTTGTCCTCACTAATTAGAATATAGAAAGTTTTGTGCATAAGACCCCAAAGGTTTTCACACTGTCAAATTCAGTTCACAGACAGAGGAAGTTACCTCAGTTGATGGTCAGAAAAATAAAAACAAATGCAAATTGTCTTCTGAACCAAAGAACTACAGTAGATGGATTGTTCCTAATTAACATATTGTGAAATAAGCCACTGTGCTCAGCCCTAACACCAGCCCTACTGTCTGTTTTTAAGATAGTTTCAAACTTCTCTGATTTGCTTCATAAAAGAGGACAAAGCTTAAATATTTATAGGTGTTAATTTTTATGCCACTGGGAGGGGGTTATTTGGGCATAGGGGTAGTTTTAACAAGTCTCTCTGAAGTGGTCCAGCTCCTTAGAAAACTGGCTCTCCAGATTGTGATAGTTAGCTGAGATGCACAAGTGAGAAAAAGGCGTGAAGCCATTGCTTCATTGGTTTGTACAGTTGGGGGAGGAGAAGAGCAGAGGGCAGGGTCCCAGGAAATGTGGTGTCCTCTAAAAACCCTGAGGAAGTATCTAAAAGTTCATTTATAATTGATAAATGCTAAGTTGGTAATGTTCATTTTTATTCTGGCTCCCTGATTTAGCTCTTAAATTTTTGTGAGTTTTGTGTTAACTTGTCGTTAAGGTCTTCACGACAAACTAGCAGCATTTTCTTATTTAATAACTTTTTTATAAGATTTATTTATTATATGTAAGTACACTATAGCTATCTTTAGATAACCCCCTCTTCTCGCTCAGGCCCCGCTCGCTCCGGCCTGCTTTCTGTAGCTGTCTTCTGACACCCAGAAGAGGGCATCAGATCTCATTATGGATGGTTGTGAGCCATAATGTGGTTGTTGGGATTTGAACTCACGACCTTTGTAAGAGCAGCCGGTGCTCTTAACCTCTGAGCCATCTCTCCAGCCTCCATTTAATAACTTTTTGTTTAAAAAATGATTGAGAGGAAGCTGAAAGGCTTCATAGAGAACTTATTACACAGAAATAATAGAATTCTGTTAATCTCCTGTGTAGTGTAAGTCAGGTAAATCCCAGGCTTCAGGTATCTCATGTGCATGGTGGCTTTTCTAGTCTTGTAACTGTGCAAGTTTATAGAAGAGCTTCAGCTTGCCCCAGGTCCCCAAAGACCTGACAATTCCATCTCTCAGTCCCCTTTGTCAGGTGGCTGCTCTGCAGATTCTGTCCATTGGGGCTGGCGTCCAGTGGGAAGAGATCAGTGCTCCCAGGACAACAGTGTTCCTTCAGGAGAAATGGAAATGACAGAAAAGAATTTATAAACTATCTGTGTTGGACGTCTCTGAGCAGTACAGATGGCAAAGCTGAGGTGTGTCAGCCTTTGCTGGCACCTGACATGGATGAGAAACAAAGTGCTGAGGAGAAGTTAGCACAAGCCTGTCTGTCCCATTCCTTCTCTTGCAAGACATGTTCCATGTGGCAACTCTCCTGCTACAGACACCTCCACTCTTCTTTTCAATACACTTAGACTACTTATAGTTGAATACATTCTAATGAGCTGGTTGAGAGCCTCTGATTTAAATAAGAAACTGCATAAAATCTCTAATGCATCGATCATTTCTAAGGTGGGAGTCACTGTAGCGCTAGCCAATATCTTTAAGGATTTTTAAGCGATCTATTATAGTATGCAGCAGTTTAAGGCTTCTGCTGTAAACATCATGAAGGCTTCAAGTCTTTGTTGAAGGCAAGCATTATTGTACAAAATGATTAGAACTGCTAGGTCCTAATTATTGCCAAGAAATTTATCTTTAATAAGATTACATCATAAATCACCAATTGTAGCAAAGATAGGAAGGTTGACTTAAGCCGAAGATGATTGTGGTCAACGACAAGACCCATCCATGTTTTTTAAATGTTGGCTGTCTTTTGCCAAACACACATCCACAGATTATGTGTTTAAGAAAGTAGTGTCTAATAACTTCGTGTTGCATAGTGCTAACCAGACTCAAACCTTTGTCTGTGTTTGTGAGTCACAGTTGCGTGTCTGTGGACATATGTTTGGGCATATGGAGTCCAGAGGTCACCTGCTGCCATTGTTCCTTAGGAACTCTCCACCTCGTTTTTGGGAGGTGGTCTCTCTTGTTAACCTGAAGCTCACTGATTAGGCTAGGGAAGTCCCAAGGCTCTGCTTGTCTTTGCATCCCTAGCACTGGGATTATAGGTGCACACCACTGTACCTGGCTATTTTATGTGGCTCCTAGGGATTGCACTCAGTTCTTTATACATTTGGGCAAGTATTTTACCAAATGGCCCATCTCCTCAGTCTCGGGCAGAATGTTTTTAAGTTATTATTTCTTTAATTTTCTGAAACAAATTCAATATTTTTATTTTCTAATACAAATGAAATTGTATACATGTTGAATAGGCCACCTGAAGAATACCTATCACAGTATTGTTAGTATATGCTTTTTATTTAAAAAAAGACAATAAATAAAGACTGAACTCACTATATTCTTTTTACTTTAAAAACAACCAATTCCAGTTTTAGCTTCCAAGTAAAACAGTCCAGCTATGTCTGAATAACCCTGTGCAGGGAAAATCAGAATTAGAAATGGCTATGGTTGTAAGCAAGAGCTATCACTACAGCCTATGAAATTTGATGAGAAGGGGTATATTTGCATATTCTCTTAGTGCTTCTCCATAGGATACCTGGTCTTTGCAAGGGGAAACTATAAAGTGGTGATTAGTTTGTTAATACCAGTAATCACATCTAACAGATTTCAGCACTGGTGGAAACCTTGGCTTAGGAAGGCTGTTTTAATAGGGAGAGACAAACCACATGTGAAGATGGATCCTGCCTCCTGGTTTACCTGGAAAGGTTTACTGAATAATTATTGTTCCGCTTTTCTATGTGCAGTCCTTGATAAATTTAGCCCTGAAAATACATTGAATTTTGGGTTACAAGACTCATAGATATGAGAAATGACTAGCCGATTTCTTAAAAATTGTTTAAACAGGCAAGGGAAAGGCCATATTAAATGTTTAAATGACAAACATCCAAGCAGCAAGAGAGCGTTGTGCTCCTGAGCTATCATTTGTAGAGCACAAATGACATAGGAAACTTCTTTCTCATGACTTAGACTTGACATTCATGTGCAGAGTGTTCCTTTCCCATTGTTCCTAAAGTCTAACACCATTCATATGGATTTGGGAGCATGAGCAAACTACAAGACTTGGCAATTTTGTTCTTTCTTCAGATGACACTTATTGAAGACCTACTGGGTGTCAGGCATTGTGCTAGGTGTTGAGAGCATGAAAGAACCTAAAACTTAGATTGTAGTATGTGGTAATGCTGGAGTGGTGCCAGAAAGTGAGGTGATGTGTGTCAGGCATGGGGGGTGGCTCTTCCTCAGGAGGATACCCTGGTTGATTTGGAAGCCTGAATCCCAAGTGAGGAAAGCAAGGACACTTGTGTAGAGCTAGGAAGCAGCTCTGTGTGACTGCTGAGAGGGATGGGTTGGAAAAAGTGCCCAGACACAGGGCATAGGTGTTGAGAGAGTGTTGTACACTGCTACTCTGTTCCTCCTTTAGTATGTTGTGTGGCTGCTCCTCAGCACAGGACGAGTAGTAATACTGGGAACTTAGGGTTCTGTGTCTTCAGATGGAATGTTAATGCGGTTTATGTACTATGTAATGTCATATGCATGCCATCCTCTGGAGAAGCAAGCATTGGGATTGGGAGTCACAATTCAAACTCGGGGGAGAAAACTGCCTATGGGGCAAACCAGAGCAGGGCATGCCTAGTTGTGTGAGGATAATGGATGCTCTAGATGAGATAGGTCTGTATATTAGGCTGGGGAGCAAGAGGAGAAACAAGGAAGTGCAGGGTAGGGATGAACTTGTATGATTTGTTCAGGTAGACCCTTAAGTGCTCCTGAGGCAGGGCTAAAAGATAGGGAATGATATGAACTCGGGAGGAAAAGGATCCCAAATATGACTGAAGCCTCTCATCATTCTGAATACCACCGCAATTGATGCATTTGCTCTAAGACTGCTAATGTAGAATTAACATTCCTTTCATATACAAATACTTTAAAAGCAATACCTTCCTTTCCTGAGACATGTCCTGAAAATCTTAAATAAAGCCGTGTATGATAAAGAAAGCTATCCTCCTATCTTCCTTTCCCAGAGACATGTCCTGAAAATCTTAAATAAAGCCGTGTATGATAAAGAAAGCTACCCTCCTATGTCCCTGTGGACCTCACTGTAACCTTATCAGTTGTAACCCTGTCTGATATCCCTCTGGAACCACCTAGTGCTGAGGTCGCTACTACAAACTCCATCAAAATTCTATATGTGGTTACTGTAAATAAAAAATAAAAATAAACAATGAACTGCACCCTTCCCTTAAGGAGCCCATACCTGTACTTGTGTGCACTTCATTTCTTCTGAGTGTTTCTTTTTCTCCTAGAGCTCATGTTTAAGCATTTATTAAAATATTTTTAATAAAAATCATCGACTCTGCTTTATAAAATGCCCAGTCCTGTCATTCTTTTCCACATCAAAGCTGAGAATCTGCCTTGACCTGAGGGGGGAGGTCCCTAAAATTCCACGAGCGCTTCTTGTGTGGTGCTAAGGGACAATGGGAGCTGTGCCTTCTTCACCTGTACCCCCAAAGCTGATGCTCTGTACTACATAGCTATCGTACTTTGAGCATCTAGGACTTGAGGACAGAAACTAGAGAGAGTGGACACAAGCACATAGAAAAGGTCCTGTTATTCTTCTGGATTGTAACAAAAACAAAGAAAACCTTAGAATGAAGCCAAGGAATCTGATCAATTCTGTATTTCAAAGGCTTCTTCTACATAATATTATTAAATATTCACCATCTAACCTCTGGAAAAGGCAGCTGTTTGCTGCTTTTTTGCTTGTTTGTTTGTTTCATGTATATTTGCCAAGTTCTTGGTATTGGATTTAATAAACATGATGGGAAAATGGTATCTTGTTTGCCTAATAGAAATTCACATAAACGATAAGAAAAGCAATTATTGTTTTCTGTGACTTCCATCTGTTTATTGTCCTGAAGGCTTTATTGTCCCGTGGACAAATAATACACTATTGCTATGGATTGAATATGGAAAGCCCAACACTTGGACACATGTCTCTGCCTTTCAGTCAGGAAAATGTCTTATAATTTATTATTTTCTAATATAGATTCCTTGTGCATTTTATTATCAGAAAAATTATTCATAACTTTCAAGTTGCTTAAATCAGTATCTGAAGATAACTTGCTAATGATTTCTAAGAAGCTAAAATAATAAAAGAGAATTTTTCACTTGCCTCTGTTAGGTAGAAGCCTTAGTTTGGTTTTTGGATTCAGACCCAGCTTCCAAATTTGTAGTTAACAATTCTAGTGGGAAAAAAATCACAACATTTACTTCCAGGCTCCCAAGATGAGTTCTCATATCCTGGTTGGACTCACAGGGCATCTTTCTGCAGGGCAATAATGAGACTGAGATCCCCATGATGAGTGGAGTTGAGTCCCAGGTCCGCTCCCCTCTGTTTAAAATCTTGCCCCTTTCCAGTGTGCTAGAATGCTTTTGAGATAATTGTTTAAAGTCTCTTCTAAGACGTTCTGTGTGGCTGGCAGTGGTCCCAAACCATAACCTTTTTTTGTCATTTTGAGTTGTTTCTAAAAGTACCAACTGGTAGCTTTAATTAAAGTTTCTGTTGTGACCTTCACTGATTCCTGAACCACTTAGGAGCATGCCCTTGCATTTGTAGCATGAACACCATGGTAAATGCGCTGCAACCCTGTGGGGAATACAGTGAGTTCATCTCCTACCACGGTGCCAGTGCCATCAAATACATCTCAGGCATCCCCTCCTGATAATTGTTACTGCGGCACCTTCCTCGCCTGCTTCTGGTTCTTTTTCCCCAGAGCAGGATGAAACCTTAAGATGAAGGTACTGGGTATTTATCAGGAGGGATTCTTGGGGTTCTCCCTATGAGAAAGGGAAGGCAGCCTCTGCAGGGAGGGAGGTGGTCTACCACCTGAGCTGGAAGGTCCCGTCAGAAGTTTGACAAGTTATAGTACAAAGATCTGGATATTGTTGGACGGCAGCTGCCGTGGCAAGGACTAATCTGAGGGACACAACTGCCTTCACCTGAGGCTGTCTTAGTAGAGGCTGGCAGCCTACCTTGTGCTCTGTACTGGTAGCAACAAAAGAATGCCATGCATTGCCAGAACGATCTTTTTCCTGCTCACCACACTCCCCAAAGCCATATTTTCCATTGCCTTGTGTTCTGAGGCCAATGACACCAACAGGATGCACTGAAATCCTTGGTAGAACCAGCCTCATAACAGGATAGTTTTGGGATTTGATATGAAGACTAGGATATGATACCTCTGGAATGCCAGAAATGAGTGTTATTCAGTCCATTTCTATTGTTTCAATGTCACTGCACTTAGAGTAGTCTGAAACATCCCAGATGTTGGCCTTGGGTACTGGGGCAAAAGAAGGGGATCCTGTTTGGTAGTATACTGTGTATGTATCTCTCAGGCCTCCCTACAAGCAAGATGTGTAGATCTCAATAAATCCCATTGGCAAAAGTCAGCCGCAAACTCAGGGCATGCCTGAGGGTGGAAGTTAGAATGCAGCATTTATCCATTGTTCCTGTATTAATGTTAAGCATCAAAAGTGTCCAAAACCTAACACTCCATCTCTTTCTGCATTTCCTGTGATCCCCTTCCCATCCCCCCACCTTCGTGGCCCATCTGCTGCCATGGTCATGCTGTCACACTGATAGGCAGCTGCAAATCCCTTCAAGTCAATAATGACATCTGTTTTAGTTTCATTCTGTTGCTGTGATAAAATACTGAGCAAAAGCAACCAAGGGGAGACAAGGTTTTATTTCATCTAATACTTCCAGGTCACAATCCATCCCTGAGGGAAGTCAGGGCACTAACTCAAAACAGGATCTTAGAAACAAGAGTTGATATTTCCTGGCTTGCTCTCAGGCTAATAGTTAGCTGGTGCTCCCACACAGCCTAAAACCATTTGTCTAGGATTGTGCCACCCACCATGGGCTGGGTCTTCCTTGATCAATTAATAATCAAGATAACCCCCCCCACACACACACACACACAGATATGCCCACAGGCCAGGCTGCTGTAGGCAGTTCCTCTCAGATGACTCTGGGTTGTGTCAAGTTGATAGTTCAGGCTAACCAGGACACCTGAGCTTCTAATTTCATCCTGAGTGGGAATAGAATAAAGGACAGCTCTGCCCTGTCCTTCCCTTCCGTAGGAGAGGTGCCAATACACCTCTCCATTCTAGAGACTCCCATTCTATCTATCCTCTAACAAGACCATTCCCAGACACTTAGGGAAACAGGAGCACATTTGATGAGACTGTCAACAAAGCTCTACAACAGATTTTCTCCAGGGAATTCATGAATGTGTGGAGGGGTGACACATCTTCCTTCACAGTTCACCATGACATAAAGTACCCACAAAGAACTCAAGTCCTTTTCATTCCTCTCCCCCATTTTTCTGTCCACTTCCCCTAGCTCCTTTCTGAGTCCTCAAGAATTCTGCCTCTTTCTCCCCTTTCTGCTGTCACCTCATGATCCCCATATAAGAAACTCACATATGGATATATTCATGACAAAACAAGAGCTAGCTAGACATTCAGTGAGAGAAAAAAGCCAGTGTGAAGTGTGGTCTAAGGAGCATGAGAATGTCTATAGATGGTCCACAGCCAGCGCCTGCCTCAGCCTGTCTCTGACTGGCACTGAAGATTTTACAGCTATCTCACTTAAAGTTGGGTATTTAATTTTGAGGGCAGTTGTCTGTTTTGTTGAGAAACAAACAAAAAGAAAAAAAAATCTCGAGTTGCATTTTGGTAGTAAATCGAATTCTGTGAATTCTGTGAAGTCTCAGAACCTGAGACTAGTATCATCATAGTTTGAGTTCAGACTACAACTTGGTAATGAGTTCCAGATCTTTTTACCAGGAAAATGAAGGCAAAATTCTGTCTTAGAGACATGAGACCCCTTCTTTGTGTCACCAGAGACAATGCAGTCTCATTCTTTTTATTCCTGCTCCATGTTCTAGTATCTGATTGTCAGCTTGCAACACGCAACGGCCAGCCAGCACTTGTGTGGCTCAAAGTGAATCATCTCAAGTGAAATCATTGTAAGCACTACTTTGACCGTGCTGCTGACTAATGTTATTGTTGGCAATTGGCAGCTATATGTCTCACAAAACTTTTGAGTAATCTGGTTTGAGTGTCAGTTTTTAAAAGTCCTAGGACACTGGGATTGAATTTTCTCTGCACCCATCTTAAAAGCCTGGAAATATTTTTTTGTTGTTCTTTACATAAGGAAACGATAGTCTTGAGCCTAAGAAATGAATCCCTATCACATAGCACGATTTAACTTCCCTTCACTTCTGACTTAGAAAATATTTAGTAGTTGTATCTGAGAATATTTCTTGCAGATAGTTAGATCTTAGTAAAGTTCCAGTGAATACTGAACTAATTTCACTATGTAGAGGAAAGATAGTGTTTGTGACAATATGCTCATGGTTGAGACATTTCTATCACCACAGCAATGTTATATATTTAATGTTTTGGCACTTGCATGTATATTTTAAGGACATGAATATAAATTAAATGTATACATATTTCTTATTTCAAATAATTATTTATTTTGTTATCTTAGTCTAAAGGAAAGCCTAGGGTTTTTAATATTTGGACATTGTAAATGGGGAGAATGAAGATGATCCGTACAGTGACCTTCAGTTGTATGCTCAGTGCTCAGTAGTACTAAGCCTGTGAATCTGCAGCCCTGCGAGCTCTTTGTGAATTGTTTTGTAGCTGTTTAAGTTCATAGGAAGATAAACAAATAAAAGAAATCCAGGGGCCAACACATGTGTCACCATCTTTAGTAGACAGGGAAAAAGCTGCCCCTAAGAAGTATATAATGAGTACAGTTTTGTATAAAGACATAGCTACTGTATAATAATAACTGGTAACCAAGTTAATTTTCCACCATGGATTTGTTTCTTGGAAAAACACCAATAGAATGTTCACACAGATTAGTCGAAAGTTTGTTTCCAAAACAAAAATTGTAAATGTCTGTGTTTAGAGTATCTCATAGAAATGCAAACAGAACCTAATGTAGTCCATGCCACTAATACCTAACAAAGGTGAACCAGTCATGTTTTTAAATAATTTCTTGTTTTGCCTGTGGTTTGTTCTTTCTGCATTCTCTTTCATAATCGGAAGCTCAATTGAAACCACTGATCAGGGCTCAGCAATGTGTATTCAGAAACTGAAAATGGCTTGCCATTTCAGAGTGCAGAGGCAACACAGCCATGGCCTGAGCTACCTCCTGAAAGTGCTTTTCTTCTATAAGGTCTATTCTTGACTACTTCCTGGTTGGCTGCTATGGCAGTTGTCCCTGAAGTCGTGTGAGTCCATTAGAAATGTCTCTCGGTGGTTTCATTCATCCTCCCATCCATGAGATCCATGTGTTGTTTGTATTCCATTCATGCGCCAAGACACTCATGAATGGAGTCAGTGGACTCCAGGAGCTTGGATGAAGGAATTGGATCCATGTGATTCCAATAAAGGAGAAAGTCAATCAAGCTAAGATTTAAATTCATACTACCTGGTAGTTTCCAGGGAACTGTGGTGGGGCAAAGGGAGGGTTATTCCTGTAGATTAGATAAAAAGTAGTTATAAACCCAGAAAACCAGTTTAGAAAGCTTCTTTGAGAGAATGCATTTTCACAGATAACAAATTGATTCTGGAAAATTGAGCACTGCTAAAATAGTATTCCAAACAATGAAACAAACATGACTGTTGCAGATCAAAACATTTTACAGTATGGTCATGGTGCCATTCATCCCTCAGTGGCCACATGGTAAAGCTCAGCCAGCCTATTTGAACTGAGAGACAGTCACCATATTCATGGCGCTTTTCAGATGTGCGTTGACCAAAACCCGAGAACATAAACAATGAGACTGATAGGCTCTGGTTCCTTCATACATGCAGTGTGGAACGGGAGGGTACACATGAGTCAAGGCAGGCTGTCATGAGGAATATGGTTAGCCAGGAAGCACAGAAAGTCTGATCTGAGTACAGCTTTGTTTTGGAGTGTTCTAAATAAGAATGAATCTATGGTCTGTTCAGTCGTCGTTCTCTTAAAAATATCTGAAAGTTATATAAACTCGTCTTTCAAGGTACATGAACCCGGGATTTTCAAGCAAATATTTTCCTGAACATTACTATGAGGCCTTATGGTATTTACTGTTATAGTTAGAAAATGACACAATAAGCTGGTGTTTGTCTATAGTCATAAAGCATTCTAAATTTGTCCTGTGTTGATATTTTCATCTATCTTGTACTTTGGGTTGTGTTTTTCTGTCCTGTATTTTGATTTCTACTGTTAATTTTGTTTTGAGATCATAAAAGGGCTTGAGACATCTCTTTAAAAGCTCATTAACTTATTGGTACTTTTTATTTTTTTATTTTTTTTTGACAGATCCATGTGTTTCCTCAAGCTTTTCAAATATATTCCTCAAATAGCAGAAACTTGCTTGGTGATTAGGGGTATATCTTGACATTATTTCCTGAAACAAAATTATAAATAAAATTCAAATTTTCACCTTTTAAAAATCCTTTCAACCTGACATTACAAATTGGCTTCAGTGTACATGGTCTTTTCTTTTTTGTAGGTGATAACCTTTTCTCTGGGTGTTTTGATTTATTTTCTTTATTTCTACATCTCTGAGATTCATTCTCACTGTCATTCCTAGGGTCGCCTGGATGAATAATCTAGGTGCATGTCTTCCTGTAGGTGGAACATCCTAGTCTGCCTTACCCTGCTCAGTGTTTCTGAAACCAGTTTATCTACAGCATTAATCTATAATTAATGGTGCCCTCGATTGCAAGTATTGAAGTGCTAAGGAATTGGGAATTATGGCTGAGTGTTTAACTCTAAGGATGGCTCAGTCACTGGGAAATGAAATGTCACCACTGCTTTTACTGCAGGAACAACTGCTGGTGTGCCATAAACTTGGCGTGGCTCTCGGGATGCAAGTGAGCAAATAGACAGAATTCCTTTTCTTTTGAAGTTTACAGTCTCAGGCAAAGAATCCATCAATATAGACTCTAGGCAACCCCAGCTTAGAACTGAGTATGAGATGTCATCTTCATTTACGAGTAACATCTGTTTATTAATTGCCACGGCCAGGCACCCGGAGGGAGGAAGCCACTGCAGAAGGCGTAAAGCACTCAGTCCCTGAAGGACATTTACAACCAATATCACTGCATTTATATATTTCTGGCAATAGATGTGGTATTTTATATACTACCTGGGGTGTATTCCATATATTTTTTATGTATCTTCATAGTGTTTATTTGACCAAGAGGTTGGTAAAGTAAACGAGCTTAATGATTTTCTTTTAAAACGAATAAAAGTGAAACAACACCAGGCTCACATTCATCTCCCTATGCAACAATGTTTAATTGTAAGCAGTATAACTGCTCTAACTGACACGATTGCCTTCTTACATTCTCTATCATTTCTTACAGTTATTGCCAGTTTTCGAGGCACCGTCCCATATGGCCTGTCATTGGAAATCGGAGATACCGTTCAGATCCTGGAGAAGTGCGATGGTCAGTGACCTCCCAGTTATGACTTGAAGTCGTAGGAAGAGATTCTTATCCCATGGACTCTTCATGACCCTTCAAAGTTCTGTCTGTTCATTTCAGAAACTTTTCCAGTATTCACAGCTAACTATTTTGACAAAACTTGTTTCTTACATATTTGATGTGTGACTACTGGAAAAACTAGTATTATTTTTTAAGTTGATTATATTTTTTCCAAATTTATCTCTAGTCCTTACATGGAGATGCAGAAATCACTGTTGGTAGGAATTCATGAGTAACTCCAGCTCTGAAGGTTTTCCTGAAACCCCAGAGATCAAACACTGGAGTGCAAGCTTATAACTGGTACACCTCTGGTCGAAGCTCAAAAGATGGCGCACCTGAGGTGGAGTAGCAAGAAACTGAGGCAGGCTGGCCAGCTCCACTCTAGCCTTGATGCAATCTGTCTTCTCCAAATTTGGAATAAAATTATTCAAAGAATTTGAAATGTTAGCAGACTTCATTTGTGATTATTATTAATTTATTTAAGAGGTATCTCATTAAAAATACTTCCTCTATTCTTAGATGCTTCCTTCTTGTTCTAGGATCTACTTTGAAATTTTAGTGCTTGAAAGGATCCCAGATGAACTGTCTACATTTCTTTTTAACAAAATGACTAGAATGTCACAAGTATACTAAAAAAAAAAAAATTCCTTTTAGAATGCTTCTTTACTCTAGGGATATATTATATGATAATGTTCTATCTTGCAAAGTTTCATCAGGCATTAAATTGTGTTTGAACAAATGAAACTACTACATTTAGCTGAAATCTGGCTTTAAATGCTGGTAATATGTGGATATTTATTCTGTCCACTGTAATTAAAAAATTCCAAAATATAATAAGGATTCTTGTGTCATTACTGAATGCAATCAGTCTGTTTCTCCTGGTACAGAAATATAAAATTGTCCTTAAATTGGTGCATAGAAACAAGGTGTATATTTAATGGAATATAGTAATCTAAACTTATTCTGCATAATATAATTATACAGAGATCTGTCTGACATTTCTGAAATTATCAGGACATTTTCAATTCTATTAGAATAATTATTACAAATCAATACATGTCTTAGATCTGTTTTTAAGAGAAAATAATAAACCCTGAAATGCAGATTTTCACTTCCAGCCCGGTCTTCCTTACTGGAGCTGCTGTTCAGATGATTAGATGTGAAAAAAAAATATGAATACACACACACACACACACACACACACACTACACACACACACACACACACACACAAGTGAAAACATTGTGAGCAACCAAAATAAATATAATAACAACTCAAACATTTGCTTTCAAAAGTTCAGTTAGTCAAAAATAGTTAAATTAGATAGAATATTTCTACACACTAAAATAATTTCCTATCAAAGAGAAAAGTGGCTTCTGCACTTACAAAAAAGTATGCCTACATTTGTTTAAGTTGGCAAAAAAGAGAAGTCTCCCTCAAGAGTGGAACTATAATACTTCTTCTGGGTCATACAGAGTTTAAGCATCATAGACATTGTGGCAAACTATGTTGATCAAGTAGTACAGTGATGAGAACTATACACGCCCATTTGGGTAGCAGCTCTTAGGACATGAGGCTGATCTAGTGGCAGGTGGAGGGCTTGTGTATACACACATCTGTTACATCAGTGCTGGCCAGACATTTTTATAGGTTGTGAGCTTGTGTATACACACATCTGCCACACCACTGCTGGCCGGGCACTGTTACAGGTGCTGGACTTATGTATACACACATCTGCTGTATCTGTGCTGGCCGGGCACTGTTACAGGTGCTGGGCTTGTGTACACACATCTGCTGTATCTGTGCTGACCGGGCACTGTTACAGGTGCTGGGCTTATGTACACACATCTGCCGCATCTGTGCTGGCCAGGCACTGTTACAGGTGCTGGGCTTATGTACACACATCTGCCGCATCTGTGCTGACCGGGCACTGTTACAGGTGCTGGGCTTGTGTACACACATCTGCCGCATCTGTGCTGACCGGGCACTGTTACAGGTGCTGGGCTTATGTACACACATCTGCTGCATCCGTGCTGACCGGGCACTGTTACAGGTGCTGGGCTTATGTACACACATCTGCTGCATCTGTGCTGACCGGGCACTGTTACAGGTGGTGGGCTTGTGTACACACATCTGCTGTATCTGTGCTGGCCGGGCACTGATGCTTGGCAATCAAACTTGTGCTTTTCATGAGGCAGAATTTAGAGTGGCATTAAATCTGCATAGACTCCCATAGACATAGTGTGGCCTTTAATAAAATGGGAGAAGTGAGGCACAGGGAGGTAAAGTAGTGTCCCCTGATTAAAGAATAAGCTGGGCTTGGTGGCACATAACTAATTTCAGCACTTGGGAGGCCTAGGAAGGAAGACTCTGAGTTCAAGGCCATCTTAGGCTACACAGACCCTATTGTAAAATAAAACAAAATAAAAAATAGCTAGTAAATTTCAGTGGGTTTCTTTATTTAAGCTCAATGCTTTTGATCCAAGCTCTTATTTCCATTTATACAAATTTCCGGTTCAATTTTAATAAAACAGAATATAAATAAAATGCTTAAACTTGGGGTCAATTGATCTGATACCTAGCCTAATAATCCTAGCATCATTGTGTTTATGCATAGAATAGTCAATGAAGATTAAAATTCTAACATCAAAGAACATATCATTTGTTATCATTTGTATTCTTTAATATCATCATGCTTTATGTATTAAAATGTAATCATGATTATTTCTCCACAGGCTGGTACAGAGGATTTGCCTTAAAAAACCCCAATATCAAGGTAAAAACTGTTATTTCTAACTATAATGAGAGGATTCTTTAAAAAATTTTGCTATACAATTGAAATTATAGTTGAGCTCTTAATTAGGCTCCACAAATGGTAATACATATTTTCATAATTTGGGGAATCCTTTGAATTTGGATTAAAGTTAAGGTAAGATACTAAAATCATAATTCCTTACTGCCCATGAAAATTTTACTGGGAAATCCTTAAGCTTATTAGATATAAACAAAATCTTTTTGAAGTGTTAGTTTCCCAGAGAGGTAAATTAAAATTCAGGCAGGAGAAATATATTCCAAAAGAAATATGGAATAATGATATTTAATCTTTCAATTTCCTGTATTATTGTTTGTAAGATGCTGGTATGGAGAAACATGTTTGTTATAGTGTCGTGGTAAAGGCTCCTTGGGTGGTGGGGGCTGAAAGAGAAACACGGTACTTGTAAGTGTTCATATTTCTAGCCATCCTAGGAAGCTCCTGAGAGTCTTACTATACTTAGAGGCACCCTTCGGAAGCAATGTGACTTTGATTTTATCTTTCATCTGGATAGTTCATGACTTTTTATTGTAATCTTTACTATTGCTTTATTCTAATCATCTGTAGCTTTTGAATATGTTTCTCTATTCTACTGTGTTGTTCCTTTTAAACAATTTTATTAGGGTATGGGTATATGTGGGTGCACGCACATGCGAGCAGCAGACCCACATAGCATGGTACAGAGGCAGTTCTCTCTGTCTAACATGCTTTTTCCAAGGACCAAACTCAGGTTGCGAGGCTTGACGACAAATGCCCGTCTTGTGGGCTCCTCTAGTATGTTCTAGTACGCCATTCTTTTTTTTTTCTTTTTCATCTCTCATTTTCAAAATACAATCTAAATTCCTTTGCCCGTCTATTTGCTTAAATGTGGCTTCTGCTAGAATATCCAACTGTGTTTAATTACTTCATTTTATTATTTTAGATCAGTCTCAAGGAAAGCCTAAGGGACAAATGAGCATTTAAATTTAATTTCTTGATACTTTAGTCTTCATTTAAAGTTTTTTTATTTTTGGACATCTGCAAGGCACATGCAAATATAGCTTTGATATTTAATTATTCATCTAGCACACATTTTTGAAAAATTTATTATGATTTCTCTTTCAATTCCATCTCATAGCATAAATTTTGATTTTAACTTTTCTATGCTAATGTTGCTTTATTTGTTAATTCTGTTATATTGAAATAATATAAATTTTATGAAAAAAGTTAAGAAGCATTCTCTTCCTATTTATTTTTGTAGACAATGTAGAATTGAGTCAGGTCTTAGCTGTTGTAAGTACCTTTAAACACTGAGTCATGGTTCTAGCCCCAATTTTTTTGTTTTTTAAATACCAGGAATTGAACGTACAGCACAAATGTTTTCTCACAGAGCTCTATTGTAAGCTTAAATTATTCACTGGAACGTAACGTTCAGCCTGGTCTGATGTTATGTGTTTGTAATCCCCGCACTTGGGAGGCTGAGGGACAAGGATACCCTGCAAGACTCTGTTGCAAAGATAAACAAAAAGAATGTATTTACTGAGTGAGATTTGATTTTATTTCAATTATATTGCAGAATTCAAAGCCAACCTAGACAGTTATATGAGACCATGTCTCAAAAACAAAAGCCAAATGACAACATCATATGTGCTTGTCTTAGTCAGGGTTTCTATTCCTGCACAAAATATCATGACCAAGAAGCAAGTTGGGGAGGAAAGGGTTTATTCAGCTTACACTTCCACATTGCTGTTCATTACCAAAGGAAGTCAGGACAGGAACTCACATAAGGCAGGAACTTGGGGGCAGGAGCTGATGCAGAGGCCATGGAGGGGTGCTGCTTACTGCATTGCTTCCCTTGGCTTGCTCAGCTTGCTTTCTTATAGAACCCAGGACTACCAGCCCAGGATGGCACCACCCACAATGGACTGCGCCTCTCCCACCCTTGATCACTAATTGAGAAAATGCCTTACAGCTGGATCTCATGGAGACACTTCCTCAAGGGAGGCTCCTTTCTCTGTGATAACTCCAGCTTGTGTCAAGTTAACACACAAAACCAGCCAGTATGGTGCTGTTTTTCCCTCTTTTTTTAAAACCACAGTTTTTATGTAGAACTATTGAATTTTCTTATTTATAAAAAAACATACGTATTTAGATGGCCAAATTAGTGACCTGTAGCCATAAATCAGCTTTGAGAAAGCATAGCTGTAAGACAGTCACAAGTTTAAGGTCAGCCTGCTCTAGATAATAAATTTCAGGTTAGACAAGGTTACCCTGCAAGACTCTGTTGCAAAGATAAACAAAAAGAATGTATTTACTAAGTGAGATTTGATTTTATTTCAATTATATTTAGAAAATCTCTAAAAGTGTAACAGTTGTACCTAGTATTAGAAAATAATTATTTATGCCACATTGCATTTTATTTAGCCCATAGGGTGTGCTGGTGTTTTGCTATTCCTGATACTGTCGTGGTTGTAACTATTTGATGCATCCTGCTTTCGAACAACTGTCCTTAAGAGATAGCTAGACTATAACCTTCATGTTTTCTCTTGCAGGGTATATTTCCTTCCAGCTATGTTCACTTGAAAAATGCCTGTGTAAAGAACAAAGGGTAAGAAGGAATTGTATTCATAGTTGGAAGATTTTGCCACAGCTGCTATCTTAGAATCAAAAAGCTTTAGTAATTGTGTTACAGAATCAACTACAGAAGAGCAAACCATGGTCCTTGTTGTTTGATAAGGAGATACTAAGGCAGCCAATAGAGATAATTAAGGGACTTATTTCTGAGTGCGGAGCCACAGGAGCATGCTCGGTTACTGTTGTATCTCTTTGTTCATCGATTGTGAAACCTGTTTAATCTTAAGCAGAGAAATTGGTTCTTCTTGGTTTCCTGCTGTTTAGAGAATCATGCTCAGCAGAGCCCCTACCCTGGTGAGTCAGGTAGCCTCAAAGCCCATGAACTTCCTTAACTTACTACTGGTTGTAGAGAAGCTGAGCCTGTGGTCAGCAGGGTGCTGGGTAGGCAGAGTGCTTCCTGGGCAAACCCAACAACCCGAGGTTGATTTTGGGAAGTCACACAAAGTTTGTAGACAACTGACTGCACAAAGCTGTCCCCTGACCCCCATCTGTGTGCCACTGCACATGTATGGCTTACACACATCATACATACACAGTAATAACAAATAAAAAGAAAACTGGGTGTGGTAGTTCATCTTTAACTCCAGCACCTAGGAGACAGAGTCAGGCAGGTCTCTGTGAGTTTGAAGCTCACCAAGTCTACACAGTGAGTTCCAGGCCAGCCAAGGTCGTAAGACTCTGTCTCAAAAGCCTAAGAACAGGAAACCCCATCTGTTCTCTGAAGTGAGTATAACACCATGTCCTTGTGTAACTTCATACATTATTTCTCTATTTGACCTATGAATCACATCCTGCCACAGATTGCTACAAACCTGGTGTAACACAAAAGTCACAAACTCAATTAAAATCTGTGCATTAAAAAAACCCTGATGTATGCTTCTTCAGCATATTTAAATAACTAGTTTCACAAAACAAAGCATCTGACATGCCTGACTGATATGTTTTATTGGATGGATCTCATTGATCACTGAGGACTTCGTCAGTATTTTAAAATATGTTACAGCCTACTTCTAACTGACTGGAAGCAGCTGTAAGAATAATGTCAATCACATGAGGTCCATAAAATATCACAGTAGCACATGCCTGCTGTTGCGTACTTAGCATAAATAAATAATTTGTTGTGATGTAGATTTTGACACATATATCTGGTGCCAAAGTCACAAGAAGTCATCTGTGAATTATAGTGTAATTTTCATTTTATGGCCAAAATATACAGGATAGAAATTACATACTTATGCAAATAGAAATAAATAGCAACATTTTACTTGAACTTCAAAAGCACAGTAAATAATATATTTAAATTTTAATATTACCAAAAAGTTTGCAGAGATGTTAGTCAAATGGGTGATTTTACATTCATCTTCTGTAAAGCATTCTTCAATGAATGAATGTCAGCATGTCATTGAGAATCAATGGTACAAATACCTTGGATTTCCCTATTTGGATAAATGTTAAATAGTCTACTATAACAGTGTGCTGTATGTCATATATGCCAATACTTTGAAAGAACTTTAGTAGTTTTACAAGATAATGGGTTTATGGTACAGCTTTAATGTGCTGGTGAGACTTTTCTGTGAGGGTTTTGCTTAGCATCCTGAGCTGTTCGTTTCCAGTTTTATTTCAGTTTTGGTTGTCTTTAATTCTGTTTCTTTGTCTTTCTGTTCTTTGATTCTGTTTCTTTGTTAAATTCTACTTTCATGTCTTGAATTGTTTTCTTTCAATGGTTTGTGTCGTCACAGTCTTCATTAAGGTAAACTTATTCATATCCTGATTAAAATCCTTGAACATATCCATAGTAGGTATTTTGAAGTCCTTGTCTTGTGCTTTGGCTATATTGCTTTCCTCAGGACCTGTTACAGTAGACTGCTGTCATCTGGGGGAGGCACATTGTCTTGGTGTAAGCCACCCCTTAAGGTGTCATCTGAACAAGTCCCTGCTGCCTTTACCTGAAGCCAGTCTGGCTCTCCTGTCTCTCTAGCAGTGACCACCCATCCCCATCCTCCGTTGTGATCAAGGAGGAAAGAGCTCAAAGGCTCTGGAAGTTTCTTAGTTTCATTTCTTTTGCTGTGATAAAATTCCTTGACAAAAGTAGTTTAAGGGCAAAGAGTTTCTTTTAGTTCAGAATTCCAAGTGAACTCCATCCTCATGGATAAGTTGGATCCTTGCGTCAGGAGCTTTAGGCAGCTAGTCACATTTTATCTGTAGCCAAAACAAAGGAACAGCCTGGTAAAACATGCCTCATGCTTAGCCTACTGTTTAATACTGTCTGGGACCCAAACAGAGGGAATGGTGCTCTCCACTTTTAAATTGGATTTTCCACATCAATTAACAGTAAAGACAAGCCCCCCAACCCCCAAACGCCAGACATATTTACAGGCTGACCTGACCTTGGCAGTCCCTCCTTGAGACTCTCATCTCAGGTGATTCTGGGTTGTATCTTGCTGACAATTAACCGAAGCAATGCGAGGGGGTATGGGACATAATTTTGAAATAAGTACATTCTCTTTTTTTTTTCTTTTCTTTTTTAGTTTTTAAAGTTTATCTTGTGTATGAGTGTTTGTCTGCATGTATGTCTGCACACCATATGTCTTCCAGGTGCCTCAGGTTGAATTGTGTGTCTGATGCTCTTAACTTGAAGTTATGGAATAACTGTGAGCCACCATGTGGTTGTTGGCTATTGAAACTGTGTCCTATGTAATTGCAACCAGACCCCTTACCTGTTGAGTCAAATCTTCAGCATTATATATATTTTTACTGTTGTTGTTTTTTCCTGGTGTACTGGTTTATATCTGCCCCAGTTCATGAGCCCCAAGAAACTGTAAATGTGAATTAAGGTATCCCAGAATAGGTTAAGTAGAAGACTTACAGGCTCTATGGCACTACCACGCCTCATGGGAATTTAGCAGTTGTGGGACCTCAGGGTGGATGGATTCTTTTCTAAAAGGGAATTTCTGCAGTTGTCTATGAACTGTGCAGTGGGTCCATAGTTCCAGGAGAAAAATAGGAGAAAAACTTTGTTCTAAATACGTTTAAGGACACAGAATGCCAGTGACTGTTCTTCCTGACAGAAAGCTCTTCGGGATGTTAATATCACCTAACTTATTTTATGATGATGGATTGGCTGCTAGGATGAAACTGAGGTTAAGTTCATCCTAGAATAACTGAACAAAATATAATTTCAGACTACTTACCTAAGATAGATTATTTCTACACTAATTTAGGTGTTTATGTAATTAATACAAAAGAGCTGCCCTGCCTAAATGGTGTTTTCTGTTTAAAATTTTACATTTTGTTTGGACAACCCCAAATGAATTTTCCACATATTGAATTGTCTGTGGTTCTTTCCTGGGTCTTTGGAGCAAAGTAGAGTCTATGGCGAGGGTCTTTAAATTAAATGGGAGTTCGTGAATTAGGGAAGCTGCTTCTGTATTGTTTAAGTCTTGCTGATACAACACTTTATTTTTTTTTGTTTTGTTTTTCGAAACAGGGTTTCTCTGTATAGTCCTGGCTGTCCTGGAACTCACTCTGTAGACCAGGCTGGCCTCGAACTCAGAAATCCACCTGCCTCTGCCTCCCAAGTGCTGGGATTAAAGGTGTGTGCCACCACTGCCCAACTGAGTCCTCACTTTTGAAATGCTGAGTGTATGTAGTAGCTAGGATTCCTCGGGATTTCTTTTCTCTTCTTTGACCATGTATAATATTATTTTATAGTCTCCAAATCCAAATATTCATCATTTAAATTGCAACAGCTGCTTCAAAAGCCGTGCAAATATTCTGCCTTTGTGAAGTGTCCTATGTCGGCTCTTTGCACAGCGCTGTATCTCTACGGGCTTATGGTACTGTTTATTTCCCTTCTAGTTTTAAATCCCAGTTTTACATTTTCAGCTTCACTATGCCTTAGAAGGAAGGGAAATACTCTCAGGGCAGGTTTTTAGCAAATCTGAAAAGTCAGGAGATGGAGCTCAATTAGGGGAAGAATCAAGGCGAGGTTTTAATTTCTGCATTTCTATTACGAGGCTTTCCCCAGAAACAGCAGTACACACTTGGACGTGGCATCCTAAAGGACCTGCAGAGCAGTTAGCCTCATGCTAAGAAGAAATATCCCTTGGAGTTTAATAAACCATTTCCTTTTACATATGAGATGCTGGCCTTTGGAACATAAACTTGAAATAAAGGAAATAATCTCCTTTGATATTGCTGATTGCGTTCTTCTGAGAGGCAGTAATGATAATGGCCATGTAACCTCTTGAACCTGCACAATTCCAGAAAGGATTCGACAAAACAAACTAGAGATGAAAAAAAGGAGACCCTTCTATGCTAACAGCATGACCAGAGGACAAACTCAAGCCTGTCCCATTTATCCTCTTGTGATGCTTCTCTTCAGGACAGCCATATATACCTGACTGATAATCCTTATTTATGACCCTAAAAGAAGAAATAGGAATAGTCTATTAGCTTAAGCACAGAGAGGAAAATCTGGAATGTGTATCCTAATATCTATGACATCTTAAACCTTGGCTGTGCTGCATGCATATTTAAAATGCACATTATTTTTCATTGACCTGTTCCAAATAATATAATTGAGGAGTAAATGAGCGCAAATGGTTGCTTAGCGAATGTTCTAGTTATGGGTTAGTGACAAATTCACATTCCTTGCATCCAGATGGTTGGACAGCATCTTTTACTCCTATTGAGTCCTCTGGTCATAGCACTCAGATGGCACAAGACATCTCATACTTGATGTAGTCTGGTGATCTTATGTGACAGATGAAAACTGTTGAGTTTGGAGAGATTAAAAGATACCCCACTGGCCACGCTGTCACAGAAGTAGAATGCTGATGCTCTTTTTTCTCCCTGCACCAGGCATTCTTGACCTAGATGAAGTGACTGGTCCCTTGGGCATTATATTCCCCTCACCTATAGGATTTTTCACACAAGCTCCTTATCCCAGAATGACAGACTGACTCACGTACTGCAAGTGGCTTTCTTTCCTAGTTGATCTTTTTGAGTATGTAAAAGGAATTGTTGTCTCTGATATTTACAGATATATTTTTGTCTTCTTAAATTTCACAGACAATTTGAAATGGTTATTCCCACTGAAGATTCTGTTATCACAGAGATGACATCAACATTAAGAGACTGGGGAACCATGTGGAAACAACTCTATGTCGTACGTAACATTTAAAGAACATGAATTTTAGTTAGATAATTATCTTCAGAAATAGGTAACCATGAGTAACCATCAACTAATGTATGAGAGCTTGCTATAATTCACTGGGCCTTCTTGGAAAGTCAGGGGTGCAGATCTTACATAGTCGTGACTGTTTTATGTTATAATCTCTTTGTTCTCACGTAGCATGGGTTTTATGCATTGCATTTCAATACCACAAGCCGATAAAATGTAAGTTTTCTGACATATAACAAAACATGACTGTTTATGTGGAGCTAGTTTTAGATTTCCGGAATATTTTTAATTTCAAAGATGAAGCTACTAGGTGCTGGTGGTGCATACCTTTAGTTCCATCACTCCTGAGGCAGAAGCAGGTAGATTTCTGTGAGTTCGAGGCCAGCCTGGTCTATAGAGCTAGTTCCAGGACAGCCAGGGCAACACAAAGAAAACCTGTCTTGAAAAACCAAAACCCAAAACAAAACAATCTTTCTCAATATGATTTTATTAGTGGTTAGTTTCAGCACATCTTAGTTCTATAAGTAAATGGATAGCTAGTGTCAGAGAACATATTTTAAATATACTAAGGAAAGAAAGGCAATTTTGTAAAAAAAAATAATGGTTAGAGATATGTATGTGTTAATTTACTTATTATAACTAACTACATTGTTAGTTCTGGAGTTGTCTGGCCCTATCCTGTTGGAGCCAACTGCTTTTGAGCTTGCTGGGAAGATCCACAGGATACTTTTAGATCTTAGATGTGTGGCTGAGGTGTGGTCCTGGTAAACAGTCAGATTGTGCACCTCCAGAGGCCTTTGCTGAGACAGAGACATTGAACTGCAGATGGAGCTGTTAGGTTTGTGTACATGTGCATGTGTTTGACTTGTTTTAATTAGATCATAGAATTCAAATATTATTTCATTAAATGTAATGTTGTAAAGTATTTGCATCTTTAAAATACCCAGCATGCTAGTTTTACTATAACTCTCCCTCCCTCTCCCCGTCTGTCTCTCTCTTTCTCTCTCTCTCTCTCTCTCTCTCTCTCTCTCTCTCTCTCTCTCTCTCTCTGTGTGCTTGCATACACGCACACACCCATGTCGTATTGTAGTTGAGCAAGGGTATCCACATTTTTTTCTTTGATATGACTGCTAGTGTACACCAAAGTTGATTTTGTCTTGTTTAGTTATTTCTACTTACTATTGAGGTCATGAGTATACACTCTGGGACATCCTTAGTTGGTTTGAAGATCTGTGCGTAGCAAAATCTACAAATATCTTTCACTACTGTCCTGAGTAATGGGAAAGGGATTGATTAACTAACATTGTCTCTGATACTGGAATAATAGTCATTTATTAGAGGAGCAAATATGAAATTCAGGCCAGAGATAGATTGACTTTTAGCACAAGGGTGACGTGATTGTGTTGGGCTTTCTGGTTTCTCTTTTCCTGGTTACAAAATGCTTTGCTTCATCATACATTTGTGTATCTGGCGCACTATCCAGACTCTAAGAGTTTTAAAGCAAAGCACCACCCTTTTCACTGAAAGGTGTTTGATGAGAACAGTCAGTCCTATAGATTGCAAACAGTATATGAGGTAATGTATGTAAATGTTTAGCACATAAAAAAGAGGTAACTGCTTGAGAAATACTTGGTTTGCTCTTTTAAATAGTATTGATAAGGGCTTAAATATCAACCTTTAAAATACCCCTTAATAAGTTCAGCAATGTAGACAGGAAAAAAGTTGAGGAGACATGCAAGAGTCTTGATGTTGACCGTGAGCTATGATCAACATTTCTCTTCCCTGGGGCTTTCCCGGCTACTTTTATTCTTGAATCTTACCAAAGATTTATTCCACATCCCACATGAAGTGGTAAAGCCAGACTCCAAATCTAGGTCTACTGCCACCAAAACCTGTTCATTCTGTTTTCATTTTAAACCAAATCAAACCTCTGCCACATTCACTTTTGGCCACATGTACAATGTACTGTGGGAATTTCTAGGCAGTGTTTTAATCCAGTTGTTTAGTATTGTATCATTTAATGCTAAACTGAGAAGAGTTTTAAAATATTTTTAGTATGCTTCATAGCTTTCCATTTTTTTTCAAATTCAGTTTTTTTTATACAATATGCTTATATGACCAGATCATAGATTTGTGTTTTTGTTGTTTTTGCTTTGTTTGTTTGCTTCCCTGTGTGTTTTGTTAAGCATTCACTGTGAAGCCCAGGCTGGCATGGCCTAAGGCATTCCTTCTGCTTCGTCTTCTAGGTACTCTCATTAAAGCCAAGGGCTACAATGCCCAGCTCTTTTTCTTAAAGTAGAAGAGCACATTGGGCCATTGTGAGCTGGAGTATCCCTTCCACTTTAGGAGTTTCTTCCTTGAGGAGGGACAGACTAGCTAGTTTTCATTCTTATGAAGGATTTTGCTTCCTTCTCATGTCAGCATGCCCTTGTCAGTAGAGGTGATGTATAAAATCAAGTTCACCCTACTAAACAACCTGAGCAGGCACGTGCCTTCATCCCCGTGATGGCGAGGGTGCTATTTCTCTCCTTTTCTGCACAAGATCTGACTTTTTATAACCCTCTCATAGAATTTATTTTCACTTAGTGAAATTCTCCTTCCTACCACAGACATCCTCAGATGTTCCTTGGTCTTCGGTGTATTCATTTGTATGACCTGAACAGAGCCCGCTTCTGGAAGTGTGCAAGAAATAACACCTATAAATCGATGTGTTCATTCTTTTCCACCTCTGGGAGCTCAGGCACAGCTGCTGTGGATGGGAACAGACACTGAGCAGTTAATTACAAGAATATTGTGTTGCAGAGCCCTTGTACTGGCTTGTAAGACAGTGTATAACACGAGAAAAGAGCAGGCAGCAATAGAAGACAGTAATAGAAAGCAGGCTCAATAGAGTGCATAAGGAGTTGAGAGGAGAAGGAGATTATTTATGTCTCAGAGGATTCAGAAGTGACTTCCTGGAGAAAGCTTCCTGAGCTTCTACCATATTTATCAGACCTGTGCAGTACCCAGTGGTCCCTTAAAACATCAAGTATCAACACAGCAGAAAACGCATCACTACATTTTAAATTATATATGTACATATATGTAATATATGTGTGTGTATATATACAAATATATGTGTGTATGCGTATATAATATGTATGTGTGTATTATATATATGTACATATACATATTTACCTATCACACAGAATTTGATAACTTTGTATATCTTTTATCTCTAGATAACTTTTGGTAGGTAATAATGTCTGTAAATTGACATCACTATTTATAGTACCACTGGTTCTCAACCTGTGGGTCTCAATCCCTTAGAGGCGACACATCAGATAGTCTGGATATCAGATATTTACATTATGACTCATAACTGTAGCAAATCACAGTTATGAAATAGCCACAAAATAATTTTATTTTGGGGAGGTCACCACAACATAAGGAATTAAACAGCCGCAGCATTTGGAAGTTTGAGAACTACTGATATAGGCTATTAATAATTTCTGTAAAAAGTAGAAGTATATTTTGTGGGTAAGAAAGATTTGGGATAGATAATTACCCAGTATTTCTGTGGTAAGATATACAGTTTTCAATGTTGGTAAAGAAACGAAATCTTTGAGAGCTTATTGTGAGCCATGCAGAATCATAATAGTACTAGGCCCATCACCATTTTTTTCACTGTCTGCATACTAATTCCCGTGTCTTCACATTAACTCCCATGAGGTGGGTACTGTGGTGCTCTTTACAGATAAGAAAACAGAAATTAATGAATTGCTAGACTGTTTTACACTAGAAATTACATAGGTGGAAGTCAATCATCTGTGCCATTGTTACACATGTGGTCACAAACTCATAAAATATCTTTGCAGAAAAACAGTACTGCCCAGTTCCACTGATGACTGAGCTCATCCCCAGGTGCAAGATCTAGATTTGAACCCAGGGTTTTACCCATCTTCCTTTTCTGAAACCACGAGGATTGATTAATAGCTTTGACAAAGATATATTGAAGCTATATGATCTCTTTGATTCAATTAAAAATCACCTGCTTTTTAGTGAGTCTGAGTACTGATCAGATAATTGCAGTAAACTGTGATCAATGTTTGAGTCTGAAAGCTCCCTTTGTGTTCAAATTCAACTTGATGAAGAATTAGGACCAACATTCAAGAACTAAGTGGGTGCTGACATTTCTATGGCATTTGTTTTACTTGCATGCTGCCATGGCTCAGACAAAAAACCATGAGGACTAGTAGTCAGGGCAAACAATTTGATGAGTAGAAGTCAAGCCACACCTCAAAGTATAATAAGTTAAAGAAGCAGATCTGGGAGAGGAAAGCCAGGCTGTGTACTCAAGCAGAGGCTAGGCCAAGCCTAGGTGTAGCACAGTGAGAGGAAGGAATTAGCATCTATCTGTGTTGGATTGTTGAGACATTATTGTTGGCTTGGACAGGAGAGCAGTGTTGTGGGACTTGGGTGGAAACACATAGAGCTGCAAGTTCCTCTGGGGACAAGGGACTAGAAAAGCTTTATTGGTGCAGAAGCTGTCTACACCACAACAAGCACTTGGTCCCCCACCGTCTTTTAGTTACCTCCCATTCAAGCAAGAGGAATGACAGCCAAATGTCTGTGCTTCCATATTCCTTAGAGAAATGAAGGGGATCTCTTCCATCGCCTGTGGCACATCATGAATGAAATCCTCGATCTGCGGCGGCAGGTGCTGGTCGGCCATCTAACCCATGACAGGATGAAGGATGTGAAACGCCACATTACTGCCCGACTGGATTGGGGAAATGAGTGAGTACTGACAATGACTAGGTGTGGAAGGGAGCGTAGAAGTGACATCAGTTAAGCCAGGATGTGCTGAGTCCACTGAGAGGAATCCATCAATGACAGAGCCAAACAATCACATCCATGGCTCTGGTGTGAGCACTGCAACATTTTTTTTTCTTTTTAATACCCTGTAGTATAACAGTATATAGGTAGTCACAAGAAATATAGTAATCATAGAGATTATTGATTAGATATGTTTTCTGACTAAAATGTTTTTTCCTCTTCTTTAGTCGTTAGGTTTGATACATGTATTTGCTTTTATTGTATAACTCCTTTATATCATAGTGTAACCCAGAGGGAAACATTGATCTTACCAGTCTGCTAAATGTCTTACGGCAAGTGTGCAGCTGTGACACATCCTGTGCAGGCATAATGGCCACTTTGAAGCGCTGCTTAGGAGGGCACAATAACGGCTGCCATTAACTGAGATTTACTCTTAAATAAAAATGTGAGAGACTTATTTAAAATATCAGCCAAGCAGTTAAATAGTAAGTCCAGTTACTGGAAACTCAAGTATGAATATTGACAGAGGAATGGCAAACTAGAATAAGCCAGCTTGGCCATGCTCACCACACCCTTCCCTTTCATTTTATCAAGCACCTGCTTGCTAGTCATCCTTTAGTGGACGTCAGTACAGGATGTTGGAAGGGCGTGAAGAATGAGAAGGAATATAGGACATAAAAAGCGAAAATACAAGGAAGGAAACCATGAGTAACTTACCTGTTTCTGTATCCGGAGAAACAAATCTGGAAGTAGAAAGTTACTTGCCCTGAATATAGGAAGTGGCTTTCTCAGAAGCCACACTTAATTTTTGCCAAATACGTTTAGTGACTACACAGAACCACTCCTAGATTTTAACCCTCCTCTCACCCACAGTACTTTTGATATTGTATTGAATATGGTATGCTACTCAGCTTTTTACAGATAATAAAATACTCAAATATAACTAGAAGAGTTTTTCTTGTGAGAAGTAAAAGCCAGAAAACAGGCATGTAGTAGCAGGAGGAATATTGAACCAGGGACTCTACAACTTTTTCTTTTTTTATTTGTGTGTGTGTGTGTGTGTGTGTGTGTGTGTGTGTGTGTGTGTGTGTGTGTGTGTGTGTGTTTGCACATGCTGATTAGAGACCAACTTGCAGGAGTTGGTTCTCTCCTTCCACCATGTATGTCCTGGAGATTGAACTCAGGGCCTTAGAATTGGAGACAAGTACATTTACTCCTGGGCTATCACACCCACGCAGATTCTCTATCATATGAGTGAACTGACCCAGAAGTACAAGGACTCTTACAGGTCCAGGACTGTTAGATGGAGAACATATTGGACCTACTGGTGGGTTGGATTTGCAGCATTTTGTTGAGTTTCTCCTTTTCATATGCAATAGTCCTGAGAGGCAGTTCTCAAGGCTGTCAGAGCCTGACTTCATATGCTCCTTATTCTTTTATGTGGTTGGTTATTTTTTTTTAATTTCTTTCTTTTGTTTGTGTTTTTCCCCCTTGAGAGAGTTTCTCTATGTAGCCTGGTTTGTCCTGGACACACTCTGTAGACCAGGTTGGCCTTAAACTCAGAGGTGCTCTTGCCTCTGCCTCCCAAATGCTGGGATTAAAGGTGTGAGACCATGCCCAGATCACTTGGTCTTTATTCTTATTTTTAAAATCCTTTGACTTTTTACCTAGTTATAGTTGATCACTATGCCAGTCCTCATTTAAATGAGAACTAGTTTGTTAATAGGGATGTTGGATCAAATTAGATTATGAAAAATCACAAGGAAACATGGAATAGACTAAAAAACAAAGAAACAGACAACAACAAAACAACCCTTTTCAGTTTGAAGAAGGAAAACAGAAGAATGAGGAAGTGGAGGAAAATTGTGAATTCAGGCTGTATTGGGGTTGTTTTTGACTAATACGAGTTCTAGCTTATGCCCTGTGCAGTTCTATGGTTAAGTTGGTAAAAAAAAATTAAAATTAAAATTAAAAATTAAAAAAACATGGTGTATGAAAATGAACAGCACAATTTAAACCATCCTTAAGCTCATGAATTTTCCCAAGCTCTTATTTCATTTTCTTCAAATTATATTGACAATTTACTTAGGAATAATTTATAGCATAGAAATTATGGGTTTGCCATATCCCTTTAAGGATAAATCTATTCCCTCATTAAAGATCGGTAAGTGGGAAGCAAATTAAGATAATTTCTTTGCCTATTAAACAAGGTCATATTGTCCTGGAAAATGATCTGTCAGCACATAAATCTCTTATCGAACATAAATTGAGAATGTCTTCAGTGTCAAACTGCATATCAGACTACTGAAGAGAGGCGTCCTCTGGATGTGAGGAGCTTGGGTGAAGTAGATGATCCATCCTGTCCTCTAACAGAATCAGCGAAAAATACTTCTCCCCTGAAATCCCCAGGCAGAATTAAAGTGATGGTACAGACTTCTGTCACCCATCAAGTCCATGATGGCCTCTGAATTCCCATTGAAAGGCTAAGAGCTTCATCCTTCTTTCTGATGTCATAGAGTACTTTAGTGGCTGGGCTAATATAAAAATTGTCCCTTTCTGCCCGGCTCCTGACTCCTGGCTTCCTGTGTAGTCTTGCTCCATTTCTTTTCTCTAAGCCTTGCCTATTTTTTTCATATTCTTATTAAAGCACTATTCTGATTCTAGTCTGTGAACTAAAAAACCTCAAATAGTAGCTTGTTCACCCTTAGACTGTACCTATTAACTTACAGCAATACATAGCAACACGTTAGATGCATTTTACACATTTATGACTGGAAGAAGCTAGCAGCAACTGATAATGCAGGCCATTCAGAGAACAGAAGCTCTGAATACAATTTCTTTTAGTAGGAAGTTTAGGAAGTGCCTGAAGCTCACAGCTGGAGTTCATCTTGATTCACTTTTGTAGTGCTAGAGGTGTCTCACCCTTCATAGATCTTTCTAATGTTATCAGAGTGGACCTAAATTCTCAGGTTCAGTACCACAAAGAAGGAATATCAATGACAACCAGTAGGTAAGCAGGTAAGTCCTAATTGAGTTGAATATTTTCTACTAGCCTTTTCAAACTCCTGGCCAGCTGGGGTTTGCTTCCATGGATGTCAGGTACCCACATGAGAGCTAGCCAGATATCCAACATCAAGAGAAGATGGTCACATGAATATCCTCTACCTTCACCTCTCCCAGGAGAGAATGAATGAGGCTTGGGCACCTTCTTTTAGAAGAAACTTTGGCTGGGTGGGTGCTAAGGTTCTTATGTGATTGTATGTTCCATATACTGTGCTAGATAATATTTTATCAGCAAGGTAAACCTGGTGTCAAATGATTTCTTACTACTAGTTCAATATCTCCAGGGATGGGATGGAGACTAGGAACTGACCCTGGAGTTTTTTATCATAAACAGTTATACTTATTATTATCTGAATAGTCAACTAAAAGAATAGATGGGCAATTTCTTTGAATACTGAACCTTGTTTAAGAAAGTAAGAAAAGAATTTGGTGTTTATTGTCAGTCTTCCATTTATTTAAGAGCTAGTATTTTTAGGGGTGACTGGGTAGTGCTTGGCTTGAAGTAGGTGCTGAATTAGCAATTTTAATGATGAGGCCTCAATGAGATTTTGAGGCAAGCATAGAATGTCAGGATTCTCTGTTATTGTAAATACAAAAGTTAAGAACGCTGTGGTTCTGTCTCTGGAATTGCAGTACTGGAAGGCTCCCTAGAAGGCGATGCTATAAGGAAAGTGATGCTACAGAAGTGTATCAGAGTAACCTGTCCTCAGTGAGCTAAGCATGAGAATAGGGTCTGAGAAAGGAAGTAGTATAGTAGACAGGGAACATTACAAAGGCAGTGGGGACCCTTTTCAGGTGACCACCAATGCTTCGAGGAGGTAAAGGGACTCATGTGGCATTGGTTTCAGTGTTGCATAGTGGTTGACCAAGAGAGAAGTATGCTATCAATATTACTTGGGGAAAACTGGTGGGAAAAAGGGTTACACTCACATTCTGCTGTCCATGGCAAGACATACTAAACTGAGCACCATATCAATAACCCATGCAGTTGATAGAACATCAGCCTCAACACAGTAAATCACATATTGACCACAGCAGCAGTTGACACAAAACCATTTTACCACCATGGACAGACCTAAGTTGTGCTGCCTGAACCCTGTTTTTGCCATTTCTAATAATGTCTTACACCAGACGCTGCCATGAACGAGAAACAAACATTAGTTCTCAGGGCTCTACATGGGATATTTTAGCTAAGGTTAGCCTAGATCAAGCCCTAAAGCCAGACTTCACTCTTGTTGCTTCCTTTTTCTAGAACCAGATGATGACTAGTTTTTGGACACTCCCATTTAGAAGGGCTTCTCTGTTGCTAGTCTGTGGGTTGTTGAAGACTCTCCACTGCATTGTATCAAGTGGCAGGATTGATAGCAAAACAGCCTCTCATGATTTTTCTCTGTCATCTTCTGTTTCCCAGTTTTGCCCAACCTTGTTCTGTGTCTTCTCCAACTGCATAAGCAATTTGTGGTAGACACAAATGGGGAAAAAGAAATGTGGCTGGTCAGATTTGATCACAGTTTCTGACACTAGTGAAAAAATTTGTAGTAAGGTCCATAATGTGACTTTTCTCCCAAATGTTTGAAATTTGTTTTCTAGACAACTGGGACTAGACCTGGTGCCTAGGAAGGAGTACGCAATGGTAGACCCAGAGGACATCAGCATCACTGAACTGTACCGACTGGTAGGTAGACAGAACACTTGTTCACTGCTAATTTTGTGGTTTCCATGGCATTCCGCATACTAGATGTTTTAAGAACTGGATGTTCCTGGTTTAATTTGAAGAGAGTAAAGAGACTTGCAAGCTGAGGTGACCATGCCCCAACAATAGCAAGGCTCTTTTTCTGTCTCAGAACACTGTAGCTCTCCAACCAGCCCTCAACTTAACAGGCTCTAGGTAGTACGATCAGACTTGTAAGTTCTTTCACAAATCCTTGTTCTTTTGGCTTTGTCAGTGAGAGGCTTACAAGTTACCCTTCCTCACCTGTGTGTTTCTGCATAATAAAATGTTAGCTGCTGGACGTGGTGGTGCGTATCTTTGATCCCAGTACTCACAAGGCAGAGGAAGATGGATCTGTTTAAGTTTGAGACCAGACTGGTCTACAAAGCAAGGTCTGGACAGCCAGGGCTATTACACAGAGAAACCCTGTCTCGAAAAACCACCCCCCACACACAAAAAAAAGAAAGAAAGAAAAAAGAAAAAGTGTTCACCAATGTGCCATCCTTCCCCCTCTCCTTACATTATCATCATGTATATGGACTTCAAAAATTATCTCTAAGCGTCGTCTTCAACTCTGTTCTTACATCTTACATCTATCTTGGGCCCCATCCATTTCTAAGTGTTGAAGACCACTGATAACCATAAACTCTTGGAACACATTGCCCATCACAAGCTCACCCATCACACCATTTTTTCCCAGTTGCCTGGTATTCAGTCTGCCTTTAAACATAGCCTGTGTTTCTAAATGCTTGTATGGAATTTATTGATAGTGTCTTAGAGTTTTTTTTTTGTTTTTTTGTTTTTTGTTTTTTTTTTTTTTTTTTGCTGTGAAGAGACACTATGACCATGACAACTCTTATAAAGGAAAACATTTCATTGGAGCTGGCTTACAGTTCAGAGGTTGAGGCTATTACCTTCATCGTGGCACACAGGTAGATCTGGTGCTGGAGAGGTAGCTGAGAGTTCTACATCCGGATCCAAAGGCAGCAGGAAGAGACAGTGAGCCACTAGGCCTGACTTGAGCACCTGAAACCTTAAGACCCTCCCCAGTTAACACACTTTCTGCAGTAAGGCCACACCTACTCCAATAAGGCCACATCTCCTAATAGTTCCACTCCCTATGAGCCTATGGGGACCATTTTCATTCCAACCAACAGAGTAAGGAAGCTTTCTTCAACAACAAGTTAGAGGAGAAGGTCTAGGTTAGAAAGGGCTTTCAAAGGCTGTTGCCGTCTGCTTAACTTCACTGTGATCTCAATGACAACTATCTGATGCTATAATGTTCCTAAAATGAAGGCCCTTCGGAAATGGGAGACCCGATTTGGAAGGCCTTGGTGCTTTTGATGTAGTTTCCCGTTGTGGTACTGTTATGAGAATAATAAGGTATTCTTCACTGGCGATCATGCATGCATATCTGAAAACCCATCAGTTAGCCTTGGTGTGGATGTGTGCGATGCATCACACGTGATCGTGAGAAGGCGTCTTAGTCACAGGACCTTCACTTTCGCCCTTGAGCACTGTGTATTCAGGATATCTGTGTTTGTGCTGTGGATTGTGGTGCTTTCTGCTTTTGTAGAGGGTTCCTTTATTGTACACAGAACTTTCTGGCATTTGGTATTTCATGCTGTGGGCCTCTTTTGCATCTGCACTTAAACTGAATATCTGGTATGTCTCAAGGAAGCCATTAAAGATAGTTGGAGGGGTATGACTCAGTGGGTAGAGCACTTGCCTAACATGCATAAAATCCCTGGGTTCTATCCCTTGCACTCTATAAAGCAGATATGGGGGCACATGACTATAATCCTAGCATTAAGCAAGCACACTCTATGTACTTTCTTTGTTCATCATGTCTTCTTACTTTGAATCAGTCACATCCTCTAATGCGGAATCTTTCCTGATAACTTTATCTATTGATGACTGTATTTTCTCTTTTGAAAAAGAGTTACAACTTGTATTACAAGGGTTACAACTTGACATTGCACTGCCTTCTCTTCCGCCTGTTACGCTCAGCATGACCTAGTGCAGTGCTTTCCAAAACCACCAAGTCAGTGATTTTGAGATCATTTTATATTATGAATACACCCTGGATTGTAGCTCCAAACAACTGCACGTCCAGCCTCTCACCTCAGGACTTGAGACTTAGTGTTCTCCTTGAGATCCAGTTTCTTCTTCTACTAAGTGGTGAAGTACTTCTTTTCATGTTGGTGATGATTTTCGTTCCTTGAACGATATTTGAAAACACTTAACCATGCAGTCGAGTTCCTTTTCCATCTTCATTAGAGAGCCAACATGGCAAAAATAATTGATATCATGCCTACTAAATCTGGGCATTAGGATTAGGTGCTTTTAGTGAAATGAATAATTGCAGCCTAGACATGATAGAAACTTAATTTTCTGAGGATCTAGGAGCAGGAATTTCTAAATTGGTTTATGGCTAAATTATGTGCACAAGATATAGACCCTTGTATTTTTGCTATGTAGTACTTGATGTTGAACAGGAAGGACACCTCAAAGTACAATGTAGCTGCAGAAGTTGTAGCCCTGTCTGTCCTCTATGGAGTTGCAAGGACAAAGGATCATTTCAGGTGACTGAACTACTTTAAGAAGCCTCTTTGGAAGTTCCACACAACACATGCCTTTATTTGTCTTTGACAGAGAGTAGATGCACCTGCAGATTTAGCTAAAGATATGAAATATTTGATGACCAACTAATAATGCCCTTCATCAATACAGTTTCTTTTCCCTAGTTTGGTTTTCTTTATATAATGTTGCTTCTATCTTTCCCTTTAACATTGTATATAGGGTGTCAAATTAATTTAACCTCTTTTAACTTTCCACTTTATTGGTGGTGGTGGCCTGAACTCAATGGTTTTGAGAGGCTGGAATCTCACATAGGCCCTGATTGATTGGCAACATCTGCCATTTCTGGGAAAGACAATAAGGGGGTCACTTGGCATCTTATAGTTCAATTTCTGGTCCAAAGTCATCTTTTTATAGATGAGGAACATAAAACATTGTAATTTTGTCTATAAAAATGTAATACCTCCTCAATAATAATTGTATGTTCCTGTTTTTAAGCAAAGGGAGTAGCCCAAGAAAAAGAAACAGTGTTTATATGACCATCAGAAGGACACTTTTTTTTTGTAAAGCAGCTATTTTTGTCTTCTTATGTTTCTTAATGTGTCCTGTCTTCATCAGGCATCCTACCGCTCTCCTCTATTCCCTCTGTGCGAACTTTCAGCATCTGCCTGCCTTCATTTCATCATGGAGAGAAGTTGGGAGGCTCCATCACCAATTCCATGCCTTTGTTGGGCAGTATTATTATCATTTTAGATCAAGGACCATGGAGGTTGACTGCATATTATCATTTTAGATCAAGGACTGTGGGGTGAAGGTAAATATTCCCAGAAAGAATGATTTATCTCTTCAGAAGTTCCAAAATTGATGTGTACCCTGACGTACCTTGTGTTTTGGCCAGCCTTGTTCACAGATCATTCTAACTCAATTATGCCCATCTAAACTGGGAACGTGCCAAACCTTACCTTGCTAACTCATTTCTACCTACAAAAGGTTAGATCTTGATTCTGTTATAAAGAAAAACTAATTGGCCAGAATCTCTGCTGGCAGAGTATTTTTTAAGGGACATTTTATGTATGTAGGATCCTATTTTTTTGTTTGCAGTTCTTAGTGGTCTATAGCAGTGATTGCCAAATAGAAAACAGTGTGTGTGGGAAGGGTCTTCTTCTTCTCCTCCTCCTCCTCCTCCTCCTCCTCCTCCTCCTCCTCCTCCTCCTCCTCCTCCCCCTCCCTCTCCTCCTCCTTCTCCTCCTTTTACTTATTCACTTTACATCCTACTCACTGCCCCCCTCCTGGTCACCTCTTCCCACAAATTCTTCCCCCATCTCCTCCGCCCCTTCTCCTCTGAATGGGTGTGGGCTTCCCTGGGTATCTATCTCTCCACCCTAGCATATCAAGTCTCTGAAAGGCTAGGTGCTTCCTCTCCCACTGAGGCCAAACAAGGCAGCCCAGCTAGAAGAACATATCCCATGGCCCTTTCAGGCCCCCATAAAGACCAAACTGCATATCTGCTACATATGTGCAGGGAGGCCTAGGTTGTATATGTTCTTTGGTTGGTGGTTCAGTGTCTGAGAGCCCAAGGGTCCAGGTTAGTTGAAGCATGTTTGTCTTTCTGTGGCATTCCTGTCCTCTTAGGGACTGCAATTCTTCCTCTTATTCTTCCATTAGAGTCCCCAAGCTCAATCCGCTGTTTGGCTGTGCATGTCTGCATCTGTCTGAGTCAGCTGGTGAGTGGATCCTCTCAGAGGATAACCATGCTAGATTCCGTCTGCAAGCATAACAGAGTATCATTAATAGTGTCAGGGATTAGTGCTTGCTTATGGGATGGGTCTCCAGTTGGGCTGGTTATTGGTTGGCCATTCCCGCAGTCTTTGCTCCATTCCTAATCCCTGCATTTCTTGTAGGCAAGATAAGTTTAGGGTTAAAATTTTTGTGGGTCAGTTGGTGTCCCTATCGCTCCCCTGGGATTCCTGCTTGGTCACAGAAAGTAGCCTCTCCAGGCTCCATATCCCCAATGCTATGAGTCACAGCTAAGGACACCCCCATTGATTCTTGGGCACATCCCCATCCAAGGTCTCAGTCTCTTCCTGGAGATGCCGCTCTCCCGTTAATTACAGATTTCCATTCATTCTCATGGCCATTGCTGGATGGCCATGAGAAAACAGTGGTTCTCAAAGAAGTTTTACGACCTCCACCCCAAGGATATATTTGGCATTGGCTGAAGACAGAATTTGGTTGCCACAACAAGGGGTGGCAATAGAGAAAGTTCACTTAGGGGGTGCTATACACCCCCAAAGCCCTCCACAACTCTCTTCACCAAAGTTGAGAAGGCTGGGTGTAGTCCATTCATGTAGTAGTTAATATAGCACATGAGGAAAACCAATTTGAGTTGAAGAACTCTTTGAAGTGAATCTGTCTTTTCTCCTAATAACTGGTATAGTTAAAAATGTAAGCTGTAAGTACATGGAGCACAGCTGTCAGGTACATCTGTAGCCATACACTATGTCAAGGAGGATTGTTGTCTGTGTTGTGACTATAAATTATAGTTCTTGAAGTATTAGCATGCCTTTTAAATGATATTACTGAGATGTTCTTTTCATAGAGATATTTTTAGCAGTTCTCAAAAGTAGTGCACTATCAAGACATAAGCACATAATCATAACCTATTTAAATCCGAATCTATCCCAGATCTGGAAGAATAGTGGGTGGGTGGGAGACTTAAGTGCTAGAGAATGCTACTCAGAAGGGTCTGTGACATAGACACATAGGACAGAACCAGGCAGCCTCGTTCCTAGCAAGCAAGGTAGATTCCAGGTAGTAATTAATGACTTGTCAGATGCAACAATGTTTTGTTTTTTTTTCAGTCTGCTGTGTTTTGTCTCTCTCTGCATATGCTCTCCATCAATGACTCTCAACCCTCATTGCCCATTAGAGCCACCTGGGGTGCCTTTAAAACTACAGCTTTGAGACCCCTTCCTACCCCCTAGAAATTCCCATTTAATTGTTCTGGGACAGGACCTGGCATAAGTATGTTTTAAAAGCTCTCTTGGTGATCCTAAAGTACATTCACGGTTGAGAACCACTGCTCTAGCTATATTATATTGTTTGCAAGAGTAAGGGAGCTGATTTTTCCCCCTGTCAGTTCCTATTGCATACCACGATTGGTGCTGGACACTTTGTACTCTGCAAAGTCAAGAGCAGACACCTCCTTGAGGTCCATTCTTTGCAGGAGGCCTTTGAGTCTGTGGCCCCTGCTCTGGCCTTTGGTACCCATCACTTCTTTGGAGTACCTTGTGCGGTGCTACATTTTTGACTGTACCTTTGTAGGGACTTTTAAGTAACTCAGCAAGTCAGTTAGCAATTCTAAGGGGGAAAAATCTTCCTTTTGAATTAAAGAGATTAGTTTTATGAACAGTGATGTCTTTTGACACAGTGAAAGAATTTTGATAGAACGAAATAGAGCAAGCCTCACAGAAGCTTTTCTTTAAAAAAAAAAAAAAAAAAGGATATACACACACACACACACACACACACATTTTCACAGAGAGGTGTCCTATGTGCCTGATGAGTAGGGGCCAACTAAAGATGTGTTTATTGGGTTACTTGTTTGTGATCTTTTTGCTTTTAGATAGTTCAGAATAAAAGTTAGATGGCATATAAACTTTCTGATGATGTCATATAATTGCATCTACAACCGTAAATTGTACAAATTCCATTTGCTTTGAAAATTGACTAATCATTTGGTGATTATTGAATTCTACTTACAAGCCTTAAGAGGTCTCTGATAAAGAGATGTGTTTAAGTGCCTTCACCCCACCAACCATTCATAGCCACAGACGGAACCCTGGAGTTCAAATCCCTGACGCTAAAAGTAATCCTTTATTAGTCAGAAGGCTCATATGGGGTCACAATAGGCAGTCTGTGATAGGAAAGTGACCATGCCATCCTTTACTTTACCATCTCCCCTTCTGATAATGCCTGGGCTTTCCAGGTTGTTTCCGTGCCCTGTTATTCTCCATCAGTGAGAGATCCAATGGCAGCCGCTGGCAGCTGGGCCAATATATGCATGCCAAATAAAGATTTAGAAGTCTGTCTAAATTTTTACATTGTCATAGTAGTTTCGATGTCTTTTTGTTTTTCTGAAAGTATTTCTCTACCAGACTCCAAAGGATTAGAAGGGAAAACAACCTGCATCCTTACTACAATCAGATCCGGAAGTTCTGCCCTAAAGAAGCCATAATTCTTGCTCCTTCCATAGTGCAGGGACCGTTTTCCAAGTAGTATCTTCCCAGGCTCAAATCAAAACACCCTTTTGGGCTCTTTTTACAATATAGATTTCCCATACTCGTGTGTGTGTGTGTGTGTGTGTGTGTGTGTGTGCGTGTGCCTGTCTCTGTCTCTCTGTCTCTCTCTCTTTCTCTCTGTGTGTGTGTCTGTCTGTCTGTCTGTGAACATCTGTGTGTATGAATGGATGGGTGTGTCCCTGTGTATGCACACACCAATCTTCCTGGCATTTTATCCTACTAGTGAGCACTGTCTCCATGAATGGTAGAATGCCTCTGCTCACTGTTGCACCCCAGTGCTTGCATGGGAAATAACAGGTATTTATTGACTGGGGACTTGTCCTCATGGTCTCCCACCTGTAGCCCCATAGGTGACTTCTTTCCTTCCTTGAACTGCCTGCCTTTTCAATTCTGGTCCTCCATCCCAAGTTTGATAGCAGCTGAGCGCAGTGAGGACAAGATGAGAAGGATGCACTGGAGTTTCTTCCTAAGTTTAGCTTCCTCTTGGGTTCCTTGACCATCTCTCCAGAACTCCATCACAAGTTAGAAACATGTCCTTGCTTTAGTGGTACAATAAGACTTGTCACTGCCTCATCCCAAAACTGCCAAAGCTTTGTGGGTTAGTATAATTTTCAAAATAAAGTTTAAAAGTATAATCAATGAGAAATTATAGAAATATTCTTCAGCTTTCATTTATCAAATGGTCTGTAACTGGAATCTGGCGGGTTTTACTTTTTTTTGTTTGTTTGAGGGGGTTATTTTGTTGTTTTTGTTTCTTGTTCTGAGTATTAAACCTAAAGTCTTGAATATGCTATGCTGAGCAAGTGCTCTACCACTGGGCTGCAACATAAATACCTACATCTCTAACATACATACATACATCTCTAACACACACACACACACACACACCACACACACACACACACACACACACACACACACACACACACGAACAGAATAGGATGAGGAAGAGAGGGAGAAGGGAAGGTCTTATCAAGTTGCCCAGTCTGGCCTTGAACTTTGTACGCAGGTTGGTCTTAAACTTGAACTCTTCCTGCCTCCGCCTCCCAAGCTGCTAGGATTAAAAGCAGCCCTACCAGGCCAGCTCTCTTGTCTGTTCACTAGGATGACTGGTTTGGTCTCCTCCTGCAAGTTGATTAAGGTCCCAGAAATCCTTTGAATTTCCTCCTTCCTAAATCTATGCCATGACTTTATATCTCCTTAGCATTAAAAATTTAAAGGAAATCTTAAAGCAGTAGCCTTGATGAAGCTAGAAGAAAATTTGAAATTTAGATTAGATACTGAGTCTAGCATGAAAAGATTGTACTATAGGTAGTCCCCAGCACTCCAAGGCATTGTGCCATTATTTTCTTCCATCCGTGCTGATGTGTCTTTCCTGATGGGGTGGGTATCATTCAGATGGAACATCGACATCGGAAGAAAGACACCCCTGTGCAGGCCAGCAGTCACCACCTCTTTGTCCAGATGAAGAGCCTCATGTGTTCCAACCTGGGAGAGGAGCTGGAGGTCATCTTCTCGCTCTTTGACAGTAAAGAGAATCGCCCAATCAGGTAATGGCATGTGGACACAGACTTTAGTTTCTTGTAACTATGGTGGATTTGCATGTTATATGCTTTCAGATACATTTTTTTATCTACCAGCCTCAGGTCATTGTGTAAAACTCTGAGTTTCTCATTTACCTCCTCTCTAGAGTTTTCCATTAAGGTTGGATAAATATGAGGATTCCTGGGAAATCAAAAGATCTATAGACTCCTCTGTGGACTTAAATGAAAGATGGCCTCAGTACCAAGCTTGCTTTTTTTTTTTTTTTTTTGCTTTGTGGTGATAAGACCAAGAAGATAAAATTTCTCTGGAGTATAATGCTTACTTATGGAAATCAGCACGTTTCGTCTTTCAGTTTTTCAGTAAATAGTAGCGCTGACCTTCCTGTGTCTGGATCAGTGGTATCCAGGAAGAACTTTGCAGACACTCCTGTTGAAGCAGCAGAGCTGTGAAATAGCACGAACTTCCTGCTTGTCTCAGTGCTCTGGCTCTTACCTGTCATGGCTCTCTGTGGCAAGCTTTTCACTATAAGGTTTGGTTTTCTGGGGTGTTAGGAATCAAGTCCCAGGACTTGTGCCTGCCAAGTGACTCCCTGTTGCTGAGTGTTATCCGTAGCCCAGACTTTTAATGGTTAGGAAAAGACTTACAGTGGATGCTTTGTGTACCCAGCCAAGCGTTTGAACTCTTCCCGAGACTTTAAGAGATCTATGTTTACTTTGAGTGGAAGCATAAAGTACTTTATGTTTTAAATGAAAGTTTCACATTTAAATTATGAATTAGGATGGAATTGCTTGAGTCACACATAATGATCCATTTGTACAGTGCTTTTAGAGTACTTAATAAAATAAATAGCAAGACTCTTAAAGAACTCTCAGCCACACATTCCGATTCATAAATGTAATAATCTAGGAATATTTCCTTCTTTTTTTCTGGAAAGTAAGTGTGAAGTTTATTTTAATGCACTTGTAACAATAACACATGATGGATAACTTATGAATTAGTTTTTATGTACTAATAAGTGTGACTTTTATTTCCTGTTAGTGGATCGTACCTATGAAATGCAGAAGGTGGTGTTTTTGTGAAGTAAAGCTAGAATTTGTGAACTGTGGATGTAAAAATGATAACACGCTTTCAGAATGGACTGGAAAAACAGTTGGTGGAAATGAATTGGTGTCCTTGAAGAATGTGTCCCATCACAAATCAGTTCTCAAAGAGAAGAGAAAGGCTTAAAATACTGAGCCGTTATAGCTCTGCACTTAACACCTATGAATGATTCTTAGTGATAACACCTGCTTTTCTTTGTTCTTTATTTTTATGTTTTAGAGAGGTCTCACTGTGTCCCCTCAGCAGTCCTAGAACTCTCAATGTAGACCAGGTTAGCACTGAACTTTCAGAGATCTGCCTGCTTCTGCCATGAATAAAGATCTATGCCACTATACCTGGTTTGGCATTATCATTTTCTATTGAAATGTTTTTGGTTTCCCATAGTTTTACAAAATCCTGAAAACTTTTGATGTATAATATACTCTTTTATGTTTTCAATAAGCAAAATAGATTGTGAAAGAACTCTTCTGCTTGTTTCTATTAATCTGAAATCCTGAAAAATAAATTCCCATATTTTTCACAAATGCTGCAGTTGAGTTCGAAGAACAGTTCAGTGACTTTTATATTAGGATTAATAGAATGATAACTGATATAAAATTTTCAATATGACTAACAATTAACATAGTCAATATAATACCATTATATTTTTATCATATTTATTCTATAAAGATGTACTTAATAATCTATAATGTTAATATCATTGAAATAACACTGATTTAATATTAGCTTCTTTTGTAGTTTCTCTTGCTAAAAACATTTTCAGATTTTCTAAAACATTCCATTTAGGAATTCATATTGAATATTCCTTGTGTTTGATTCCCATTCTCTTGATGAAAATAGGAAAATAGCCTGTGCTTCAGATTCCCAGTAGCAGTGTATTTTCGGTATTCAGTTTAGGCCAGCAAGTACCTTCCTCCAGGCCTGCAATGTCTGGTCTAAGGGTTCACCTGCACCCTTCCAGCCCTCACTCCTCAGTCCCCTCAGATTCCGTAATGACATGAGGAAGAGTAAAGCAGGAAGGCCTCCCTACTCTGCTTTCTGACTGGGCCACATGTGTCTCCCATCTCTCAAACTCAAATACTAGGTATTTGAACAGTGTTGGGTTTGATTGTTTACCTTCCTGAGGCTAACACAGACAATACAGCGATCAAACTGCCAGTAATGCAGAGCCATATGTCCCCTCCTGAAGTGGGACAAGATGCAGACATCTTAATACTGGCTCTAATGGTGACACAGCAACTGTGACCTCTTGCCTTGTTTTTTTCCTCAGGTCTTGGAACTCAGAACAGTTCTTGCTTCCTTCAGTCTATGGTTGTATCATCTCAGAACTGCAAATGTAAACTGTGCTTTTAGGGCCTTGTGGGTATCCTGGTTTTCTTTCTGTCGCTGTGATCAACAGCATCACCAAAAGCAGCTTGGGCTACAAAGGGCTTACCTGGTTTTCGGGTTACAGTCCATCATCAAAGGAAGCCAAAGCAAGGGTGCAAGAGGTACATGGCGGCTGGAAAGGAAGCAGAGACCAGTGGCTACTGGCTTGCTTGCTTCTGGCTTCTTCAGCTCCGTTTTCAAAGGGCCCAGACTCACCTGCCTAGGGATGGCGCAGTCCATAGCAGGCTGGGCTCTCCTTTCAATTAGCAATTAGGAAAATGCCCTCTAGACTTGCCCACAGGCCAGTCTGACAGAGACAGTTCCTTAATTGCGATTTCCTCTTCCCAGGTGTCTCTAGTTTGTGTCAACTTGACAAAAACAATCAGCACAATGAGTTTCTGTCACCAGGCATTTTAATGTCACCATTTATTATCATCCATAATACTAATGTTGAAACCAGCATGAGGCTCCAGAAGTAATCTAGTCTATAGAAATTGGTTTCTGACATCAAATCCTTTGAGAGGATCCTTTTAAAACATTTTTGTTTATTCATGGGCATGCCATGGCCCGTGTGGAGGTCAGAAAACAGCTTGTGTAGGTTCTGCTCTCCTTCACCTTGTCTTGTACCATGCGGGTCCCTGGAAGAGAGTCAGGATTTTGAACTTAGCAGTGAGATTCTTGCTGAGGCCTCAGTCACCCCAAAGACTATGATATTATTATGTATGTTTCTGCATGATATATGGGGGTCGTTCACATGTCATGGCATACATGTGCAAAGTCTGAGGACAGCTTTGTGAAGTAAGCTGTCTCCTTCCATGTATACATACCTTCCAGGGGTCACACTTGGGTCACTAGGTTTGTACAGTAAGTGTTCTTACTGCTGACCAATCTCACTAGCCCCTCCCGGAGAACCAGAAGGTATGTGAGGTAGTATCAGCTGCTCATCTCTTCCAAGGATGAACAGCTTAGATTTTTGACCTCACAGGTATCCAGTATGAAGGGAGCCAGCACGTGGTATCACCTTCCTAGTTAATCTACCAAAAATGTTAAGTGTGTAACGTCCCCTGAATACCAACCAAAGTTGATGTTTTTGAGTTTTTAAGTCCCTAAATCATCATGACAGAAGCTTTGTTTATAAAACCTGTTTTTTCTTTTTTAAACAATTATTGAATCTGCTTGAAGATGGCACAGGTTGGGACTCTAATCATGGTATGGACCCTCCTTACTGTAAAACTCAGAAAGGAGGCATGTTTTGACAGCATCTGGTTAGCATATGTCTACCTTACGTCATCATTCCAGTTTGTTCACCTCAGCTACTTAGATAGCACACCAGCCCACAGAGCCTAGGGATCATTGAAAATTATAGACTACTCATTTAAGTCCAGTACAACCTTCATATAACTTCTTTCTATGGAAGATGACTATTTGTTCAAAAAATGAGTTTGCCACATTGTTTCACATAAGCCAAACATTTTTAGAGAGTATTTATCTGGCTGAAAGTTTGATTTCCTCATTCCCAAGGAATAGATGGGCAAAGCAGGGGGGGGGGGAGTGCTCTCTGCATCTTTGGTATCTTATTTTATTATATTCATGGAGCAAACACCTATATAATGTTTTTTATATGTCAAACACTATTCTAAGTTCTTTTAAAAATATTTCCTGACTTAGCTCTGGCAACTACCTTATCAGGTACACACTGCTAATATTACTTTGTTCATAGATGCAGCCTACAGATCTTGCCCAAAGTCAAGTGAAGCTGGTACTTTAACAGGGTAGGCTGTATAGGAATCAATATTTCCCATCCCTGCTCCATATTCCTTATCTGTAATATTCATAATGTGCTATGTTCTTCCCCAGTCATTTTATGTTTACCATTAAGTGTTAAGGGGATCGATATAGGGCTCATGCTTTTAAGATCTAGAATGGTAGAAACTTAAGCTTTGAAGACCGGACAGGAAGGATTGAGTAAAGAGGAAGAGGCCGCACTGAAGGAGAGGGGAAATCACTGATGGCCCCAGGCCTCTCAAGAGAGGAGCATCAGGAAACAGACTTGAGTTTGCAATTGGGAGATAGCCGTGAGAAAGGAAGAGCTGAGGGTGTGGTCGTGAACTGTTTGAGCCTTAGGATGGGCCTATGAATTGTAATTTTCCAGAGAAAGGGATCCAGTAGGCCATAAATGCTACTGGGTCCCTTTTATCTGGCACTTAAGAAATGGCTCTTGCACCATATGGGATACAAAGAATCAGTGTGGTGCTTTACATGGGCTGTACAACTGTACACCAATGCTTGTCTTCCCTTCCTACCTCTTGCTTCCTCTGCATCAGAGTGCAACTAATCCTGTCCAGTGGGCTCCACTCTCTGGCCAGCCAGTCTAGCTGAACTAGTCAACCTCAGTGAGGGACTCTGTTAAATGCTTATTGTGAGCCTAGGCTTAGTGGTTGCAGTGTAACTTTCCTTCTTTTGTTTACTGGCATATTCTTCATTAATTAACATTGTAATTTTGTCTTGGGACTAATTCATTCCTTTATTTTTGACTCAGAGAATTTGGCCTGAGTCCCACCCATTGGTCCCTGGCTACTGCAAGGCTGTTCATGCACATCAGCAGCTGGCATGGACTTTTAAGTGAGAAATTAACAGCAGGGTGTGTGTAATCCTAGTAATTGCATAGATGAGGTTTACTTTCTACTGGTTCCTTTTTCACATACTTTTCTGAAGTTAGTGTGTTTTGGTTTTGTTTTTTTTTTTTTTTTTTTTAATCATGAAGCTAAGCTCATTTTTCTTGAAAGGTTTCATTTCCATAGAAGATTTTGTCTACAATTATGCTTTATTCAGTCCAATTTTGTTATTTAAGGGAGAAAAGTACTGAATACAGTAGGTAAGGCACAGGCATTTTAAAGATCCAGATCCTTACTTAACTATAAAATGGCTATGACTTTCTCTCTGTCTGGGAAAGACACACATCATCTGTGTCTTGTACACCCTTTCAGTGTGGCTAAGTGGCCACACTCTGAGGTTAGAAAATCTGGGTGGAAATCCTGACTTTGCTACATCAGCCTAGGCATGTGACTGCACATCTCTTACAGCTGTTAAAACTCATGGGACCTAATAACGATAACAGTGCTTTCCTGGCAGGATTTCTTGAATGTTAAATGCATAAGATGTTGCTCAAAACCCAGTAGTTTATCGGTGGGTCCTGGCTATGAGGAGGATGATTTTTGAACCCAAAGAGGAAGTATATATTGCCCTAGCTAGATGTAGTTGGTGCCTCCCCTTGCATTCTTGCAGAAATCACACATTCCAAGAAATTGGTGATGTTTTAGTTATGATATTGCAGTTACTTAAAGTTTAGAGAAACCTACTAGCAAAAGGGTAATATAAAGCACATATTACATTAGCCAGGAGTGCTCAAGAAATGGAGATCAGAAGCCTGAAGGGGAATTATACCCTGAAACACCACAGTGGGAACAGGAATAAGGAAGTTGGGGATCCTGTTTCCAGATGAGGAGAATCTTACGAAATTGCTTTCATAGCTTCCAATAACCCTGTTCAAAGGCAGACATAATAGAAGAGATTATTTGGCTCAGCTTAGGAGAAAATGATAGTACTTTTGTCTGTGTATATAGTACTATATAGTAAGGTTAATATAGCCTTTACAGGTTTTAATTCCCCATGTCTGTGCTAGATGTCTTGTTTGATGCATTACTTGAAACTTACCATGGCCTGATCATAGAAGTTCACCATCTACGTTTTTACATAATTTAGGAATTTTTAGTGTTTTGACTTTGACAGATGGTAGGCCTAGGTCTGTTTTTGTAATTTCATATTACAACACTCACTAAAAATTGTAAGCTTTCCAAAGCAAAGAAAAGCAGTGTAAGGAAAATGGCCCAGCCAGACTAGCAAGGGGCACAGTGCACAGAGTTAAAAAAGGCAGAGGAGGCATTCGAAGGCCCTTCTAGAATTGTGGCAGCGACAACCATTCTATCAGGCCCAGAGCATTTCCTGCTGTGTCTAGACATGTTGGCACAGATTCACTGTGGGTGTCTCTCCAGCAGTGACCCATAGAGACCTTCCCTGGGGCCTCTTGTTGACAAGCACAACTGCCTTCCACCACCTTCTCCATCATTTGACTGTTCCAGCAGATGCATGGGAATTGGTGGTGTTGTTACCTCCGAGTTAATCACATCTGTGGTTTATCCTTCATGTGTTCACTCTTGTGTTACACATGATAAAAATGGCCTACAAATACTGGTTGCCTTTAATGGTAGCGATTTTAAGGAAGTGGCTGGAGCAGAGGTGGGGCAGGAGGGGGACACAAATACAGAGAGTTGAGCAAGAAAAGGCTTTAGTCAAATATAGAACACACTGTGTATCACAAGACCACTCTTCTTTTTTATAGCATTTTATGCTACAAATATAATGACAATTATTTAACTTTAGTAAATAACTACAAAAACTAGAGTTGCAGAAAACCAAAAGCTCAGAGTGCATGAGCTTGAGTAGGCTTCTCTTTTGCTTTGCACTTATTCAGACAGCTTGACTCTCTTAAGTAATGGAGTATTGTACAAGGTGAGCAGAAAGCCCTCTTCTCCCTGATCCTGCCTTTTAAATCAGGAGCAGGTTAGTGAGCCTCCCCTCACTAATATCATGGTTGTCTGTGACTTTCTTCATGAACACTGAGGTTGCTTCCTATAGGGCATTCAGAATAATTTAGTTTTCCTGGAGTCTGTATGGGATAAGGCTCCGTCACACATAGTAAGCACTTCACAAGGACTTCTTTGATACTCACTGCCATTTGATATTGACAAAGGCATGATCGGCGGTGTGCCTCTACCCTTGCCTTGCCTTCCTTTTCTCAGCATCTTGCAGAGTACTTGATACTGTGTGTGTGTGTGTGTGTGTGTGTGTGTGTGTGTGTGTGTGTGTGTGTGTGTGTAGTGATACAGTTAAAGGAAGCTTTTAAGTTTTGCTTTCCTGTTGAAGCAAAGCATTAAAAGATCATGGCATCAGTCCCTTAATCTTTGCTATCATCCTTCCCCCCCGGGAGTGGGGTAAGGAGGTGCTGCTTAGTAAGAGGGAGCCAGAGTGTTGAGTGCATCAGTAAGAGTTGTTTCAAGTTACACTGTGCTCATCAGCCTTGTGCTCTCAGACCTGTCTCTAGGGAGCCATCATTTGCAAACACTGTCATGCTGAAAATAAAAGTACATAAACATCATCAGATAAGTGCCTGGTGTTACCCCCTAAGCAGTTGGAAGTTTTGGATTATAAGTTAAGCAGGGGGTGTCTACTTTATGCCAGTTGGGCATGTGCATTTCACACTATTACTGTGTAATTATTGAAGCCTGCTCATTCATGCATTTAGCTAGCAAATAAGCTCCACCTAAGGCCAAATGCTCATAAAGAAAACCACATCCTCCCAAATCTTACATTCCACTTAGGTTCAACATGTTGAGAAAATTAAGGGCAGTTCTATGTCATGCCTTTATATAGTATGGTCATAGGGGTATGGTAGTATGCATGTTGTTGGTTTGTTTGTTTTTTTGAGTTGTCTCACAATGTAGTCCTATTTAGCCTAGAGCTTGCTCTGTAGACCAAGCTGGCCTTGAACTTCTAGTTGTCTTCCTGCCTCTGCCTCCAGAGTACTGGGATTATAGCCAAGTGCCACCACTGGATTTAATATTCACAAACAAACAAACAACTAACCCATAAAGAAAAAACCCTCAGAACATCCTTTTGATATTTAAAAAAAAAATGAAAGATTTATTTATTGATACTAAAGGCTTGAATTACATGGACTTTTATTTAATCATTCTGTTTTCCTTTACACCTTTTTAACCTTTATTTTTCATTTGTTTTTAAATGCCTACTTCACCCCAAAGTATATAGAGAGCTGTGGTTTACTGTGTTTAACAGAAACAATATTTCACAAAGTCAGAATAACTACCATATACAGGTCAGATTGATTTCTCCCTTGCAGAATGTCAAGGGTCCAGTGTTTGCAGTGATCGAATTCTGTGAATTCCAAGAAGAATTAGCTTAAGACCCTCTTCCCTCATGCGAATCATCATGCTTTCTGGCCCTGTTCTTGTTGACCCTGCTCCTGCACACGTCTAAGTCTGTGTCCTCTGCTCAGAAGAAGCTGGTTTTCCTATTAGTCTTCTAACATGTTCTCTGGAGAAAGACTAAAGCATATGTTCTACCTCCTAACCCCATTAATTCTTAGTCAGAATTCAAAATAGGTCTAATGATGGCATTCCTATACAGGTGTCATTATACCTTTTAAAATTCATCTTTCCCCCACAAGGCCTTCATGATCTCCCCATCTCCGTTCTATTTCTTGCTGGCCCCACAGTTCTCCTCAGGTAGTACCCTCTGCTGCTTTCATTTCACGTGGATTCCATATTCTCCTTCCTTCTTCTCTTAGTTTCTAGATTTTTGTTTCCTGATTTACATAGAGAGACATGCACACACTTGGACACATTTCTATCCCCACTTACATTTCAATTCTGCAAATGAGATAAACTTGTGGTATTCGTCTCTGAGTCTGTTACTTTATTAACATAGCAATCTACCAATTCATCTGTTTGTGCGCATGTAGGCTGATTCTGCGTCTTTACTATTGTGAGTAGTGCAGAAATAAACATGGATGTGCAATTTTCTCTACCTTAAAAGCCGGTAGTGGTATGGCTAGTTCATGGCAGTTACACTTTGAATTTTTTGAAAACCTTTATACTGATTTCCACAGTGGTCTACCAATTTATATCCCCCTCCAATCAGTGTATCAGGATTCCTTTTCATTCCCTGCACCCTTGCTAACATTGGTTGTCATCTCTTTCTTGGTGGGCTCTTTTGACTGCTATGAGATAGAATCTTAAAGGATTCCTTTTCGTTCCCTGCACCCTTGCTAACATTGGTTGTCATCTCTTTCTTGGTGGGCTCTTTTGACTGCTATGAGATAGAATCTTAAAGCAATTTTAGTATACATTTTACCAATGGCTAAAGATCTTGAAGAAAATTTTATTTGAGAAACTCTCTGTTCAGTTTGTTAGCCCATCTATTATTGAGTAATTTGGGGGTTTGTGGTATATAGCTCTTTATGCACTCTAGATATCAGTCCCCCGATAGATGTATAGTTGACAAAGACTTTTTTTCTCCCATTGTATAAGCCATCTTTTTAGTCTGCTGATCGCTTCTTTGCTCTACAGAGCTTTTAAATCTCACACAATCGCACTTGACAATTCTGGGGTTGTTATGATGTTGACATCCTTTTCAGAGTATCCTTGATACCTATTTCCTAAGTCATTTAATTTTACAGAATTCATCTTTCTAAGAATTTCCCCAAGAGAGAAATTTGCGGATTTTGAAATTAGAGTCATCATTATAATGTCGGGCAGCCAGAATCACCATCACCATCATTTGCAACTGTTTCTTTACTTTGGTGATTGTGCAGGTGCTATTAAACAGTAGACATCTGATTGTTTACTTATCCCTTTAAGAGAGTTTTATTTCTCTTGTCATTAAAATTTGTTATCTTAGAGAGTTTTGCTTTATTTTTCTTATTATCCAAAGAAAATAGTATACAGTAGTTTTAGATTGTGCTAGGAGGTAAAAGTTCACTGATTTTGATAGTCAAAATTTGTAGTGATCTTAGCTATACTTTAAAAAATGCATCTTCTCATGTGACATTCAGCTGAATCCTTTACCTGACAAAGCTATCAGATAGTTTGGTCAGTCTCTTCACAGCAGATAGTTATACAAAATCTAGCCTTGGATATTAACAAAAAGAGCCCTTGCTTTCGTAGGTAAGTGACTATGCTTTGCACAGTCTGTCTCCATGGGCTTCCTGTTTCCATTTCTTTTTACTCAAAGGATCACATCGTAATGCTACTTTAGTTTTAAAATTAGTTCATTAATGATCTTATCTAGTAAGACTTTCAAAGAAATGGCCTGTCACTGGTGTTAGTCTTGTGGTTGAGGAAGAAAAGGGGAAAGTCTGTTCATGAGAAAGCTTTGTTGCCTGTTTGGGGCCACCTAAGACAGCTATAAAAATAAAAATTAGAATTGGTTAAAACCTGGGCTTAGGGCTCCTTGCTATAACTAAACCTTAATATGGAGAAATGTTTTTGTGACCCACCCTAATAAGTCAGGATCTCCTTGTTAGGAATTGAACATTGCAGGATTAAGTAGTAACCAAGCAGATGAGGGACTTAAGTAAGTTAATGGGTCTCTTCTCTTTCCACTGGGCAGTCTCTCTCTTGGGATATAATATCTCCCCAGCCTTCATTTACTCATGAGAACTAGATCCCAAGATCCAGAAGGCACCTCGGGACTGCTTCCACACCTCCTGTCTACTTTCCACAGTGACCTGAGGTGGCACTAGCATTACCTCAGCCTGTTATCATACTGTTTAAGCTTTTCCATTTCAAGTGTCCCCATTGAAGGAAAAGATACAGTTATAGCACTCTGCATGGTCTTGGGCTGGAGAGAGGTGCTTTTTTTCTCAGTCTTTTGTTACAGACCTCTGTAACAGAAGACAAACTAAGGGGAGAAGAAGAAGATGGATGTGTTGATACACACCTTTAAATCACTTGGAGGCAGAAAGAAGCAGGAGCGTCAGTAATGTGAGGACAGCTTGAGCTGTACAGCTAGGACAGCAGGGCAACACAATGTCTTAAAAAATAATGATGATGGAAGAGGAGGAGAAGGAGATGATGATGGTACTGCTGCTGCTGAAGATGGTGATGGTGATGATGATGGTGATGGTGATGGTGATTTAATCTACACATGGGAAATAGCCAGGGAACGAGTAATTCTCAGAGGTGGTTTTGAATTCCAGCTTATTCAGCGTCTTCACAAACAGAGTATTTTAAGAGAAGAGACTAAACAAAGGAAGGTATTGAGTTTCTAAGGGGCAACAATTTGTAGGAAGGCAAACAAGTGGCAAAAGGTAGTTAATAAAAGCAGTCGATGTGTCTGTCACATCTGCCCCTGACTCTAGGCCCATCAAGGCCTACTGTGGTCTTCGTTGGTGAATACTGTTCTCCCAGGTAGAAGAGTAGGCTGTATACCTTTTGTCAATGTCCTGCTTTTAGGCAGAGTGAGGAAGGACAGAGCTTTCTGTATTTCCTGCTCCTTAACTGTCGTTATTGCAGCAAACCTTCTGCCAGGTTGGAGTATTTTGGTGTAGCATAGCCTAATGTCTTAGTAAACATCATTGGAAGCGTTTTGCACTGTAGGCAAAAGTCTTTGAGATAAAGAAGAGAAGCCGTTGAGACTTCCTGACACTTGCATTCCACTGCATATTAGATAGAGACTTTAATGCCCATTCTGTTGAGCTCTGCCACTGATGCCCGCACTGTTGACCTTTGGCACTAATGTCCACAGTGTTGGGCTCTGCCATTGCCTATCTCAGTGTTGCCACAACTTCATCCTCAGCTTCTGGTGCCTCACACCTCTGTCTGAGAGGATAAGTATTAACTGTCACCCGATACAATAGAGCTAAACTTAAGACATTAAGAATCTTCAAAGATGCTATGTTGAAGTTTGGTTTAGTTTTGTTAGGGTTTGTTTGGATGACTATAAAAATATGAGGCCATTGTTTCCCCTTATTTTCCCAATCAGCTGATAAAAGCATGGCCCTTTAAATGTTTACTCCACTTTATTATTGCTAACTTTCAGGCTGTAAATAAGTTTCAAGTGGTAGAACTATCCAAACTTTTTTAAAAGTGTTTTTGTAATTTTTTATAGATTAATTAACTGATGATCTTTTGCACCATTTGGTTCAAACCAAGATATTAATCACTCCTTGTATTTTGGATAAAATTCACATTGTGTGACTTTTACATGCATTAAATCCTCAGACTGATTTGATTATTACATGAGAGGTGACTTAGATTGATAATATGAATCCATTGTTGGGAAATATTAAATTGCCTTATAAAGTATAAATCTCTTTGATATATAAGAGTATATGTCATATAAAAATATCAAAATCCCTGGCATTGATCATTAGAATGTTCAGTTTTCCTTGTTCTTTGAATGGCACATTCTATGTAGGAATAGTCTGCTGGGAGGGCCCCTTAATTCTTAAGGTGCCTTCTCAGATCTGCCTGTGGCCTCCTGGACCTACAGCCTTTATAACCAAAAGGATCCCGATTCAGAGGGGTTGAAGAAAAGAGTGGAATACAGGAACACCCTGCAGAGAAAGGAAGAGGTGTCATAGTCACTTCAGTCCCTTAATGTGCTTCTCATGGCATATTACATCAGTGTAAGGGCATCTCTACTAAACAATACTGTTGAGATGCCCTTTCCGTTTGTAAAGGTCTCACTTGGGACCTCATAATTCAGTAGCTCTCTTTGGGCAGGCATTCGTAGATAAAACCTTCACAAACATGAGTTATTCTGGGGCTTAATTTTTTAAAGCTTTATTTATTTTCAAGTTTTTTTAAATTTTATTGATAGTCTTTAAAACATTTATTCCTTGTAACACAGTCTTGCTCTTCTCTGTTGATTCCTGAATTACTCTGTTTTCAAAGACAGGGTACCACTGTGGGTACGAGCCAAGACACTCCAGTCGGATGCTGGTTGTTAAGTTTGCTCCATCCTCGACTAACCATGCACCTTTGGACAGCTTATCCCAGTTCTCAGTCCCCAGCTCTCTCGTGTATCAGACAAGGATGGCAATGCATCCTACCCTGTAGGGCAGTTGTGGGAATTAAATGAGATCTTTGCAAAGCCTAAATTATAGAGTCTGGCACACAGTACATAGTTTCCTTCATTTCTTTTCTTCAGGCACCCTGCCATGGATGCTTGTTTATATTCCTCTTTTATTGTCTTGTTTTTTTTTCATATCCTTATTAGAAGGTAGGTTATAAATAATAAATAACTATGATTTGTTCTTTATTTCCAAGGAAAGAATTAGTCAGTAGAATTTATAGTCATAATGTATAAGGGCTCGCATATAGAATTCAGGTGACTCTAAATTTCCCCAGTACTGAAGTTCTTTCTCAAGGAGAACACAACAGCACATAATAAAGTCAAACAATGATTTTTTTCTCTATTTATACTATTCCAACCCTTATTTCCCAGTGTTTGTGACATATTTTTTGTTTACTCTTTTAAGAAGAACGCATTTTTAAGAAAACACCATGTCACTGTAGATTTTGTTGTTATTGTCTTTTTCTGAATTATGTTTACCTTTTAAATACTGTATCACACGATTTATCCCATTTAGTGTAGTAAAGATGTAAAATATACATGGGGACAGGAGTAAGTGACATGATCTAGAATTCAGAGCTACCATGCACTAGTGAGGTGACTCTGGACAGCTGGCCATGAAGTACCATCAGCTGAACTGTTGCTGGGAATTCTGTATGCATTCCTCCTGTAAATTTACTTTTCAAACCTTTTAGGGAAAGAGGAAATTTTGGGAAAGGATTAAAGCTTCCAGCTGCGTGGAAATTTCCTTTGTTTTTTGTTTTGCCTTGGAAGGTTGCTTAGCTTGCCAGGCTTGGGGGTGGATGCTATTAATCCTAGCACTCGGGAGGCAGAGGCAGGCAGATCTTTGTGAGTGTGAGGCCAGCCTGGTCTACAAAGCAAATTTTAGAATACCCACAGCTGTTACACAGAGAAACCTTGTCGTGAAAAAACAACAAAAACCAAGTAAACCAAGGGATGTTTACCCTAATCAAGGACTGCCAGGTCATTGGTAGAAGCTGAAGATGTACTTGTTGCTTATGATAAACCGACATTCTAGTTACTTGCAGTGTACTAAGTCAGACACACAAACTCCTGAGGCAGAAAGGAATGGAAATTCCTTAACAAGACATGCTCATCTTCTTATAAGACACATAAGAGTTTACAAACTACTAATCCTTCTTCTCTCACACTTCCTAGAGGATTGCAGTAGAGGCTTTCCTGAGACAGCATGGCAGAGATCCATTGGTGTGTGGCCAATAACCTTTGTATGAGACTGTCTTGAGGCTGTCAGATGTGCTAGAACGAACTGGCTTTGGCTTATTTGGTTTCTATCCTGGCTCAGAAAACATATGTTATGATAATCTCTAAATGCGAGAGTAGGGAATTATAGTTCAAAGACTCTGAATTGAATTACTGAAGGCCATTTATTTTTCTAGAACTATCTGCTGAGTAGGTAGTCACTGTATCACTAAAGGTGAAAGGAAACTGACTTTGTGAAACAGCACCATGTCATAAATGAAATGTCATAAATGAACAGACTGCCTTTTATTGGACATGGAGATTTTCTGTCTGGTTTTTAATAAATTGCAAATGACTTATTGCTTCATAGTATCCATTTGAACCTATTTTTATCTTCCCTCTAAGGCATCCTTAAGCTGAAGGCTATGTTGCTGGCTTAGTATGTATTGATGTTCTTTCTGGAACAGGATATGATATAGTATAATACTTGCATAATCAGGATTCTGTCTAGACCAGTGAAATTAAATAGTGACAGAGTAAAAACGATCTCTTTCTGAAACAGAATTCTTTAGAAGGTGTTTTTATCCAAATACTGATGAAACTTACAGATATTGAATATTTTTTAATAACAGTATTAAAGTTGAGGTTTTAATGTGTAAAATGTCTGATTTTTTTGTGTATTAGTTTTATTGATTTTTCAATAGATACATTGTAAGATAGTGTGATGTTTTCTCAAGTGTTTCAGTAAAGATAAAGAGGAACTTCACAGGGAAGGCCATTCACATTATGACATGAGACACAGTATCCGCAACACAAACCATGGGAGGGCACTTGTACTGCTTGTGATGTGTGCTAAGGTATTATACCTAGTAACTGCACATTAGTGATGGATCAGAGAGAACTAAGTAACATTATCATTTAAACCTTAAGACTGTTTACACCTTAGCAGTTTTGACTAAATAAAATCAAATTCTTTTTTTTTTTTTTTATTTCTTTTTTTTTATTTATATTTCCGATGATTCCCCTTTTCTTTGGAAACCCCGTGTCCCCTCCCCCTCCCCGCCTCTGAGAGGGAATTCCTCCTCCCACCCACCCGCCCACCTATTCCCATATTCCCACCTTGACATT